>WNWU01000033.1:8388158-8406432 GCA_012654045.1 Ptyas mucosa | reverse complement strand
AACATTGTACCTTTTACAGGGAGGATAAAAAAAGGGGTGTGGCTCACTGAGGAAGCCTAATAAGGCAGAAATGGTCCATCTGAGTCTCCCAGAAAGCAACAGAGAATTGCAGTTGGCTAGAGAAGAGAGAGGCCCAGAACCTGTGAATGTGATTTCACAAACCAGGGCTGCAGAACAACACAACTTACGTAGGTAAAACCTGGCTAGATAGAAAAGCATATATATATGTATATATATATACACACACACATACACACATATACATATATTTGTGTGTGTATTATCACTGTATATCGGACATGAATAGAATTGAATGAGTCCAGAGGTATTTCACAAGAAGAGTCCTCTACTCCTCTGCTCGCAACGAAATACCTTATGCCACCAGGCTTGAAATTTTAGGCTTGGACAACCTAGAACTATGCCGCCTACGGTCTGACCTAAGCGTAGTACACAAAATTATCCACTACAATGTCGTACATGTCAATGACTACTTCAGCTTCAACCGCAATAATACACGAGCACACAATAGATACAAACTCAAAATAAACCGCTCCAAACTCAATTGCAGAAAATACGACTTCAACAATAGAGTGGTCAATGCCTGGAATGCACTACCTGACTCTGTGGTTACATCCTCAACCCCCCATAACTTTAACCTTAAGACTGTCTACTGTTGACCTCACCCCATTCCTAAGAGGTCTGTAAAGGGCGTGCATAAGCGCACCAGCGTGCCTACCGTCCCTGTTCTAATATCCCCATTTATTTGTACCCATTTCCTGCTTTAATATCCATGTTTATACTTATTCCTGTTATCTCATACATGTTTGACAAACTAAATAAATAAATATTTCAGGAATCACAGAGGGCTGATTGTTGAAATGTATACATAGCTGCATTTTTGATCTGCATTGTTTCTGGGCTGCTACTTTCTGTTTCTTTGTGCCTTGAAGTCAATGTTGGCTCCTGGTGACTGCCTGGACTACAATTCTCTTGGCAAGATTTCCGGAAGTGCCTTGTTCTTAGGATCCAATTAGCTAAAGTGGGACTAGAACTCACAGTCCCCAGCGTTACACTAAAGTGTCTCTTGTAATCTCTCTCTCTTCCCCATCCTATTGTCAAAGTCCTTGACCTGCCATTTAAAAGGAAGGACCACAGAAAAACTGTAACCTCTCCTCTGACATGTCGTTCGTGAAAGGCACAGGAGAGAAATAAGGCTGTCTCCACAATTAAGGAAGAAACAAATCCCAAATACCTTGTTTTCATTATTGGTTGATAACTTGATCAAAGAAGCTGCTAACGCAATCCATGTGCAATTTTCTCTGGGAAAAATTATCAAGTGACTTAAAATAACTGTTATGTTTTGTTTTGTTTTTTAATTGGGAAGAAATCTTTCCCATACCAATGAAACAATAACATTAAATCTCTCTCCCCCCCACCATCTGTCATCTATCTCTATCTTTCTATTATCTATCTATCATATATCTATCATCCATATCTATCTTTCTATTTTTATCTGTCATCTGTCTATCTACCTACCCACCCAACTATCTACCTACCTACCTATCATCTATCTACCCACCCACCTACCTACCTACCTATCTACCTACCTACCATCCATCTATCTATCTATCTATCCACCCACCCACCCATCTACCTATCTATCTATCTACCTACCTACCTACCTATCTACCTATCATCTATCTATCTACCCACCCACCCTTCTACCTAGCTATCTACCTACCTACCATCTATCTATCTATCTATCTACCCACCGACCCACCCACCCACCCTTCTACCTATCTATCTACCTACCTACATACCTATCATCTATCTATCTATCTACCCACCCACCCACCCTTCTACCTATCTATCTACCTACCTATCATTTATCTATCTATCTACCCACCCACCCACCCACCCATCTACCTATCTATCTATCTACCTACCTATCTACCTATCATCTATCTATCTATCTATCTATCATCTATCTATCTATCGTCTATCTATCTAACCAACCGGAAAATAAGTTCTAGAATGATTTTTCAGGATGCTTGTTATATAAGCCCTACCCCCAAAATAAGCCCCAGTTAAGATTGTCAGCCAGATGGTTGCATTTAGTACCACATTTTCCCCAAAATAAGGCCTAACCAGAAAATAAGCCCTAATGGGTCTTTTGGGGCAAAAATTAATATGAGATCTGGTTATTTTTGGGAAAACATGGTATCATCTATCTATCTATCTATCTATCTATCTATCTATCTATCTATCTGTCTATCTAATCTATCTATCTATCTATCTATCTATCTCAGTAAAGATATGAAGCATAACTAGGTGCAATTCCTTGTTATAAACCATTTACTGAGATGGGTGGCTACAGAAATCAATCAAGCAAACAAACAAACAAACAATAAATAAATAAATAAATAAATAAATAAATAAATAGTCTAGCTATAAAATGAGCACTAAAAATCAAATAAATAGAAAACAATAGAGGGATCTACTTACTTCAACCAGGCTATCAGCAAAAGTTGCCCAGTTCTTCCTTTTAAATAATAAACTAAAGGAGACTTTGTTTTTTCCAAAAAGAGTTTGTTAAAACCCATTTGCCCTTCTGTGATTTCAGCAGTGTTTTAAGAAAACCTGATTTTCCTGGCAAGAAATGGAGATGCATTGAGGTGGAAAATGGCTGGGGTACAAGAATGTCCTGTAAGTCTTGGTTGATTTTTCCACTGGAAGAAACTCCAAACAGACAAACACTTAAACAATTGAAAGAATTGCTGAGCTAAGGTGGGATAGCAATAAATTTTTCTCTGTGTTATTTCAACATATGCTTCCCTTCTGCAAATAATAATACAAATAAAGACATTTGTGGACCACCTATTTCCTTCTCAAAGCTCCTTTACTTTGTCATGTAGTGATAGAGATTCTCTTCAATAAGATTGACAGCTTTATTTGCTTTTTATTGTCTGCTGTGGAAACAGCATAAGTTTGGGTCTAAATTAATCCTTATTGCATTTTAAATTTCATAAGATTCCTTGACAGAGTGTGCTACCTCAGACTTAGCTGTGTTGGCTATAATCAATTTATTATTCATAAATTCTTTGTTTTGACAGCAGCAGGTTGAATTCAATTACTGCCAAAAAAAAAAAAGCCGATTTATACTTGGCTACATTAGTAGGAAATGAGCTGTTCAGCGATGCAGACTGCCGTAGCACATGGTACAGTCTCTTTGATAATTATTTATACATATGTCCAGAGAACAAAAACAACAACAAAAATGTGCTAGGGACACTTTTGTTTCGTATACTGTTTATAGAAACAGAGAGGAAATTAAACAGGAAATTGTAATGGGGAATTATTACCGCATTCAATTGCTGCAGGAATCGGAATGCGATTCGATGGAATGAAATGCACATCTACATTGCTGAGATTCCCAAAGTCAAACTAGCCAATGATCCAAAGTACGCATTGGTGGTGCACACCCAACAACATGGCCCACAAAGTGTACCTAATTCACGTTGACCAGTATTTTGGTAGTAGCTATAAACAATAATCAGAATAGAGCTGGATGGGACCTTGGAGGTCTTTTCGTCCAGCCCCCTGCTCAAGCAGGAAACCCTACACCCGTGATGGTGAACCTATGACACGCGTGTCACAGGTGGCACTCGTCACCATATCAGTGGGCACGCCAGCTCAGCTCTGGCGCGCATGCATGCGCCAGCTTGCTAATTTTCAGACCTTCTGGGCCCACCAAAAGTAAGGAAACACGCTGTTTCCTGCCTCCAGAGGGCCTGGGGGTGGGGGTGGGGAAGGCCTGTTTTTCTTACTCACCTGGCTCCAGATCCTCTCTAGAGGCTGGGGACAGCAAAAAAAGTCACTTCCTGTCCCACTGGGAGTTGGGAAATGGGCCATTTCAGGCTTCCGGAGGATCTCCGAGGGGATGGGAAAGGCTGTTTTCGCCCTCTCCATATGTATAGAGAGGATCTGGAGCCAGGTGAGAAAGAAAAACGGACCTACCAGGCCATCGCGTGCCAGGAGCAGGGGGGAGGGGGTTGTGCATGCACGCACAGGGTGGGGTGCATAGAATTATGGGTGTGGGTACACACGCCCGCGAACCTCCCCTGCCCCCCCTACTGGCACGCGATGGCAAAAAAGTTAGCCATCACTGCCCTGTACCATTTCAGACAAGTGACTGTCCAGTCTCTTCTTAAAAACATCCATTGATGAAGCACCTACAGCTTCCGGAGGCAAGCTGTTCCACTGGTTAATTGTCTTCATTATTAGGAAGTTCCTCCTTAATTCCAGGTTGTTTTTCTCCTTGATTAGTTTGCATTCATTGTTTCTTGTCCTTCCCTTTGGTGTTTTGAAGAAATAAGTTGACCCTATCCTCTTTGTGGCAACCTCTCAAATACTGGAATACTGCTATCATCTCCCACTAGGTCTACTTTTTTCTAGAGCAGGGGTCTCCAACCTTGGCAACTTTAAGACCTGTGCACTTCAACTCCCAGAATTCCATAGCCAGCTTTGCTCCAAAATTAGAACAGAACAGAATAACAGATATACTAGTATAGATCTCCCTTTATCAGCTTGAGCCAGGGGAGAGATTGCCAGGGGAGCAGTGTGGTCCCTCCCATATTGGGGTAGACCAACTAAACTGGAAGTCTGGGCTAAGAATATTTAGCAATACTATAATATGTACTTAATAATATGTAATCGAATGCTACACTTTTGTATCAGAAATTCCATGGTTTTCGGCATTACTGTAATTAGATCAAGGCTGATGTTTTTTTCTGGCAATCAGCCAGAATAAATATATAAATATTTTACATACAAAATTATGTAAATATATAAATGTATATATTTATAAAAATATAAAGAATAATATAATAGTTGAGTACAGATTTTGAAGAGTATTAAGTGGAAAAATAGAATGTTCTACAATAAACAGGGTAAGCAAATGTTATAAAGATTATAATTACAACACGATTATACAGCGATCTGGTTACATCATTGGAATCAAACTTCTTTTGAAATCCCGGATCAAGTTCTATTTGGAATATGTAATTATTTGGGAATGTGCAGTTGAGATTTCCTTTCTCAAGGACTTATTTAAAAGACATTTAGGGGGGGAAAAATCTTCCCCGTCACTATCTGATAATACTCAAGTCAACATTTTTAAGAGTCTGTTTTGTTGATTATTTCTTTTCTCTCGAGTGACAGAAATAAAACCTGCAATCAATAGTAGAGAGGCACCCACAGTGTAAATGTAAACTATCACAAGCTTGCGATTGTGTCTTGAAAACAGGTGTAAAGGTAAAATGCCTTAGAAGCAAAGAGAAGTTACACTGAAATGTTTTTGAATGAGGATTTGCAAGGGTTATTTATTCATATCCTAGGAGGAGGTGCTAAGCTGTATGAAGAGAATAACTGAGCACAATATTTTGTGCAATTATCTGTGGATTTCTCAGGGATGAACATCTCCTAAAGTCTATCACAACCTCCGGTATTGATTGAAGGCATGCTTCTTTCTCTGTCTGTTGTTTGTTCAACAACAGACAACATCACAATTTAATCTCCTCCTTTCATCCAGTTCCTTGCTGCTCTCTTAAGTTCATTGTTTATGTAATTATTAGCAGTATGCAGAGTTCGCCCTCTTTTTATTTCTGCTGAATATTTTTCCTGTTTTTTTCTCCCACACTTGAATCTCATAGCTAGGGTACAGTTTATATTGTGTTTCCTGAAAATAAGACCCTGTCTTATATTTTTTTTAACCCTGAAATAAGCTCTTGGCCTTATTTTTGGGGATGTCTTATTATTTTGGGGCGCATGGAGCAAGACGGGGCTCCTCTTGCCATCTTACCTGATTTCCAGCTCTGTCTCCCTAATCCTAACCAGAGGAAATGGCAGGGACTGGCTGCACATGCGTTTAAATATTTTCGCGGAGGGCTTATTTTCGGGGGAGGTCTTATTTTCGAGAAAACACGGTATGCAGCAATGTTTGGTTTTCCATTGCAGATCCTGAACCCGTTTTACAAAATTGGACTGAAATTATGACTGATTTTGTTATCATTATTAACTAATTTAAAGGTTCATTTAATCTCACTCTTCCATCAAAAAAGTCTCAGAGCAGTTTTTAGAATGTCAATTACAATCTGAAAAGCATAACCCAAAAGTAAAGAGAGAGAGAGAGAGGAAGAAAAAATATTAATTTATTAATTATTTTATGACATTGTAAGCCACCCAGAGTGACTTGATAATGAGAAAGGCAGCATATAAATCCAATAAATATATATTTTTTTAAAAGAGTAGTACTTGACGTACAATCACAGTTGAGCCCCAAATATCTGTGGTTGAGTGAGACAATTGTTAAGTGACTTTTGCCCCATTTTATGAACTTTCTTGCCACAGTTGTTAAGTGAATCCCTGCGGTTATTAAATGAGTAACATGATTGTTAAGTGAATCTTTGCATGTCAAAGGGGATCAGATGATCGTGGTACACTGCAGGCATCATAAATATGAACCGGTTGCCAAACATCTGAATTTTGATACTATGACCAGGGGAATGCTATAACGGTTGTAAGTCTGAAAAACAGTCATAAGTCATTTTTTTCATTGCTGCTGTAACTTCGAACGGCCATTAAACTAATAGTTGTAAGTCAAGGACTATCTGGTAGTTTCTACCTTATAGAGAGCTAGTTAACATTTATAAAATTCTTTAGAATAACAGAGTTGGAAGGGACCTTGGAGGTCTTCTAGTCCAATGCCCCTGCTTAGGCAGGAATCCCTACATCACTTCAGACAAATGGTTATCCAATATCATCTTAAAAACTTCCCATGTTGGAGTATTCACAACTTCTGGAGGCAAGTTGTTCCACTGATTAATTTTTCTAACTGTCAGGAAATCTCTCCTTAGTTCTAAGTTGCTTCTCTCCTTTATTAATTTCCACCCGTTGCTTCTGGTCCTGCCTTCAGGTGCTTTGGAGAATAGCTTGACTCCCTCTTCTTTGTGGCAGCCCCTGAAATTGGAACACTGCTATCATGTCTCCCCTAGTCCTTCTTTTCATTAAACTAGAAAGTTTAATGAAACTTTTTAGTTTAAAAAAAAACATTAAATTTAGAAAGAAGAAGAGACCAGTGGAGCTTTTTATATACCAGCAATATTGAAATGGTCTTGCTTCCATATTCTGTTCTTTTAAGGCACACAGTTCCTAAGCAATGAAATTATAGCTTGAAAAATCCTTACAAATCTGCCAGGTTTTTTTTTTTTTGAAATACCTCTGAACACCCATGAATACAATTTCTTCCATGGGAAAAGAAAATTGCAGATAATCGAGATATTCTTCCTCTCCCAGTGTGTCCTGTTCACTGGCAGGGTGGAAGGGGACTAAAACTATACCAATATTGAATACAAAGGACTGATTGATGATAGATTCAGGCAGGCAAAAAAGCAACTCCGGTGCGCTAAATGAACCCACGAACTAAGCTTCCCCTGAATGTAAGGATGGTTGCCAGTACCTATAGAGGTAGTCCTTAACTTACAGCCACAATTGAGCCCAAAGTTTATGTTAAGTGAAACATTGGTTAAGTGGATTTTTGCACCTTTTTACAACCTTTCTAGACACAGTTGTGAAGTGAAGTACTGCAGTTGTTAAATTAATTACATGGACGTTAAGTTGAATCTGGCTTCCCCATTAAGCTGAATCTGGCTTCCCCATTAAGTTGAGGCCTACCTGTAGTTTTCTGATTAAATCCCACCAGGCTCAAGGTTGATTCAGCCTTCCATCCTTTCTAAGGATGGTAAAATGAGGACCCAGTTTGTGGGGGCAATAAGCTGACTTCGTATAAATATACAAAAGTATGAAGGCTATTGCTTAACACATTGTAAGCCGCCCTGAGTCTCCGGAGAAGGGCGGCATATAAATCAAATTTTTTAAAACATGTGAGGCAATCTGACAGCCTTAAAGATGCAGTTCCCCTTTGAACCAGATATCACAGACAAATGAGAGTGATTAGAATACATTTCTTTGATGTTTTTTTTTAATGTTAGAGCACAACTGTAAATCTTCACCTTACAGTGAGATGGGCAGCAAATAAAGAAACAAGCAAACAAAACAAACAAACAAATTAATTAATTAATTAAGTTCATGTGGAATGTCACAAAATAGTGCCCACTTCTATCCAAGCGCAGACTCCCATATGCAGAAACCTTACAAAGTTCTTGGCATCGCTAGCTATTAACCCCAAAGGTGCTTTTTTTTTTTCAAGAGGCAACTGGACTTTCTGGTTTTTCTTTGAAGATGTTTCGCTTCTCATCCAAAAAGCTTCTTCAGCTTTAACTGGATGGTGCGGAATGGAAGAGATTACAGTCCTTGCAAATAGCTGGTCATTTGCATTTTTTTAGCAAGTCATTGAGCCCACCTGGAGGGTTATCTGTGTTGTCAGGGCCACCTGAGTAGTGCAAATGAGTGTGGAATTGTTGAAAGGACTGTGTTGTAGATTGGAGATAGATAATGGCATATCCCTCCCCCTCTGTTGAGAGACGGCTGTTTAATTTTGACATAGATGGCCTCTTTGACCCCTCTTCCAAACCAGGGGTCCTCTCTGTCCAAAATGTGGACTTTACTGTCTTCAAAAGAGTGGCCTTTGTCTTTCAAATGCAGATGGATTCCTGAATCTTGTCCTGATAGGTTTGCTCTCTTATGTTGTGCCATGTGTTTATGAAGTGGTTGTTTTGTTTCCCCAATGTACATATCTGTACATGGCTCAGCTTGTGTCTGGGTGTTTTATCCTTGGGGTGGACAAGCTTCTGCCTTAGTGTATTCTTGGGTTTGAAGTGTGCACGTATGTTGTGTTGGCTGAAGATCCTCCTGAGCTTTTCTGATATTCTTGCAACATATGGAATGACAATGTTGCTTTGTCTTCAAAGAAAAACCGGAAAGTCCAGTTGTCTCTTGAAAAAAAGCCTGACCTGGATGACTGAGTATCTCCATAGACAAGGGTTGTTAATGTTTTTTTTTCTCAATAAATTATTATTGCTATACCATTGTTGTTAATAATATTTTCTGCAAGATGCCAGTTGCATTAAAGAGCCTCCTGCAGTTTCTCTCCTTTTAATGGTAGCACAGTTGTTTTCATTTCTTCACTTAATGGTCCTTTCCTGCTTTAAATAGAAAATTGCCTTTCCTATAAATAGGATGTTCTAATATTTTGAAGGGGTTTTTTTCCCCTTGAAGATAAACAAGGACTTCAGATTCTTTGGCTATCTTTTTTAGCCTCTGTCTCTGTCTTTCATTTTGAATTGCTTATCCCTGAATTTGAAATGTCACATTCTCTATAGTAATATAAAGACTCCTGGAAATGCTGAAGTGGAACACAACACAGAATCCAAATTCTGTTTAAAAAAAAAAAAAGACAAAGGAAAAGAAAAAAGTCAGCAGGTGAGATGTGGACTCATAAAATATTTCTTTTTTCTCTTTTTAAAAATCCATTTAAGCCTCCCGACAGGCAGCCTGCTCTTTTAAAGGCAACATCTTATCACAGTACTCTGAATGTATGAATAAAAGCATTATCCTGTAATGTCCAGGTTTGTTTCCCAAAATATGCCTTGCTCTTGTGAAGCAAAGAAGGAACAGGCCCCTATGCCCTATCTCTTCCAGTCTTTCTCAAATTCGGCAATTTAACGATTTGTGGAAGTTGAAATCCACCCATCTTAAAGTTGTCAAGGTGGAGAAACATTGACCTGTACTGTGAAAGAGGACACGGTCGGCAGTTCAGCGGTTTGAATCCCTAGTGCTGTGTAATAGGGTGAGCTCCCGTTATTTGTCCCAGCTTCTGCCAACCTAGCAGTTCAAAAGTATATAAAAAATGCAAGTAGAAAAATAGGGACCACCTTTGGTGGGAAGGTAACAGTATTCCATGTGCCTTTGGTGTTCAGTCATGCCGGCCACATGACCACGGAGGCGTCTTCAGACAGTGCTGGCTCTTCGGCTTTGAAACGGAGATGAGCATTGCCCCCTAGAGTCGGGAACGACTACCACATAAGTTCCAGGGGAACCTTTACCTTTTTTAATGACAGCTAGAAGTCAAAAGAAGGCAGTGGGATGTAAATATCCATTGTGGACTGAAGTAAAGGCTTTAATGTTATTAACACTCTTGTGCCACTCTCGAATTGGCCTCTTTAGTCACACTAGATGCGGTTTTAGGACCTCTTTCCTGAGCACGATACCATAGTCTTTTGAGACTGAAGGATGCCAATGTATGTATTAACACTATAATTCAGAAGTAGAATAAAATATTACAAATGCATTTATCCTTCTTTTTAACATCCATTGTCCTTCAGAAGGCCTTGTTTTTTCACGGTCTACATTCTTTCTAATTGTGTCTAAGAAAAAGCACCCACAATTAAGTTTTGAGGAAAGCAAAACAATATACCCATTATATATATAGGTTATATATATATAACCAATTATATATATATATATATATATATATATATATATATATATATATAGAGAGAGAGAGAGAGAGAGAGAGAGAGAGAGAGAGAGAGAGAGAGAGAGAGAGAGATAAACCACCAAAAACATCCTCATTAGATATTCAGATCTCCTCCTGCATGTCCCTGTTGTAGCTTCATTTACAATATGGCAAGTTCCAAATTTATTACACTACAGGCCATCATTCTGACCAGGTTGAAGGCAAATTGTAACTAGTAACCAGTATATCTTTAATCATATATTATTAATAGGCATTTATGCAAACATTAATATTGCCTTACTAACATTCTGTTCCCTGATCCTCATTTGGAGAGTGCATTGACAATGATTTAGATGGTCACTGCAAATCTTTCAGAATGAATAGGTTCTCCATTGCATTTCTCTCTCCATTCATTCCTTGGTGTGACTCATCTTGAGACTCATAATTGTATGACCACAATTAACACTGTCCAAAATGAAGCTGGAAATCAGATTGGACTAAATCCAAATGAATTGCATGAAAAATCACATCTCCAGAGATGTAAATGTGTATTACACATTTTATAAACAGCATGGCTCAAACCTTATCCAAGTCATCGCAAGCAAAACATTAAACCATGCATAAAGACGGGAAAACTCACCATGTTGTATCCATTGATTGCAACTGTTATACCCAGCTGTCTGAAAATTAAAAGGGAGGGAAAACTAAAGGAGAAAAACACACACACCTGATTTCATATAATTTCCAAAAAGCCAAAACTTAAATGTTGGTTAATATAGGAAATGGGGTCCATACCAAAATTCTCCAAATAGTTCCAACTCAAAACTTGGCAAGTGTTTGTGAAGTTTATCAAAAGTGATGCAAAGAAACGTCTAGATCGACATTAAATTAAATACCAGTTGCTAAAAGCCCACCCCTCCTACCACTGCCAATGTCTAAATCAATTAAATTATAGTACACGCTGGAATGTGTCTCACATATATTACAGCCACATATTGTGCTCTTAACAGTTACAAAGGGAAGTACTCAACATGTGATTGACGCTAACTACAGGCTGTATCCACTGGTATGCTAATTTAACATGTAATGTCCCATTGAATTAATTGATTTTGTTGTTGTTCCTCTGACTGTATATAATTTGATGTGCTTTATTTTCTTTCTATCCTGTTGAGTAGCTTTTGGCTTTGTGATTTTCCGTACTCTGGGTTAAAGAAGAGCTGCCCATTAAAGTAACAGGCATGTAATCTTATGGACAAAGGAGAAATAATATGTTATAGTAGACTGCAGTTCGATTTCTGAAGTCTGTTAGAAGAAATATCCATCTGGTTCACTTCCAAGTTGGGAGAAAGACACTGGAAACATGGAGGCGCACAGAAGGTGGGTTCTACTTACCTTTACTACTGGTTCACAATGGGGCCGCGCAAGCGGAGAAATGTTCTGATGACGTCGGGGTTGGTGGGTGGAGCCTCCAGCCGGTTTTACTATTGGTTCTATAGAACCGGTGCGAAGCGGGGGCAACCCACCACGGATGTGACCATGGGAATGCTGTAATGGTCATAAGTGTGAAAAACGGTCATAAGTAGATTTTTTCAGTGCTATTGTAACTTTGAACAGTCTCCTGCATAGTGGAACACATGAAGAAGTGCCACTCTTGAGGAAAGCAACCCCAATGTTTAATATCAACTCTTTTCAGCTCTTAAAAAAAAAAAAAACAACTATAAAACCACAGGAAGAAAAGCAAGTTTCGTTTTTATGGTTTAAATTTATTTTCAATTCCTCTTCATTTACGTTTTGTTTAATTGCTTCTGGATGCTTTTTTTTTTTTAAACGTAGACTGACATGAGACTTCGGCTGTCAGCAGGGCTTAAAATGAAATAAAATACAATTGCAGTTAATTTAAAGTTAAGCAGCCATTATTCCCCCTAGGGTGAGAGGCGGGAAATAGGATATTGTTATAAAGAGAAACCACGTGGTGGTAATAAAAGCTTTTTTTCTCCTATTCCCACTTTGCTTTTCTGTTCTTCCTACGGCTTTGTTTTGAAAAGATATGGCTCTTACTCGACTGGGCTAATGTAAAGTGGTTGTTGTTTTTTTAATGCCTTGTGAAAAAGAAATAACGACAGGTAGGCCTCGACCTAACAACAGTTCACTTAGTGATCATTCAAAGTTATAACAGCATTGAAAATGTGACCGATGACTGATTTTCACAGTTACGAACTTTGCAGCATCCCCATAACGTGATCAAAATTCATATCTTTGGCAACTGGTTTGTATTTATGACCTTTGCTGCAGTGGTGAAATTCTCCGCGTTTTGCCACTGGTTTGCTGCCCACACATGCACGTTGCACGCCAAGTGTGCATTGCATCCGCACATGCACAGTAAGTGCCAAACACAGGCTGCGCGCATGGGCATACACAGTGCACACCAAATGCACGCTTGCGCATGAATGCGCAGTGCACACCAGTGGTGGACTGCCCCCGGTTCGCACCAGTTCTATAGAACTGGTAGTAAAACCGGCGGGAGACGCCGCCCACTGACCTTGACGTCATGAAAATGCTTCTACGCATGCCCCGTTGCGAACTGGTAGTAAAGGTAAGTAGAACCCACCCCTGGTGCACACCAAATGCACGCTGCACATATGCGCAGTGCGCACCAAACACACACTTTGCACGGAAAAAGGCTTAAGAAGGTAAGTAGAACAGTGAGGGGGGGGGGAAGAGCTGTGCTGTGTGATTAAATTAGCTAGAAAGCAGGGTTTCCTGTTTTCTAGCTAATCGACATCACGCGGCACAGCTGATAGTCAGAAATACCGGTTCGGAGGAACTGGTAGCATTCTTTTACTACCGGTTCGCCCGAACTGGTAACTTTTATTATTACCGGTTCTCCCAAACCGGTGCAAACCGTTAGCCTTTCACTCCTGGTTTGCTGTGTCCCAGGGTCACGTGATCCCCATTTGCAACCTTCTGACAAGCAAAGTCAATGGGGAAGCCAGATTGACTCAACAAGCTTACCAACTTATCAACTGCAGTGATTCACTTGACAAATGTAGCAAGAAAAGTCGTGAAATGGGGCAAAACTCACTTATCAAATGTCTCACTTAACAACAGAAATTTTAGGCTCAATTGCCGTAACTCGAGGAGTCCCTGTATTTTTTTTATTTTTTTTAAAGTGCCCATTGGGATAAAGCTTGCTCGAGTTTCTGATCTTGGCAGCAGAGGGGTTGAGAGCCACTGCATAGATGTTAAATTAATCATCCATAGGTTGAATAGTTGGTTAGTTTTCCAAGTCTAGTCAATACAGATAGTCCTTGTCTTATGACCACAATTGAGCCCAAGACATTTGTTAAGTGAATTTTGAAACAGTTTATGACTTTCCTTGCAACACTTTTTAAGTGAATCAGTACGCTTGTTAATGTCAGGGTTCCATGTAACAGTCCCAACAAAATCAAAACTCTGAGGCCTGGAGTATCTTCAAAGTAAGACAGTTGTTCTGTCCCCCTTCCCCACACAGGCAAACACACAACCAGGCATGCCTGCCAAGTTTTTATTAAGCAATCAGACTAGAAACCCTTGCAGATAAGAGTTTTGGCAGTAAACTGCGTAATGCCTGCCAAGTCAGTTTTCACTCACAGTAAGCAAGAGAGAGTTTATCCTCAGTCCGGTCCAGTAGCAAAAAGTAATCCACGAAGCAAGAGTTAGCCAAGGTCCAATCCAAATATGTACAAGCCAGATTCCAGGTAATGCGATGTGACTCTCAGGTTTTTAACTTTGACCGTCACAAAGCCTGAAGAGCAATCACACCCACTTTTATTCCTTGTGGGGTGTGGCTCAGTGACTCAGCTCTATCTCTGGCCCTCCCACGCCTCTTTCGTTGCTGCGCACGCTTCTCCCTCCGACGCTGCCTGGGATCAAGCCAGGATTCATCATCCTCGCTCCCTATCTGTTGTTGTTCCGATATGCTTTCCTCCTGGCACATCCCAGGCTGTTCCTCCTGGCCTTCGGATGGAACCTGAGGCATTGCCAGAGAGGAGGGTCCTGGAGAGGGAGGCCTTGTCAGTTCCTCCCCATCACCTTCTGAGTCCTCTTCCTCTGTAAGGATAGGCTCAGGAGTCGGGGTCACAACAACAGTAGTAACATGGTTGTTAAGTGAATCTGGCTTCCCCATTGACTTTGCTTGTCAGAAAGTCCCAAGATATGATCACATGACCCCAAGACATTGCAACCATCATACATATGAGTCTGTTGCATCTGAATTTTGAACACGTGTTCATGGGGATGCTGTAACAGTCGTAAGTGAGAAAAACAGTCATAAGTCATTTTTTTTCAGTGCTAGAGGAATGAAATATTTTGGGGGATATTAAAAAAGGCAGGATAAAATATTTTCCCCAAAAGAGAAATAAAAAATCTTAAGGGAGACAGAAACTCAGAGTCCCAGCTCCCTGCACCCCCCCCCCACCCCAAAGCTGTTGCAGCTTTAGAAATGCAGATTTTGGTAATCCATTACTCCCTGCAGCAAAGTCTGAACAAAGGCAGATTAGCCCTCACCCAAGAACCAAAAGCCACAATAGGAATGATTGCATCACTCTCAGAAAACGTCAACCAAACGTAGCTCAAATAAACACCTAGGATTTGTACTTTGCCTATAGAGCCAGCTATGACCCCTACATGGATAGGAGTCTGACAACAGCCAATAGAATACATGTTCTTGCACAGGAACAGGAAGCTCAAGTGCAAAGCCCAAGAAAAGGTATAAAGACCCCTCACTCTCAACTCCATGTGGTCAGCTGCCCCAGAACAACAAACATGTGGTTCTGCTTCATCATTAAACCATCTTTCTAATCATCCTCTGGCCTCCATTTTGTCTCCAGTGTCTTTCCCCCTGCTTGGAACTGGACCTGGATATTTCTTCCAACAATACAGTCCTAAGAGCCGAGGTGGCGCAGTGTTTAAAGTGCAGTACTGCAGGCTACTTCAGCTGACTGCTAGCTGCAGTTCGGCAGTTCAAATCTCACCAGCTCAAGCCTTCTATCCTTCCGAAGTGGGTAAAATGAGGACCCAGATTGTTGGGGGCAATAGGCTCACTCTGTAAACCGCTTGGAGAGGACTGTAAAAAAAGCACTGTGAAGTGGCATATAAGTCTAAGTGCTATTGCTAGTGCTATAGTCACAGTCAGCTGAACACCACACTGATTATGTTGTATGCATGGAGCCAGTGGTTAGTTCAATCAACACACTAGATTTGAACAATGCATGTTCAGGAACAGTGCAAAATATATTCCTCATTAAATCTCTTTTCCAATAGTATATTGTCACTCTTTTGTGTGGACTTGAACACCATAATTCTGGTTGGAACACAAATTCAGATATGATCACCCTAGCTGTCACAGGTTCTGAGATAATAATAAACTTTCCGAGAGTTGGTGTCAAGTGGGAGAAATAGAGAGAAGAGAGGCCATTCTTGAAAATAAAACATTAAGGGTTTTTTTTTTCCCCCGAGTGCTGTTATAAAAACTGAAGTTGTGGGTGGTTCATCTCTATAATATGGGCTCGTGGTTTTTTTTGCAGGCCTCAGCTATGCTGCCATGGTGGAAAATAGAATTCTGTCAGCTGTTAAAGTGAGAAATGCTGAGATGTTGTTTTAAATGTCAGCTACAGGTTGCGGTTAGAAAGGATGTGCATTAGTTGTTATCGTAGGGATAACCTGTATACCACTTTAGCTCTTAACTTGGTTGGTTTTCACCCAACCCAAATTAATTCCACCTCAAGGTAAATAAATTAATTAAAGGCATATGTGAAAGTTGACTGCATTAGAAAAGGCACGAGGGAGCGGTGGTTGAGGAAAGGGGCTATTAATTGATTTCACAATAAAACCCCAATCTTGCCCGTGAAGATTTTATTTTTTATTGTTTTGCTAGTCGCTGGCCATTGTTAGAGCTTCTGCTCATCCATAACTATTAAGAAGCTGGCTGCCTGTCTGGAACCACACTGGCTACAGGTCTTCAAAATGTCCAACTTCTCACCTCCCAAGCTAAATCAATTAGCAGTTCTATCTACCAAGGTCAAAGGGTGCCTCATAGGAAAAGATCCCTTGTGTGAGATGCTGAGGAAAAACACCTCCGTGTCCATCAGTTTTCTTAATTGAATTGGCTCAAGATAGTGGTTTATGACTTTCCATTATCCTGTAAGAAAACCTGAGAAGATCTCCCCTGCGTCTCCAAAATTCATGCCGTCCAACATCCTACTCCGAACAGTAGTGCATCTGGAATTACAGAAGAATCTCAGAATGATGCAGCTTTCTGCATAATTGGATACCTTCAGGATTTAGACTGGGGGGGGGGCAATAGCCCCCTTCTATATTGTTGCTTCTCAGTAATTCATATTTCAAGGCTAAGGTTCATGCTACCGCAGTCCGCATTACCACAGTGTTGCAATATTTGAGGGGCTGCCACAGAGAGGAAGGGGGCCAAGCTATTTTCCAAGGCACCTGAAGGCCAGACAAGGAATAATGGATGGAAACTGATCAAGAAAAAATTCAAGCTAGAAATAAGGAGAAATTTTCTGACAATGAGGACAATCAACCAGTGGAAAAGAAGTTGCCTTCGGAAGTTGTGGGAGTTTGATCACTGGAGGCTTTCAAGGGGAGATTGGATTGCCATTTGTCGAGGATGGTGTAGGGTCTCCTGCTTGTGCGGGGGGTTGGACTAGATGACCTACAAAATCCCTTCCAACTTTCCTAATCTAATCTAATCTAATAGGCTGCATTAATAGAGGGCTAGAATCAAGATAACGTGAATCTTAATATACTGTATAATTCCTTGGTAAGACCACACTTGGAATATTGCATCCAGTTTTGGTCGCTACGATATAAAAATGATGTTGAAACTCTAGAAAGAATGACGAGAAGAGCTATAAAGATGATTAGGTGACTGGAGGCTAAAATATATGAAGAACGGTTGCAGGAACTGGGTATGTCTAGTTTGATGAAAAGAAGGACTAGGGGAGACATGATAGCAGTCTTCCAATATCTCAGGAGCTGCCACAAAGAAGAGGGAGTCAAGCTATTCTCCAAAGCACCTGAAGGCATGGCAAGAAGCAATGGATGCAAACTAATCATGGAGAGAATCAACATAGAAATAAGGAGAAATTTCCTGACAGTTAGAACAAGTAATCAGTGGAACAACTTGCCTCCAGAACACTGGAGGTGTTCGAGAAGAGTCTGAATAGCCATTTGTCTGAAATGGTATATAGTCTCCTACCTGAACAGAAGGTTGGACTAGAAGAACTCCAAGGACCCTTCCAACTCTGATATTATGTAATCTGGTTGTAAACAGCTATTAATAATAGAACATTTAATAGTTTTATTCCCCCATGAATTTACCCAGGCTTGCAAGGCTGGGTAAATTTCATAATTTACCTTTACCTTTCAGGCTTTCATAAATGCCCCAAGTAAGGCTGTGTGCTATTTTTTCTTCTTCTTATTATTATTATAATCGGTAAATCAAGTCACTACTCCCTGAATGGGACAGAAAACATTCTCAAGTGTTACATAGTTTAATGAGAAAAACTCTCACTATGGGCAAGGGAAGGCAACTGATGGTCCTTCAGACTGTTCTGTTAAAAATGACAAAACTGGGAAATTCTTCTTATCACTATACAGAGTGGAACTGCATGATTTCATCCATCCATAATATTTGTATCCGGGGTGAAATGCTCCTGGTTCGGACCGGATCGCCCAATCTGGTAGCGATGGCGGCGGGTAGTTCGGAGAACCGGTAGCAAAAATCCCTCTGCCCCCCCCCCA
>WNWU01000033.1:8370921-8388058 GCA_012654045.1 Ptyas mucosa | reverse complement strand
AAGTTAAAAAAAAAAGCCTCTGATGATCGCGCGGCTCAGCTGGGATCATCAGAGGCTTTCCAAAGCATTTTTTTCTACAACCTCTTGGCCGAAGAGGTGGTTAAAAAATGCTTTGAAAAGTTTCTGACGATCCCAGCTGAGTTCCCTGATTGGCAGAGAGGCATTTTTTAAAAAGTCTCTCTGACGATCCCAGCTGAGTTGCCTGATCGGCAGAGATGCTTTTCAAAGCATTAGAAAAAATGCTTTGAAAAGTTTTTTTTTTTAAAAAAAGTTGGCCACGCCCACCCAGTCACATCACCCCACCACCACCAAGCCACGCCCACAGAACCGGTAGTAACAAATTTTACATTTCACCCCTGATTTGTATACTTTTGTACTGAATATAATTTAAGACCTATTTGAACAGCAGGATTCAGTGCTGAGGAATGGAGAGAGAGGAAGTAAGGCATCATTCTGAGAACCAAAAACGCCTTGATCCTAAAATATGTACATAACCACAGGTAGTCCTTGATTTACAACAGTTCACTTAGTGACCATTTAAAGGTATAACAGCACTGAAAAAAGTGACTTACGACCGTTTTTCACACTGAGGACCGTTGAAGCATCTCCATGATCACTTGATCAAAATTCAGACACTTGGCAACTTAATCGTATTTATAAAAGTTGCAGTGTCTTGGGATCATGTGATCCCACTTTTGCAATCTTCTGACAAACAAAGTCAATGGGGAAGCCAGATTCACTTAACAACCATTTTACTAAGTTAACAACTGTGATGATTCACTTAACAACTGTGGCAAGAAAGGTCGTAAAAGGGGGCAAAACTCACTTAAATTGCCTCACTTAGCAACAAAAATCTTGGGTTCCATTGTGGTTGTACATTGAGGATGAACCTGTATTGCATAGAAGTATGAGACCCAGTTTGGCTTAGGGGTTAAGCAGGGGTGGGTTCTACTTACCTTTGCTACCAGTTTGCAACGGGGCCGCAGAAGAAGCTTCTGCGCATGCGCATTTTGATGACATCTGGGTTGGTGGGTGGAGCCTCCCGCCAGTTTTACTACCGGTTCTATAGAACTGGTGCAAACTGGGGGCAACCCACCACTGGGGTTAAGGCACCAGGCTAGAACCTGGGAGCCCGTGAGTTCTAGCATTGTGTTAGGCATCTGGTTTACTTTGGGCCCAACCCACTTCACAGGGTGGTTGTTGTTGGGAACAGCAGGAGAAAGGAGCATTAGGTATGTTAACTGCCTTAGGTTATTTCTAAAAACAATAAAGATAGGATATAAATAAGTAAAAATTAAAAAGAGAATAGAAAATACATAATTCAGGAAGGTTCTCATTTTCACACAACGGAAATCATCTGGTTTTCCAGGCGTTTCTGGTGATTAAAATACTTCTATTAAAATACCTCTGTTAAATGGAAGCCATAATTTACCATCTGACTCTTTTGCTGAGGTTCTTAGTTAACAGGCTGCAAAATAAATTAGGTAACAGGTTTCATGTCCGTCTCATAAAGCTGACAAAAAGAAGAAAGAGCTAAAGGACAAATTTGGGGGGGAAATAGATGAGATTCCTATTATATCACACCAGAAACATTTCTTCTCTGCCAATAGGCTCATGAAGATCTATTAACTTTCCGAGCCTTAAGGATAAGAGAGTTTGTTGTCTCTGGAGAAATAATAGGTTAGCCGTTGCTTAGGAGAGGTGACAAATACGGCTCTTATTACTTTTATGAGATGTGTCCTGGGTGGTTCTGACTAAGAGCACAATAAGATTTGTGGCTTTTCATTTTTTGAAAGATGAATTCTGGTGCTCGAATTTGAAATGGGGGTTTGCATCCTTTACATTTGTCATCTCGCTGTCCTCTTCATCTTTACATCCTAATTTTATCAGAAGTGGCCTACGCATCTCATTCTAAAACTGGGATTGGTTTAGCTGTGGGCTATTAAACAAGCCAGAGTCAATTCTGCAGATGAGCAAAAGAGCCACGGTTTATTCAGTGGTGGGCTGCAACCGGTTTAACAGCTGGTTCTGTGAGCGCGTGCTTTGCACGCGCACGTGCTTGAGCGCAGCGTTCAAAATACAGCAATTTTAAGCTCGGCTGCTTACCTTCTAAGGCAGCCTTGGTAAGTAGAACAGCAGAGGCGCAGAAAACAGCCGTGCTGCACGAATCAGCTGAGCCAGAAAGAAGGAAATATAGGGCAGGATATGGCGGGGACAGGTGGGCGGGGCCAGCTGATCGTTGGAGCTACCGGTTTGGCCGAACCAGTCCAAACCGGAAGCAGCCGATCACTGGGTTTATTCAATTCTGCACTCTCCCTTTTATTGTCTATTGCAGAGGTCTTCAAACTTGGCCGCTTTAAGACTTGTGGAATTAAACTCCCAGAATTCTCCAGCTGACTTAAAGCGGCCAAGTTTGAAAACCCCTGGATTATTGCCTCCCACCTGTAAAACATTCACAAAATGTTTCGATAGAGCACAAATATAGGCCAGGAGTAAGCCATAGTTAAAAAGGAATGTGAGATTTATAATAAACCAATAAAATACCCATGGTTTCAAAGTATAACTTGTTGTCTTAAATAGGGGTAATCCAATCTTGGCAACTTTAAGACTTGTGGACTTCAGCTCCCAGAATTCCCCAGCCAGCCATGCTAGCTGAAGAATTCTGGGAGTTGAAGTCTTAAAGTTGCCAAGATTGGACACCTCTGTCTTAAGTCATAGTTTGTATCTTGAGGAGAGTTTGGAATTAAAAAATACCCACAGTCTGGAAACAAAAAAATCTTAGAGTTATATGTCAAGTAGATCCTTTGTTCTTTACCTGCTTGTCTTTGTAGACATCTTACTAGAAATTGATTAAGAAGACCATGTTTTATAGAGAACATTTCTCTGAAGTATTTCAGCATATTCTCTGTTTGGCGCTCCAAAAATAGGGCAGACAATGATAGTTGGAACAGATGCTTGATGATGTACATTGGGTTCTAGACAGATTTTTGGGAGCAGAACAAAGCACCAGTATCAATAGCTCATGCCCTAAATGATAGCAGGCCTAGTTATTTGAAGGATTATTTTTTTTCTGATACGTAACTATTTAGATCTTAGGTCCTTCTAAGAGAGAATATGTCTTGGTTTCTTTTTCCCCCATTTGGTGGAATGTTCTTTTGGAGAAGCTCGTTTGAAATCTGCATGTGGCCTTTTCAGTGCTAAGAGAAGGCCTTTTGCATTCTCCAATGTGTTTAATAGCTTGTTTGGGTTCATAACATTGAACCTTGAAATCATTACGAGATCTTCAAAACACTAAGGTAACCTTCCTATGTACTGAGTGGTGAAATCCAATTTCTTTTATGACCAGTTCTGCGGGTGTGGCTCGGTGGGCGTGATGTGGCTTGGTGGGTGTGGCTTGGTGGGCGTGGCAGGGGAAGGATACTGCAAAATCTCCATTCCCACCCCAGTCCAGGGGAAGGATACTACAAAATTTCCATTCCCACCCAACCTCAGGGGAAGGATCCTGCAAAATCCCCATTCCCACCCAACCTCAGGGGAAGGATATTGCAAAATCTCCATTCCCATCCCACTGGGGTCAGCCAGAGGTGATATTTGCCAGTTCTCCGAACTGCTCAAAATTTCCGCTACTGGTTCTCCAGAACCTGTCAGAACGTGCTGGATTTCACCCCTGCTCGATATGGATGCTTCATGGGTCTTTCGACCATGTCTACATATACATATGAATATGCATATTCAGAAATGCTGGGCTGCCAGCAAATCTTTTCCAAATATGTTAGAACCATTTCCTTAAAGCAGGGGTGTAAAACTCAAGGCCCAGGGGCCGGATCCGTCCTGCAGGGTGCTTAAATCTGGCCCACAGGGCTACCCTGGAAACAGGAAAGGACTGGCCCCTGGTGTCTCTGCCAGCAAAAATGGAGCTCATGAAAACAGCCCTCCCGAGCTCCGTGTGCAGCCCTCCTGAGGTCCCTTTTCATTGGAAGAAGGTTGTAGGAGGCCGTTGTATTTGAAAATGGAGCTCGGGAGCCAGTTTTTGCTGACAGAGTGCTCTGGCCACCACAGGCGCCCCGAACATGAGTGACATCTAGCTGGCCATGCTCACCCTGTCCCCCTGAGGTTAAACACAACCCTGATGCAGCCCTCAATGGAATTGAGCTTGACAGCCCTGCCTTAAAGCATCACCAGTTCCATTCATCCTCTCTCAAAGCCTGAGAAAAAAATTAAATGGTTTTTAATGTATACAGGTAATCCTTGACTTAACTGTTGTGGCCTGCCAGCGGCCACCAGAGCTGGCAACAGATTCAGACAGTGAGGAGGTTGGGGAGGAACGTGGGCCAGTCCTAGAGTATGGGGAAGGCTCGGATGAGGGCTCTGCGTCGGAGGCAGAGAGGGGGCCAGGGCCATCTGGTAGTTACGTGCTGCCTCCGGAGCCTCCGGAATCTGACGTCAGAGAGGCAGAAGAACAGTATGAGCTTGTTCCCAGTGTGCGCATGCGCAGAGCTGCCAGAAGGCAAGAACCATTAAGAAAGAAAAAAAAAGGGCCACTCAGGAGTAAGGCTTGGAGTTGATTGGCCCCTCCCATAAGACATAAAAGAGGAGCAAACGACATAAAAGAGGAGCAGGAAGCAAGTAGTTCATATAGTCAATTCAAGCTCTGAGAAGTCTGTTTGACTCTGTGCTCCGTTTGGCCTTGCAAAACTAATCGACAATTATGTCTCTGGCAGCGTTTCAAGGGAGATAAAGGTGGGTGCTTATCAACATTACCTTGAAAGACTGTGTCACCTTGAGCAGACATCTGTTGGAATCTTCACAAACTGTTTGTGAATCATTACAGGCTGTGAATGACCATAATTCACAGCCGTCTCAATAAAAGAGGTTTTTGGGACTAAGATTGTGATTTATGCTTTCTCAGGAAGCCCAGGTCAGAACATTACCATCATTCTTTTAGTGTCCGTTTGAGGACACTAAAACGGACAGTGAAAAATGTGACTCAAGACTATTTTTCACACTCACGACTGTTGTAGCATCCCCATGGCCACATGATCAAAATTCCAGGCACTTGGCAACTGGCATGTACTTATGACAGTTGCAGTATCCTGAGGTCATGTGATCACCTTTTGCAACCATCTGACGAGCAAAGTCAATGGGGGAAAGTCACTTAACAGCCGAGTTCCTAATTTAAGAAGTACAGCAATTCACTTAATGAATGTGGCAAGAAAGGTCATAAAAATAGAGTGAAACTCACTTAACAACTATCTTGCTTAGCAACAGAAATTTGGGGCTAAATTGTTGTCGTAAGTCGAGGATTACCTGAAATGAGGTATGTATATGTTCAAACTCTATTAATATTTATTTGTAACTATCTTGAAAATGCGGGCTGCTGTCTTGTTTAGCTATTTCTATTAATTAGGCTTTGATTTTTATTGTTTACTCTTTGTATTTTATTCTCTTTTTGTAGGTCTTTATGTGTATTTTTCTCTCAGCCAGGTTTTTCCCTGTAGTCAGAAATAGATCTGTCTTAGTCTCCCTTAAGTCTCACAACAGACAGCAAAATGTTGGTTTGATGTCTGATAAAGCTTAGAAACTAGTGAATGAGAGTTCACTGATATTCTCTATTTTAAGTTACTTATAAAGTAAAAAAGCTGGGATAAAAAGCTAAATAAAATAAAACATTCCACAATTATATCTTTATGTATCTGTGTATCTCTGATTCAAAATCGGCCTCAGGAATAAGATAATAAAGTTGCACAGAGGCAACTTTGGCATTTTATATTTGCTTATTTCTTTTTCAATTTTAGAGCCAAATGATAAAATATTAACAAGTTATTCATTAAAAGATAGAATAGAAATCTTGTAAAAATAGTCCTGTGTTGGGATCCAAGCTTCATACATTAATCAACAGTCCATATATAATTAGCACCAGATACGCTTGATATGAAAATGGAATTTCTTTACATTGAGGAGAAAAATATACTTGATGAAACTTGATGAAAGTTAAGCTGCTTCGAAACACGTGTTATTCTTGTGCAATAAAAAAACACTAATGTATTTTTATGATCTAGTTTTTAAAATCTCCCTTTTTTTCTAAAAAAATAAATAAAATGTCAATCTTATCTAACAGCAAACCTCTCCAGTTAGCTGACAAAACGGAGAAACATAAGTACAAGGTCATAGCATAGATTCATAGAATAAAAATAAAATAGAATAGATATTTGACCGTTACAGGGAGGAGTCATGAGATGAGGGTGTGGCTAACTGAAGAAGAAAAACTAGTCAGAAATTAATCTATTTTAGTCTCCCTTAAGTCTCACAACAGACAGCAAAATGGTGGTTTGATATCTGATAAAGCCTAGAAACTGGTGAATGAGATTTCACTGAACTATGGCTGTAGAAAGATCTTGATTTACGTAGGGAAAAACCTGGCTGAGAGAAAAATACACATAAAGACCTACAAATATAAATATATATATATTTATATTTATATATTTATAAATATTCTATAATATTTTCTTCACAACAACCCTGTGAGGTGAGCTAGACTGAGAGAGAATGATTGGCTCAAAGTCACCCAGCCAGCCTGCATGCCTAAGGCAGGACTAGAACTCACAGTCTCCTGGTTTCTAGGCCAGCCTCTTAACCACTACATCAAACTGGCTCTATAATCATTTTAATATAAATAATCATCTTAGTTACCAGGTAATTATTCTTTGGACTGCATTGGATGTTAGAATTTATGCTTTTGGGACATATGCTGCTCTTGTTTGTGTGTGTGTGTGTGTTTGTGTTTGTTTTTAATTTTGATTTATATGCCGCCCTTCTCCAGAGACTCAGGGCGGCTTACAATGAGTTAAGCAATAGTCTTCATACTTTTGTATATTTATACAAAGTCAGCTTATTGCCCCCACAAACTGGGTCCTCATTTAACCTACCTTAGAAAGGATGGAAGGCTGAGTCAACCTTGAGCCTGGTGAGATTCGAACTTACAGTAATTGCAGACAGCTGGTTTAAATCACTGTGCTTTTAGTCTGCTGAGCTAAACCAGGGTTTTGTCTCAGGGTTTAAAACTAGCTATATTTTGGACTGAATGTTCTTATCAGGCCAAAGTAAAGTAAATCCCCCTTAATACCCTCCATTATATTCAGTGGGGTTTTGTTACTTTTTGGCAATTTGATTTAGACCTGAACAAGCATGCTCTTGTTTTTCTTACTCCAAATGCATTCATTCATCCATCAGTTGGTTCGGTAATATCAGGAGCCCGGTTGATTACCATAACTATTCATTCAGCATTTTTCAATGATCAAATGCTTCATGGGTATTATCTGTGCTGTAGATTTTATTTCTTTTTTTAAAAAAAATACTGTTAAGTGTTAAAAAGAGACAAACATAATGCCGGTGTGAATCTTGAGTGAATTTGCAACTGTCAACGAAAAGCCGAAAGTGGTAGGCATTTTTGTTTCAAGAATAGAACACAGAATAATAGAGTTAGAAGAGACCTTGGAGGTCTTCTAGTCCAACCCCCCTATACCCGTGATGGCAAACCTATGGCACACGTGCCACAGGTGGCATGTGGAGCCATATCTCTGGGCACACGAGCGTTGCTCTAGCTCAGATCCAGCGCGCATGGGCACGCCGGCCAGCTGATTTTCGGGCCTTCCAGGCCCACCGGAAGTTGGGAAACAGGCTGTTTCCGGGCTACTGGGGGGGTTGGGGGGGGGGGGGAGAAAGCCTCTGGACCCTGGGGAGGGTGAAAAACAGGCCTTCCGGGTCCACTGGTAACCTCTTTGCCATCGCATGCCTAAAGCATGGGGAGCATGGGGGGGAGCACGCGTGCATGCGTGGAGGGGTGGGGCACAGGGGAACATTGAATTATGGGTGTGGGCATGCGTGCGCTCAACCCCCCTGCTTTTGGCACACGATGTCAAAAAGGTTATCCATCACTGCCCTATACCCATGATGGAGAACCTATGGCATGCGTGCCTGAAGTGGCAAACGGAGCCGTGTCACCTGACATGCACAGCGTCACCCGTTCCTCTTCCAGGTTTCTGGTGCGCATGCGCACATGATGATCAGCTGGCCTTGGTGCGTGTGGCAGTGCTGGAAACCAGAAAAGCTGGTCTTCCATTTTCTGGCATGAGCATATGTGCCAGCCAGCTGATTGGTGCATGTGCATGCATGGCAGTAACTGAAAGACTTGCTGGCCGGCATGCATATATGTGCTGGAAACTGAAAGTACCTTATCCGGTGCGCGGGATGCCCCCTGGGCAGCTCCTCATCCTGGTGGCGGCCCTGATGAGCACGCACGCGTGCGAAGTGCTCCCTTTTTGACACTAGTTGCCGAAAAAGGTTCACCATCACTGCCCTATACCATTTCAGATAAATAGTTTTTTTAAAAAATCTCCAGTGATGGAGCACCCACAACTTCTGAAGGCAAGCTGTTCCATTGGTTGATTGCTTTTACCATTAGGAAATTTCTCCTTAATTTTAGGTTGCTTCTCTCCTTGGTTAGTTTCCATCCATTGCTTCTTGCCTTTGCCTTTTGGTGTTTGGAAAATAGTTTGACACCCCCATCCCCTCATCATTGTTGGAACCCCTCATATATTGGAACCGTACTATCATGTCTCCCCTAGTCCTTTTTTTTTTCATTAAACTAGACATACCTGGTTTGTGTAACCGTTCTTTGTATGTTTTTTTTAAAATTATTATTATTATTATGTCCCAGTGCCCGGAGGCCGTGCGGACCTGGATGGGGAGAAACAGACTCAGGCTCAACCCATCCAAGACCAAGTGGCTGCGGTTTCTGGCGTCCCGATATAGTCAGTTGGTGCCATCACTGACTATTGGGGGCGAGTCATTGGCCCCCATGGAGAGGGCTCGCAACTTGGATGTCCTCCTGCATTC
Source organism: Ptyas mucosa (assembly GCA_012654045.1). Lineage (NCBI taxonomy): Eukaryota > Metazoa > Chordata > Lepidosauria > Squamata > Colubridae > Ptyas > Ptyas mucosa. Next base: position 8,379,163 of record WNWU01000033.1, on the reverse strand, counting down.
ACGGCTGTCTTTAGAAGAGCATTTGACGGCTGTGGCCAGGAGGACTTTCTATCAGGTTCGCCTGATCCGCCAGTTGCGTCCCTTTCTGGATCGGGACTCCTTACGCACAGTCACTCATGCCCTCGTCACTTCCCACCTGGACTATTGTAATGTTCTCTACATGGGGCTCGCCTTGAGTAGCACCCGGAGGCTCCAGCTTGTGCAGAGTGTGGCCGCGCAGGTGGTTATGGGAGTGACGTGGCGTTCCCATGTAACACCTCTCCTGCACAAGCTGCACTGGCTCCCGGTGGTCTTCCGGGTGCACTTCAAGGTTTTGGTTACCACCTTTAGAGCGCTCCATGGCTTAGGACCTACGTACTTATGGGACCGCCTTCTGCCACCAGTTGCCTCTCACCGGCCAGTACGCTCTCATAGAGAGGGGCTCCTCAGGGTGCTGTCGGCCAAACAGTGTCGACTGGCATCCCCTGGGGGAGAGCCTTCTCTGTGGGGGCACCTGTTATCTGGAATGAGCTCCCCCCGGAGATATGGAGGATCCCGGATTTACGCACCTTTCACCGTGCCCTGAAGACCTTTTTATTTCAACAGGCTGGCCTTGCCTAACTTCCCTTTTTAATTGTAAATTTTAAATTTGTTTTAAAACATTAGGGGTGTTTTAATCTGTTTCAGGCCAAATTATTTAATGGGTTTTATATTGTCTTTTAAATTTTGTAGTTTATGTGTTTTATCTTGGCTGTTCACCGCCCTGAGTCCTTCGAGAGTAGGGCAGTATATAAATCTAATAAAAAAAAAATTTATAGCCTGAGCCTGAGTGGCGTAGGAGGCTAATGCTTCCTACAAGGCAGCATTTAACATCCAGCTGCCTGCAATTACTGTAAGTTCGAATCTCACCAGGCTCAAGGTTGACTCAGCCTTCCATCCTTTCTAAGGTGGGTAAAATGAGGACCCGGTTTGTGGGGGCAATAAGCTGACTTTGTATAAAATATACAAAAGTATGAAGGCTATTGCTTAACACATTGTAAGCCACCCTGAGTCTCCGGAGAAGGGCGGCATATAAATAAGAATAATATATATATATATATATATATAAATTTATATAAAATATAAATTTGGTATAAAATGGTTTGTCGTGAATGCGACTGCTTGAGGGCTCCTGGATTGGAGCTGAAAGGCGAAAAGGAGCAGAACACCCCCTCCCACATGTTGGGGTAGACCAGGTGTCTCGGTAAACACACACACACACACACACACACACACATATATAGAGAGAGAGAGGGGGGGGGAGAGGGGGAGAGAGAGAGAGAGAGAGCTGATAAAGATAGTGCATTGAAGAAAGGAATGCAATGATAGAGTTAGACAATAACAGGAAATGACAAAGATTAGACTGGTTGACGAAATGACTTTTCCTGTTGGAAATTAAGAATGGAAAAGCTGGGCGCTAAGGAAGATCAAATGCAAAAGAGACTTGGAAATAGTTGCTAAGAATTTATTTATGAAAATTTAAATATTTTATATTTTTTAATGAAAGACCGCTTTCATAAATTTTATGAATTCCCCACCTCTCAGCTCTGGTGGGTCGGGTAGATATTACTGGGAAAAGATGGTCTTTCAAATAATCTGGTCCCAAGCCATGTGCAGTAGTGGCCAAAATTGTGGAAACCTTTTGGGAAAAGTGTATTTTTGAGGTTTGATGGCTAATAACACCACTTTTTCATTGGAGTTTCAAGATAATCCTATTCCACTGCTGGACTAGCCTGGGAATAGTCCAGACCTTAACCCAATTGAAAATCTATGGACCCGACTAAAGAAACTTGTTAATCAGAAGCGACCCAGCAATAAAACCCAGTTAACAGAAGCAATAATTCAATCTTGGTTTCAAATTATAACAGCTGCAGAACTAAAAGACTTGGTTCACTCCATGGGAAGACGTTGTAAGGCCGTAATTCATGCTAAAGGTTATCCAACTAAGTATTAACTGACACGGTGATAATTTTTGTAGATCTTGTTTTTTTCTATGGTGAAAATTTTTGTCTATCTCATTTTTTCTACGTTTCATTTCTTTATACTGTAACTTCTATTCTAATAGCAAATTCTTCATCGAAGTTATTGCATTTCATTCTTGATTAAATTATCTTTCCATTGATATATAATTTTATGGTACTACTCCAAAAAAAAAAAGTGGTGTTACTAGCTAGTTTTAGAAAATACACTTTTCCCAAAAGGTTTCCACAATTTTGGCCATTGCTGTAGCGTTTTAAAGGGGACAACCAGCACCTTGAATTGCACCAGTTGCAAATTGACAGCCAATGCGGCTCCCTCAGGAGAGATGACACATGTGCACATCTAAGCCAGCACAAAACCATGAGGGCCACTGCATTTTGAACCAATTGAAGCTTCTGGATATTTTTCAAGGGCAAACAAATGCTATGGGCTGCAAGCAATGATTCTTAGACCACAGCAAAGCTGATCGCTTTGGGCGTGTGATGTGAGTGGATGATGGATGAAGAAAAAAACTATTTTGAAGCAGGTAAGGCAACGGAGAAGGTAGATGAATGGCCTTAAAGACATTATTTGAAAGTCCTAGAACAACTACAAATTATTACTAGAGATAGTCACGGTGGCAAGCGTTTGTCCACTGAATCATCAGGAACCAAACTTGGCACAAGGGTACTTACATAACCAAACCTCCTCAGACATGGAAGATATATTAGTATTATTATCTCCACAGGGAAGTGTGAGATGCTCCCTCAGAAGGTGCCCTCTAGTCATTCATTCAGCCTGTCCTGCCATCTTCCAGGAGAGTCTGCTTCTTTCTAAATAAGATTCACCTTACTTAGTCTTGACTGAATTGTCCTTGACAGGTTTCTTGAAGGACAAGAAAGTTGGTCTGTATTTTTCATAGAATTATGGAATCCTTGTGTGTGAGAGAGAGAGGGGAGGGAGAGAGAGAGGGGAGGGAGAGAGAGGGGGAGGGAGAGAGAGATGGAGAGGTAGAGAAAGACAGAGACAGAGGGAGGAAGAGAGAGGGAGAGAGGAAGGGGGAGAGGGAGGGAGAGGGTGAAAGAGATGTAGAGAAAGACCAAGATAGAGGGAGGGAGAGAAACAGACAGAGGGAGGGAGGAGGGTGAGAGAGAAACAGAGGGAGGGAGATGCAGAAGGAGACAGAGACAGAGGGAGGGAGAGAGAAGGAGAAAGAGAGAGGAAGAGAGAATCAGACTGACGGAGGGAGGGAGAGGTAGAGGCGGGGAGAGAGAGAGAGAGAATGAAAGAGAGAGAGAGCATGAGAGAAAGAAGGAGAATGAAAGAGAATGAAAGAAAGGGAGAGGGAGGGAGGAGAGAGAGAATGAGAGAAAGAGAAAAAATGAAAGAGAGAGGGAGGGAGGGAAGGAGTTTGAGGGAAAGAGAGGGAGGGAGGTACAGAAGGAAAGACAGAGGGAGAAAGAGAGAGAGGAAGAGACAGAGGGAGAGGGAGAGGCAGGAAGGGAGGGAGAGAGAGAGAGAGAGAGATCTGGCAACTTGCTTTTTTTCTTACATATGGCATTGTCTATGACATAGACTCTATGTTGTTGTTTTAATCAAGGCATGTAACAATTGTCAGTGAATATGAGTACATTTCATAATGTGCGGAAATTAACTCAACACCTGTTCCAAATGCTCTCTGTGTTTGCCTTCAGTGTGAGCAAAGCTCCTTAACTTTCAATCCCTAAATTAACTTACATCCTAGTCAATCATAATGCTATCCTTCATTTTATTAGTGTGAATTATTTATATTGTGAGAAGCAATTTATCAGATTGGGATGACTGAAAACGACAGAGAGAAACAAAGCCGCAGAACAAGGAGGAACACAAATTGCAAAATTAAATTAAAAGTGGGAGGAGGAAGAGGCAGGGATGGGAAAAGAAGAGGGGAGAGGAGAGAAAAGGAAAAAGAAGAGAAGGAAAAATTAGGAATACAGATTCATTAAAGGGAAATAGACACATTTTAAATACCCCCATTCGGTAATTCTGCCCAGAATGTTTGAATATGCGGAAGTAATGTATTAAGGGAAAATGTTAATATTGCTAAAAATGTACAAATAGTCCTCACCTTATGAGCATAATTGAACCCAAAATTTCCATTGCTAAATGAAAAAGGTGTTAAGTGAGCTTTGCCCCATTTTACAACCTTTGCAATCTTTCTTGCCATGGTTGTTAAGTGCAGCTGTTAAGTTAATAACACGGTTGTTTAAGTGAATCTGGCTTCCCCATTGACTTCGCTTGTCTTAAGGGCACAAAAGGGATCACATGATCCAGTGGTGGGTTGCCCCCAGTTCGCACCGGTTCTATAGAACCGGTAGTAAAACCGGCGGGAAGCTCCGCCCACCGAGCACAGAAGAGTGCGCGGGTGAACGAAGCACGAGCGCGCACACCACCCCATTGCAAACCGGTAGTAAAGGTAAGTAGAACCCACCCCTGCCCCAGGACACTGCAACTGTCATTAATACATGCCAGTTGCCAAATATCCAAATTTTGATCACATGACCATGGGGATACTGGAACAGTCATAAGTATGAAAAATGGTCATAACTCACTTTCTTCAGTGCTGTTGTAACTTCAAACAATCAGTAAATGAATGGTTGTAAGTACAGGTAAGAATTTACCTGTACATTAAAGGGAAATGGACACATTTTAAATACTCGCATTCAGTCCTTCTGCCCAGAATTCTTGAATATATGAAAGTACTCTATTAAGGGAAAATGCTAATATTGCTAATAATTAACTGATCGTATTGAAAGAAATGTATCTTTCATTTTAGAGCTTTCCAAAACTGGGCAGTGTTAGGCTTCACGGTTTAATGTTTTTTTTCCCCCCCAGAACTATTTTGCTATTTCAGGTTGTTGATTTTTTTTTTCTCTTTCCAAATGGTATAACAATCTTTAACTGTATATTTTCCTTTCTTTTTAATTGGAAACAAAAACTAGGCAGAGTTTTACTTGGATGGTGAGAAGCAGGGGTGGTATTCACTTACCTTCGCTACCGGTTTGCAAATGTGAGCGCGAAGAGCCTTTTGCGCATGCGCAGAATGTCAAAAATGAAACGTTGATGACATCTGGGCGGGTGGAGCTTCCCGCAGCTGCCGCTACCAGTTTGCTCAAACCGGATATAACTGGCTGAATACCACCACTGGCGTGAAGACTTCACTAATTTCAGCTAGTGTGTGTATGTGTAATTTGTGTGTGTGTGTGTATCAGGGGTGGGTTCTACTTACCTTTACTAATGGTTCATAACGGGGCCGCGCATGCGTGCATTTGCGCCTCTGCGTATGCGCAGAAGTTTCCTGATGACATTGAGGTCGGTGGGCATAGCCTCCCATCGGTTTTACTATCAGTTCTATAGAATCAGTCCGAATCATGGGCAACCCACCACTATATATATACATACATACATACATACATACATATATATATATATAGAGAGAGAGAGAGAGAGAGAGAGAGAGAACACCTTGTTCATCTATAGGCATTTATGGCATTAAAGTTGTTAAAACCTCTTTCTTTCAAGCATTGAAATCTTTCTTTTTTGAAATAACCTTTTGCTTTCTGTAAAGTAACAAGTGCAATTGTTCTGTAAATAACCATGGCAAGTAAAGCCAGCTCCTATAATCTTTTAAGGCAGACAACTATCAAGAGAGAGAAGTAAAGTATGAAATAATAATAATAAAAAACACCATACACCTCAATTTTTGGTAATACTGTGAGTTTTCCCAACGGAGTGTCTTAATCATTTGAAAATGACAAAAGCTAGTCCCAGCCTTTCAAAGTCTTTTAATTCCTTGAGTGCGTACTAGTGGTGGGTTGCCCCCGGTTCGGACCGGTTCGCAAGAACTGGTAGTAAAACTGGCGGGAGGCCCCTCCCACTGCCCTGGACGTCATCATCGGCCATCTGTGCGCGCGATCCCATTGCCGACCGGTAGTAAAGGTAAGTAGAATTCACCCTGGTGCGTACATTCAGGCATTACCAGGTCAAATGAAGTATTTGTGGCAGAAGATTAGTGAAAATTCCAGTGACTTGGACTTTGTAAAAAGATGTAAATCTAAAAGTCACAGTCACTCAAGCCCTCGTCATTTCCCAACTTGACTACTGCAATGCTCTCTACATGGGGCTCCCCCTGAAGTGCACCCGGAAGCTCCAACTGGTCCAGAATGTGGCCGCGCGAGTAATTATGGGAGCAACGTGGCACTCACATGTAACACCTCTTCTACGCGAGCTGCACTGGCTTCCGGTGGCCTTCCGAGTGCACTTCAAGGTGTTGATTCTTACCTTTAAAGTGCTCCATGGCTTAGGACAGTGATGGCATGGTGGGCCCGTAGGCCCGTTTTTTGCTCTCCCCAGGCTCCAGAGCCTTTCTAGGAACCTGGGGAGGGCAAAAACAGCCTTTCCCACACCCCAGAGGCCCTCCGGAGGCTGGAAACAGTGTGTTTCCTGACGTCTGGTGGGCCCAGAAGATCTGAAAATCAGCTGGCTGGCGCACGCATGTGTTTCAGAGCTGAGCTCATGTGCCCACCGATATGGCTCCACGTGCCACCTGTGGCACCCGTGCCATAGGTTCGCCATCACGGGCTTAGGACCTGAGTACCTACGAGACCACCTACTGCAACTGATAACCTCCCACCAACCAATATGCTCTCACAGAGTAGGCCTACTTATAGTACCATCATTAAAACAATGTTGTCTAGTAGTTCCAAGGGAGAGAGCCTTCTCTGTGGGGGCACCTACTCTTTGGAACAATATACCTCCTGGAATATGATTAATCCCAGATCTTCGCACTTTCCGATGTGCCCTGAAGACCTTTCTGTTTCAACAAGCAGGGCTAGCATAAATACCTAAATTCTATGCCAAGGTCTTAGCAGATACATCAAGTTGACTCAATTATTACTGTTTATATATAAAAAAATAAAAAAAAATATTATATGTATATGAAATCTTAATCTGTTCACCGCCCTGAGTCCTTCGGGAGAAGGGTCGTATAGACATTCATTCATTCATTTATTCAATCAATCAATCAATCAATCAATAGCTAGTTAGCTAGCTAGCCTAAGGGACAGGTTGGCCTGAGGTTGGCCGCTATCCAGTTCACCTCTAAGAAGACCCTTAAAAGATGGCTTGTCAACTAACATGGGGGAATCCCTTATTAGACTAGTGTCTCGGATGGTTTTATTTTATGACAAGTGAGGGAATGCTGTACAGGTAATCCTCAACTTACGGCCATTCATTTAGTGACCATTTGAAATCACAACGGCACTTAAAAAATGACTTTTGACTGTTTTACACACTTAGAACTGTTGCCACATCTCCATGGTCACGTGATTAAAAGTTAAACACTTGGTAACTGACATGTACCTATGACGGTTGCAGTGTGCCGGGGACATGTGATCCCCTTTTGTGACCCTCTGACAAGCAAAGTCAATGGTAAAGCCAGATTCACTTAACAACCATGTTACTCTTTCACTATTGCAACGATTCACTTAACAACTGCGGCAGGCAAAGTAAAAAAGAAAACGGGGCAAAACTCATTTAACAACTGGCTTGGTTGTGGTCATAAGTCGAGTACTACCTGTATGTTTTCCTGCCATTTTGTTTTTTAATTTACTCTTATCTTCTTTTGATTTTAACTTAAATTGGATTTTGAATGGTCTTATTATTTATTATTCATAATTATTTATTTATTTGTTTGATTTATATGCCACCCTTCTCCGGAGACTCAGGGCGGCTTACAATGCATTAAGCAATAGCCTTCATACTTTTGTATATACCTGCTTAGTAGGGCTTTTTGCCGCCCCCCCCCCCCCGAGCGGTGTTTTATTTTATACAAAGTCAGCTTATTGCCCCCACAAACCGGGTCCTCATTTTACCTACCTAGGAAGGATGGAAGGCTGAATCAACCTTGAGCCTGGTGAGATTTGAACTCGCAGTAATTGCAGGCAGCTGGCAACTAAGTTCTACTTTTAACAGTAGTTTAGTCCGCTGCGCCACCAAGGCTCTTCTTTATATTATTCTTCATATATTCTTGAAGCATATGCATGTTGCCCAGAATCACTATCAAATCAAATCAATCTGTATTCAGTCATAGATCACCAGATCAGAATCACTATGTGAAATGGGCAGATATATACATGCAATTAAATGGATGGATGGATGGATGGATGGATAGATGGATGGATAGATAGATAGATAGATAGATAGATAGATAGATAGATAGATAGAT
>WNWU01000033.1:8338183-8370911 GCA_012654045.1 Ptyas mucosa | reverse complement strand
ATAGATAGATAGATAGATAGATAGATAGATAGATAGATAGATAGATATGGACTTGGTGTTGGTGATGGATGGGAAGGAGTTCAGATCATTAAACGATTAATGCCACTAGTGATCAGTTCCGAGACATCTGGGTAAATATATGCCTTTGGAATAATTCATGTGAATTTGTATGTACATGGAGTTTGGCCACGATTGTGTGTTTGTGTGTGTGTGTGTGTGTGTTAGGGATGCTTAAGCAATTTCATCTCAATGAATTGTGATATTAACTGATTTAGGTCGACCCTGTTGGGAATAATAAACCCACCAGAATCAATATTCGAATTTGCAAAATGTTCCAGCACAGTTCTCCATATGAAAAGCACCGTTTAAAATGCATTTCCAGATCCTGGCGTGAACTTCCTTCTGCATGAACATTTACAAATCTAGCACAAACCAGAGAGAAAAGAAGGTGTTCATTCCTAGTATTAGAAGAGAAGAATGTGCAGTTACGTAAAGGAGAGAAAGAAAGAAAGAAATTGGGACCAAGAAAAGCATAATGGAACATACAAGACATGTAGAACTTGCTGTTAGGTCAGTCAATCCGGCACAAATCTTAAGTAATATATTGCTACAAGTGTCAGTGATTCTACACAGACTTAAGTATGTCTGTGTTATTCTTTATGCCTCTAAGCAAATCCATTTTTCCTCCCGGAACCAATTTAGTGGCTACACCTGTCCTTCTCTGTTAGTACACAACCTGATTTGGTACAACTGCAGATCCTATTTTCCAGTCCTTCCTTTTTTCTTTTCTTTTCTTTCTTTTTCTTTCTTTTTCTTTCTTTCTTTCCTCCCTCCCTCCCTTCTTTTCTTTTCTTTTCTTTTCTTTTTTTTTTGCTTTTGCTTTACCCCCACTCCTTTGGGGATTGGAAAGCAAAATGTTTTTCTAAGAAAATCTCTATTGTGTTTATTCCAAGAAAATTGCTGTAGCTTAAATGTTTCTCTTTCCCTTGCCATTATTCTGACTTGTAGAAGGGCAGCCTGTTCTCCCCTTGGCTCCTTGGATAATGTGACTCATGCCTGAGCATCAAAGTTGCTTAGGAACAAGAACATTTTTGTGGAAATTGAAGATGAGGCTGAACAATACCTGGCATTAAGCTACCACCAAAATACAAAGAAAAAATCCTCAGTCTAAATTATCAACTATATTTTATATGTTATCTTTTCAAAAATTAGAACGTTCTTTTGATTTTTTTTTATTTAAAGAGAGAGGGGGGGAGATGCAACGTTCTCACCAGGAAATATATTTTAATAACAGAATGACAGAATTGGAAGGCATCTTGGAAGTCTTCTAGTCCAACCCCCTGCTCAGCCAGAAGAAGACCCTATACCACTTCAGACAAATAGTTGTCCAATCTCTTCTTAAAAGCTTTCAGTGTTGGAGCATTCACAACTTCTGGAGGCAAGTTGTTCCACTGAATAATTGTTCAAAGTGTCAGGAAATTTCTCCTTAGTTCTAGGTTGCTTCTCTCCTTGATTAGTTTCCATCCATTGCTTCTTGTTTTACCCTCAGGTGCTTTGGAGAATAGCATGACTCCCTCTTCTTTGTGGCAGCCCCTGAGATATTGGAATACTGCTATCATGATCACCCCTAGTCCTTTTCATTAAACTAGACATACCCAATTCCAGCAACAGTTCTTTATGTTTTAGGCTCCAGTCCCCTAATATCTTTGTTGCTCTTCTCTGCGCTCTTTCTACAGTCTCAACAACTTTTTCACATCATGGTGACCAAAACTGGATGCAGTCTTCCAAGTGTGGTCTTACCAAGGCATTATAGAGTGGTATTAACACTTCATGTGATCATGTGATAATATTTAGCCAGCTACTGTGGTAAAGGTGTCTCACTCACAATTTGAATTGGCTGAATTGGTCCATAGAAAATAGAATAATAGGATAGTAAGGAACCTTGGAGGTCTTCTAGTGCAACCCCCTATACCAGTGATGGCTAACCTTTTTGCCGTTGCGTGCCAAAAGCGTGGAGAGCGTGGGTGTCTGTGTCATGGGCCCACATGCCCACACCCATTATTCAATGCCACTGCGTGCCCCACCCCCCTGTGCATGTGTGTGCAACCCCCGACGCTCCCACGCTTTGGGCCCAGGACAGCAAAAAGGTTACCGGTGGGCCCAGTAGGCCTATTTTTGGCCCTCCCCAGGCTCCAGAGGCTTTCTTGGAGCCTGGGGAGGGCAAAAACGGCCTCCCCCACCCCCGAGGCCCTCCAGAGGCCAGAAACAGCCCATTTCCCGACTTCCAGTACTTCTTGTTCTGCCCTCAGGTGCTTTGGAGAATAATCATTCTCTGTCAAGCCAACTTATTTCATAGATTGTTGTCATGGAATAACACAGGAAGAGGGAATATTTACCCTGAGCTCCCTTACAAAAGCCAGGGTATAAATCTGATACACAAATCCTAGTAGCTTAAAGGGCTTTTAAATAAGATGGGAGGCTCCAAATGCTGTTTAGAGTTAGCAGCAAACAAGGTTGTAGTAAGTTGTTGCTGGAACCTGCTAATCTATTTAAGACACGTTTTTGGCAACAATTATTTTGAATCTTACCTCTACTTTTAAAGTTCCAGCAGCAAATATTTTAGGTCATGATGTTTCTAATTTCCAATATTTAATATGTGTCTTCCATTCCACGTTGAATACCCATTCTACAATTAGCTTTTCCAGGGTCCTCAGTTCTGACAGGACAATGGTGAGCAAAGTCTAAGATGCAACTGTGAGAAACCATTGTCCCTTAATGTTTCCTCTCAATAAAATTGTGTTGTGTATTTTAGCACAGATGCATAACGAAATTTGCTTGTTTTCATTGACTACCCAATTCATGTTGAAAAAACTATTTCTATACCCGAAAACCATGGAATGAAAATAAACATATATATATACACACACACACACACACACACACACACACACACACACTTTTATATTATAATTCATGAAGACGCAGCTCTTTCATATAGATCCTGGACATAAACTATTTCAACTCCTACCCTCAAAACGATGCTATAGAGCACTGAACACCAGAACAACTAGACACAAGAACAGGTTTTTCCCAAACGCCATCGCTGTGCTAAACAAATAATTCCCTCAACACTGTCAAACTATTTACTAAATCTGCACTACTATTAATCTTCTCATCGTTCCCATCACCCATCTCCTTCCATTTATGACTGCATGACTGTAACTTTGTTGCTTGTATCCTTACGATTTATATTGATATTGTTTCCTGATTGCTTATTTGTACCCTATGATTATCATTAAGTGTTGTACCTTATGATTCTTGATGAACATATCTTTTCTTTAATGTACACTGAGAGCGTATGCATCAAAGACAAATTCCTTGTGTGTCCAATCACACTTGGCCAATAAAGAATTCTATTCTATTCTATTCTATTCTATTCTATTCTATTCTATTCTATTCTATTCTATTCTATTCTATTCTATTCTATTCTACTCTACTCTACTCTACTCTACTCTACTCTACCCTACCCTACCCTACCCTATCCTATCCTATCCTATCCTATCCTATCCTATCCTATCCTATCCTATCCAAAATTCCTATTTGTAATAGCTGCCACTAAATTTCTTTCAAGAACCAATATTAGCATTGGAGAACAGGAACTGGTGGCTGCTGTTTTATTCAGTTCTTAGTAGTTGACCACCATGGAAATGGAATACTGTGTTAGGTAGAGATTTGGCCTAGTACAGCATCATGATGAAGATGATGATGATGATAATGATGTTAACCATTCAGCTGAGTCCAACTCTTGATGGTTTTACGGACCAGATCTCTCCACATCTTCCAGTCATATATCTTTGAGTTGTTCTGGGCGCTGGCTGGTGTCACCTGTGATGTGTCCAGCCACCCTATTCTTTGACAGCCTGGTTTCCTCTTAGCACTCACTCTTCCAAACATACTTGCTTTTCTCCATTGATAATGTATAATATTGTATGTTGCCTTTATCTCTTGGAAAGGATGCATGGAGAAGGTTCACACAAATAAATGCTGGATTATAACATGAATGTAGCTGAAGAATCCTGATGATTTCAAAATCTGCAAACAACTGTGTGTGAGAGAGAGTGTGTGTTTTTCTGCAAAGCATTGTGATTGATGTTCACAATGAAATTTCTCTAGTCTTTATATCTGCTTCTCCATTTTTACAATGATACATGTCAAGTATTTCTGTCATATTTGGGGGCGTTTGAAAAGGGGGGAAAGCTTTGATGGGGAGGAAACTCCTACTACTAAATTATCTAGCGCTTAGAAGATGATCAGTGAAAGAGCTCTTTCTAGATCTTTATGAGATAATTAAAGACTGAGAAGTTCATGAAATTAAGAGAGAGAATGGAGTTCATAATACTGAGAATTCACAAAGTAGTCATATGCAAATTATGGTACTACAAAGATAGGCTGTTAGAACAAGAGGTAATTAAGAGTTTGTTTACCCAATCCACTGATATCTGTGTTATTAATTAGTGGATGTTATCTGAAGTCAACAGTTTTGGTTCTTAAAGAACCAGCTAACAACACAATATTTTGTTTCATTAGTCAGAGGTAAGTTTCCACTGTGTTTGATAGGGTTTAATCCTTTTCTGTATTGATTGCAGCTGGCCTAAGCATGGTAAACTCCTTGGTGCAGCCAATTTTATAAAAGCTGGCCCTTGGAAGAAGAGATTTGTAGTAAGAATCCGTTTATTCTCTGCAACAGTTCCCATAGAGTACATAAAGATCAGAACACATCCTCTCTAGCAGCTAACACCCAGATAAGCAGGGATTAATACCAGACAAATGATCAAGCAGAATGCAATTCCCAGTCAAGGAACTACCAACCTGAAAACCCTCATCAACATTAACAGGACAAGCCACTGTACATGAACAGAGTAAACCCCACCCTCAGTAACACTGATGGTGCTATCTAGTTCGGTAATAAAACATCGGCAACCAACCAATCAAGTTCGGAGAGTAGAAAAGACACTGCAGTTAGTTTTTCTTCTTGATTAGAACCAGCAAGCAGAAAAATCTGAAACAGCTGCTGAGCTCCATTGTTACTGGAGGGCCCTTATTATGTGTATTCTTTCTTTGTTAGTGTGATGGGTGACCGTAATTCTAAGCAATTACCAGCGTGGGTGTCTAGCATTCAAGGAAGGAACTTCCTTCTCTGGTAAATGCTTTGTAATCCACTTCCATAAAATATAAATAGCTGGTGCAAGAAGATAATATGGGAGATCAGCCTTGGAACTTGATATAGCTCTCCCTCTCAGCTTTCCATGGAAGAGCCAAATAGCTTCCTTGAACGGCACTGGATCCTGAGCACCTTTCTATAGATTGCATGAACAGGGAATCTATGGGAGACTTGATCATAGTTCTTTCACCATCTTTTCTGCTTTTGACCTTGAGAAAGCTGTTTTAAGAAGCGAACCAACCTTAGAACTTGGGAGAGATTTTCCGACAAAACAATCAATCAGTGGAGTGACTTGCTTCCAGAACTTGCTGGTGCTCCATCACTGAAGGTTTTTAAGAAGAGATTGGACAGCCATTTGTCTGAAATAATACAGTGCAGGGGTGTCAAACTCTATTTCACTGAGGGCCGCATCAGGGTTGTGTTTGACCTTGAGGGGCTGGATGGGTGTGGCCAAAGTGGGCAAGGCCAGCTCGATGTCACTTGTGTTGGGGGCCCGAGTGCTCTGCCAATGAAAACGGGCTCCCAAGCTCCATTTCTGGCTGCAACGGTCTCCTGCAACCCTCTGCCAACAAAAACAGAGCTCGGGAGGCCCATACACAGCCCTCGCAAGCTCTGTTTTCAGCTGCGATAGCCTCCTGCAAGCCTCTGCCAGGGAAAATGGAGCCCAGGAGGGCCACACGTAGCTCTCCTGAACTCCATTTTCCCTGGCCAAGGCACTGCAAGCCAATCCTTCACTGTTTCCAGGGCAGTCTCGTGGGCCAGATCTAAGCACCGTGTGGGTCGGATCCGGCCCCCAGAGCTTAAGTTTGACACCCTGGCTGTAGGGTCTCCCACTTAAGCAGCAGTCAAGAAGACTTCCAAGCTCCTTTCCAACTTTGGTATTCTTTAGCTGGAGACAAAAGTGGTATTCAGCAGGTTCTGACCAGTTCTGGAGAACCGGTAGTGGAAATTTTGAGTAGTTCGGAGAACTGGTAAGTACCACCTCTGATTGGCCCCGCTCCCATCTATTCTTTGCCTCCCGAGTCCCAGCTGATTGGGAGAAAATGGAGATTTTGCAGTAACCTTCCCCTGGAGTGGGGAGAGAATGGAGATTTTACAGTATCCTTCCCCTGCTATGCCCACCAAGCCATGCCATGCCCACCAAGCCACACCCACAAAACTGGTAGTAAAAAAATTTGAATCCCACCACTGGCTAGAGAATTCAGTTGAAGTCCTTGGATCTTAAAGTAACTAAGGCTGAGAAACACTGGTATATGCTAATTGTCATAGTACTGTTCCTAATCACTCAGGAATGTTTTATCCCTTTTTGATATGAAGAAAGGAGTTACGGAGATAACATGCATAGTTCCTTGTTGTTCACATCTTTCTCTTTTTCTGATTTTTGTTTTGCCTGCAATTATCCTGTTTTTTTTGCCAGTAACTCTTTTGATGTTTGCTGATGCTTAATAAATAAACATCAAGTTCCCTTTTTGCTAGCGAAACCAAGTGGTGATGAGGTGTGTGTGTGTGTGTCTGTTCTGATCAGGATACAGGGATTGACAGACACTCTGATGAATGAATGCAAAATTAAACTGGAAATTATCCACTGTCGTTTTCGAGGGGTTGCATGGTTCAACCCTTGTGCAAGTGAGAAAGAGGCTTTGCCATGAAAGTTGAAGTGTCTGGTGTGTTGTGATGACAGTCCTAATGGATCTGCAGTCTAATTGCATTGTTGGATGCAGAAGAAAGTAACGTGTAACACATGGTACTTTTGTAGTCAAAACACTGTGGGAATATTTATATTAATTTCGCCCAGATATAGATAGAGTGTCAACCCTGCAGCTAGCCTGGCTAATGTTCTGACCTAGGCTTCCTTAGAAAGCATAAAGCACAATCTTAGTCCCGGCATACCTCTTTAATTCATACAGCTGTGAATTATTGTCATTCACAGCCCGAAAGGCTTCACAAGCAGTCTTTCAAGGGAATGTTTATAAACACCCACCTTATCTCCCTTGGAATGCTGCCAGGGAACTAATTGCCAAACGCAGGGCTAGGCCAAACTTAGCACAGAGTCAAACAGAACTTTCCAAAGCTTGAAGCGACCAGATGAACTAATTGCTTCCTGCAAATGCTCACGTCTCATTCGCTCCTCTTTTATGTTTTATGGGAGGGGCCAATCATCTCCAAGCCTTACTCCCAAGTCGAGCCTGTTTTCTTAATTGTTCTTGTCTTCTGGCAGCTCTGTGTATGCGCACACTGGGTACAGACTCCGGCTGTTTTTCTGCTTTGCTGATGTCAGACTCCAGCACTACCAGATAGCCTAGGTCCCCTCTCTGCCTCCAACTCAGAGCCCTCGTCCAAGCCGTCCCCAGACTCCAGGACTGGCCCATGTTCCTCCCCAACCTCCTCACTTTCTGAATCTACTGCCAGCTCTGCTGACCGCTGGCGGGCCCCAGCAGCCAAAGCCATTTTGAAGCTTCAGTGTTGCCACACTGGAGCTGAGGGATAGGGAGTGGGGAATAGAGATAGCTGGGGTTTTGTAGCCAAAACAAAATACTTTCTCCCGGGAACCAAGGACATTCCCACAAGTGACCAGAGAGAGAGGAGGAGTGAAGTTACCAGGCAACCAAATGGCACCTTGATTGGACCATGTGACTGATCGTTTGGGAAAGGGGAAAAACTTTTAATTAGGTGAAAACCGCAGGAACTTTCAGAGTCGGTTTTCACCAGGTTGTGCCAATATGATACATCCAATAAAACTATTATTTGAGGAATCTACCTGCCCCGGAGTTTCGTTTGCTATGGATGTATTACTTGGAACCTTGACATAGCCCTCGATTTGTTCAGCAATCATTTGAAGTTACAATGGCACTGAAAGAAAGTGACTTATGACTCATCTTACATCCAATGCAGCATTCCCAAGGTCACATGTTCAAAATTTGGCTGCTTGCCAACCGGAATGCTTTCATGATGGTCTGTATCCTGGTGTTATGTGATCCCCTTCCCAGCTGGCTTTCAACAAGCAAAGTCAATAGGGAGGCTGGATTTACCTGTCAATTTTAATGATTTTTAGGCTGCTAAAACAATCTGTGAAATATCTCTAATTTAAAAAATATATATTTTAAAAGTCTTTTTTGATATAACAGGTAATCCTCAACTTACAACAGTTCATTTAGTTCAAAGCACCGTAAAAGGTGATTTATGACCGTTTTTCACATTATGACCTTTGTGGCATCCCCATGATCATGTGATCAAAATTCAGATGCTTAGCAATTAACTCATACTTATGACCACTGCTGTATCCCAAGGTCATGCGATCACGTTTGGCAATATTTTGACAAGCAAAATCCATGGGGAAGCCCGATTCGCTTAACAATTGTGTTGCTAACTTAGCAGCAGCAGTGATTCACTTAACAACTATGGCAAGAAATGGGACAAAACCTACTTAACAAATTTCTCGCTTAACAACAGAAATGTTGGGCTTAATTGTGGTTGTAAGTGAAGGACTACCTGTATCATTTTTTTTTTCTTCCTTAAGAACCTCTGGCCACCTCTTTCCTAGAAGCTCCAAGCTCCATCTTTTCATGCAGGGTTCTATTTAATTATTAATTTAACATGTTTGTTTTAAAGTCTTCATCTGAATCCCCCCCCACACACATACAGTTCATAAACCAGAAAGACATTAGTGGTTGGCAGTCTACTAAGTCAAATTAATCAAACATTCATTTTGTGATTGTATGTGACAAGTGCATTTGTTTTTATTTCAGTTATCCTATATCTGCTGTGCTTGTTTTGTATTTCTGCGCTAGACTACCAATTAATCCACCTTTCTGCCTATTGGAGAAAGCCAAAAACCACTGCAGAAAAGATTGCAGAAATATAGATGATGAAAACGCAGGTATAAATAGCAGCAAGAGCTTGTCTCTATGTCATCTTTAGATTTCAGCTCTTCAGAAAGATTTTTTTTTTCATAAAGCATACTGATCATATCCCAAATTATAACATAGAACGGTTAGAACCCCACACGTTATGAATCCAGTAAACATAAGCTATTGACAAAGAATATAATCCAGTTCACAGTTACAGAGGCTTAAGCCCCATTTAAATAAGAGAGGCTTAAGAATGTTTAACAGCTGGCTGGATGGCAGCCAATGTCTCTTTGCAAACAGATTTAAAGATGCCCACTGATCTTCCGCTCGGTTGTTGCTTTAATAATGGACTCCTTGTGTAAATTGTGGGGCGGGGTGGGAGAAATGCATAGGCTGACCTAGTAAAAACATCAAATTTCACAGCTTTCTGTAATTAATGGCACAATTCTGCCTTGATGCTCTTCAAATGGTTGAAAAAGAGCGTTGAAAGTGATTAGGTTCTGGGAGGAATAGGAAAGAAGAAAGGCAAAAAAAGCTTTTTGGTCTGCATGGGGGAATGTTCTTCTCATGCATTTTGGTTATTTTTGCCTGTTTGGTTATTCCTGACCACATTTCATCCTCATTCGGGAGGGAGGATGGTTACAACATGGTCCCAATGACATTACAGCTGCCCGTTTTGCATTTTCTGACGGAATACAACTACATTTTTAAATTAAAATAAATTCCACCCCAGTTGCTATTTGTTGGGCAAATGTTGGCCCAATTTTGGGGCAGTGCTGGGTTCAAATTTCATTAAGCCAAACTGTGAACACAATCTCTGTGATTCGTATGCTCTGCATTTTGCTTTATTTATCTTTAACGTGTCGTGAGACTGGTATCCGTATAATTTGGTTCATCGCAGCAATAAATAAACTTTGGTTTAATATGACGGGCTTGCCTCAAAATCCATTTAAATTATCACACCGTCATGTTTAGACTGCATTTGGCATTTTTATCCACCTGTGGAATCCTTCTCAAGGAGGTGGGATAGGTATTGTTTGATGGTATTGTAGGAAGAAATATCCTTCTGGGTTCAACTCCAAGTGGGGAAAAAGAAAATGGAAACATGGAGACTGCTAGGAAAGATGGTTTAATGGTGGACAGGATCACGTGGTTTGAGTTCCTGAACAGAAAAGGGCACGAGACGCAGTGAGTCCCCGGGTTTCATGCCCTCTCTGGCTTTGAACTTCCTGGGGCCCAGAAAGAGTATCCTGATTGGTTGTCAGACTCCCAGGGGGTGGGGGTCTTAGCTAGCCTTGCTGGCTGATGTAATCTTCCCAGGTGCCATGTGGTGAGTTTCTGTTGCTAGATGGGTCCTATTGTGTTGCAGATGATGGTCCATTGACAAAGATTGAGTTTCTGCCTCTAGCCCATTAACAAAGGGTGGGGGGCAGGAAGATGGGAGTTGCTTCGTCTTTAAAACATGCTTCTCCATTTCTCATCCAGGGAAACATAATATTCTGTCTTTTTAATATTTCCTAAAATATTTCATTCTTCTAGGAAAGGGGTCGGTGCTAACTTCCTACAGTATTAAAGATGTCATCACAGGATGTAAGCTATTCCGAGTAAAGATGCCTTTTGCAATTGACCTGATTTTTGTCAATGCCAATAGTGTTCAAGTGGTACTCTAGAAGTTTTGGATTGCACCCATTCTTATTGGTACTATTTTTCCTTTCTTTTGCAACAGTGGCTCTATTTCTGTTTGCAAATGTTTGTATTTTGTGATTTTTCTCCAGTACTTTCTCTTCTCTTCTACTGTCTCCAGGTATTCTGGTGTCCATTCTCCAGGCTTTTTTTTTTTTTTTGACTTGCTTCTCTGCAATTATTAGGTCTGAGACGTGGCGTGGCAAGTGCTTGTCTGTTTGAATTCTAAAATCTCAGATCACTTCAGTTTTCTAATTTTCTGTTACGATTTTGTGGTCCCACATTTCTTGCTTGCTGGCAAATGGTATTTCTTGCAGATCTTCCAATGCACCACTGTTGCTACTTTGTCATGTCATTGTTGATAGTCCATCTGTGCAATCTTCTCGCAGCAGCTAGCTAGATAGTCCAATGTTTTCAATGTTTCTTTTCAGAGGAGCATTTGCTGCTGTTGTCTTCTCAATTCTGACTTGGTATGCATTTGTTCTTAAAGGCTTGGTCTTGTGCAGTTATAGTAGTGGCCAAAATTGTGAAAACCTTTTGGGAAAAGTGTATTTTTGAGGTTTGATGGCTAATATCACCACTTTTTGGGGTGGCTTTCAAGATAATCATATTCCACTGCTGGAATGGCCTGGGAATAGTCCAGACCTTAACCCAATTGAAAATCTATGGAGCCGAATAAAGAAACTTGCTAGTCAGAAGCGACCCAGCAATAAAATCCAGTTAATAGAAGCAATCATTCGATCTTGGTTTCACATTGTAACAGCTACAGAACTAAAAGACTTAGTTCAATCCATGGAAAGTCCTTGTAAGGCCATAATTCATGCTAAAGGTTACCCAACTAAGTAGTAACTGACATGATAACTTTTGTATGTCTTGTTTTTTCTGCGTGTTTTCACTTTTCTTCTTTATATTGTAACTGCTATTCTAATAGCAAATCCTTCCTAAAAGTTATTGAATTACATTCTTGATTAAATTATCTTTCCATTGATATATAATTTTATGGTACTACTCAAAAAAAAAAGTGGTGTTATTAGCTAATTTTAGAAAATACACTTTTCCTAAAAGGTTTCCACAATTTTGGCCACTACTGTAGAATTAGACCCTCTATCTTTTTCTTCAGCTTTCCCGCTCTTAGCGATTGACAAGTTATCAACAAGTTATCAACTTTGCCTGCTATTTTATTTTATTTTTTAATGTATTGCCCATGTAAGACTTTGCCTTGCCATGTCTTTTTCCTGTTCTTCATTTAGTCTTTCTCATAGGCTACTTTGGTCTCTCCAATGTACAGTAAGCCTTCATGGCATACTAACTTTGGTGCATCTTCTTCACTGTCCTTCTGATATTCTTCCATTGCCTTTTTTCTTCTTCAACTGGCTGGTGTACTTGTAATATTCCCCGCCCACTTATTTTACTTGATAAGTAGAGTCTATCAACATTGCTGCATGGATGATTCATTGTCATTATTTTTCTGATCTTCCTATCCAGGGCTTTTAATTTTCTTTGAGTCCAGTCCACTATTCCAGCAGTAGATCTAATGAATGGAATTGCTCAAGTTGTTAATTCTCTTGGTGGTATTTCCTCCACCGAATCTGGATTTTAAGATCTTCTGATGTATCCCCTCCTAACTTTCTTTTTGACTTCAGTGTGTCTGATGTTGTCAGATTGAAGGACAGGCAGGTACATTATACCATATTTTCTTTTGATGTATAATTCTTAGGAAAAGTCTAAATTCTTCCATCTATAACAGTGATGGCTAACCTTTTGCCATTGCATGCCAGGAGCGGGGGGGGGTCATGCACGCACGTGCCCACACCCATAATTCTATGTGCCCTGCCTCTGCGCATGTGCACGCGACCTCCCCATGCTCCTGGCACGCAATGGCATGGTAGGCCCATTTTTTGCTCAGTGAGACCAGAAGTTGGCAAACAGGCTGTTTCTGGCCTCCGAAGGGCCTCCGGGGGGGTGGGGAAGGCCGTTTCCACCCTCCTGAGACTCCTAAAAAGGCTCTGGAGCCTGGGGAGAGAGAAAAATGGGCCTTCCCCACCACCATCCCGAGGTCCTCCAGAGGCAGGAAACAGCCTGTTTTCCTACTTCTGGTGGGCCCAGAAGGCCCGAAAATCAGCTGGAGCCGAGCTCCCGTGCCCACCAATATGGCTACGTGTGCCACTTTTGGCACACGTGCCATAGGTTCGCCATCACGGATCTATAACATGAGGATAATAAATCTCTGTAGCATTGTAATTATAAATAGAAATGTTACAGCTGTCTTATATTAAATGTCTGTCTAGCCAGTATTTGTACAAAATCTATTTTGGTAGAGTTCAGAGAACACACAAAATAATAAGATTGGATAGCTTGTGTTTCAGTGTGTTGCAGGGATCAACACACTGATGGTTTTTGTGTAAATCATCACCTTGATTCACACTGTTTTGGGCATAAGGAGATATGTAAACATGGCAATTATACTTGGTTTGTTTAGATGTAACCAGTCTATTTCAGAAACACATTTTAAAAGCATTATGCAAAGACCTATCTCTCTGGAGAAGTTTATAATACTAGGAAAAAATGGTGATGCAATGGTTAGAATGCAGGACTGCAGGCTACTTCTGCCAGCAATTTGGCAGTTCGATTCTCACCGGCTCAAGGTTGACTCAGCCTTCCAGCCTTCCAGCCTTCCGAGGTCAGTAAAATGAAGACCCAGATTGTTTGGGGCAATATGCTGACTCTGTAACCCACTTAGGGAGGGCTGTAGAGCAGTGTGAAGTGGTATATACAGTAAGTGCTATTACTGAAGTGGTATATACAGTAAGTGCTATATGTATGTGTTGTGGCCTGTTGACCACCGGCCCCTCCAGCAGTCCAATCAGAGGAGGAGGAGGCGTGGGAGTCAGGATCAGCATCAAGGCAACCTGAGAGCTCTGAGGGGGAAGAGGGATTGGAGCTGGCAGAGAGAGAGAGAGACAGAGGTGGAGCCTGGGCCGTCTGTCAGCCCTCAGATGGAGAGTTAATTGCTCCCAGGTCTGGAGGTGGCTGATGAGGAAGAGGAGGAACAGCTGGGTCCAATGCCTGATGCACGGGTGCACAGAAAGCAGAGGAGAGGAGAGCAGTGGAAATCCATGGGCTGATTCTTGGGAAGGAAGATCTACCGCTGCTAGCAAAGTCCCATCCTAGCTCTGGGGATAAAAGACAGGGGGCGGAGATGAATAGGTATGGCAGACAACTATTCATCTCCCCTGCCAGACAGACTTGTTAGCCTGAGGTGAAAGAGAAACTTTTTTCCGGGGCTGCTGGCGCTCCTAATAAAGAAATCATTGCTTCAGCTACAGAGGGTTTGTCATGTTTCAGGAGCTGGGTCAGAACAGTATGCGTGAATTTAGCATATGGCATACAATCTCAGGGAAATCTACAGTGCAGTCCTGACAGCCTAAATTGCCAGTTCATTCTGTTTGGTGCTTGTGTGCCTATTCTTGGTGCACCATAGAGGTGAACTTCTCACACCTGCTGACTAGTGGTGCTCAAGTTGCTGGCTCTTCCAGGCTCATCTGCCAATCTCACCTCACCTTACATTGCGACACCTCGTGTCTGATCAGAACCTGCTTTCACTCTCCCCACACACAAATGTCAGGCCTGGAAGCCATTTCTGTCATTGGGCCTTCAGGCCTGCCACATTTCCTAGTGTAGGGAACTGGGAGGGGGTATTGTATGGATCATGAGTGATACGTAGTCATAATGACATTCTTTTCTCAGAAAGTCAAGGCCATCTTGCCCTGCATCTGGGAGGCTGGAACTGGGTGGCATCTCCAGTTGGGACTGTACTGTAATTGGACCATGTGATGGAATTGCGGGTGTTGGGCAGGGACTTGAACCTTTCCTTTGGGTGGGGAAACCCTGGAAACTTTCAGATTCGGGTTTCCCTAGACGTGCCAATATGACATCTCTAATAAAATGGAACTTTGAGGAAATTAAAGCCTCGGAGTTTTCTTTCGTTGAGGGTGTTACTTGGAACCCTGACAACAAATGCAGTTAGGTTTTTCCAGGGGTGAAATGCTCCCAGTTTGGACCGGATCGCTCGATCCGGTAGTGATGGCGGCGGGTGGTTCGGAGAACCGGTAGCAAAACTCCCTGCGCGCCCCTCCCCCAACCTGCCCAGCTGAGCCTCACGATCATCAGAGGCTTTTTTTTTTTTACTTTTAAAAAAGTAATCCTAGCTGAGTTGCCTGATTGACAGAGAGGCTTTTCAAAGCATTAGAAAAAATGCTTTGAAAAGTTAAAAAAAAAAAGTTGGCCACGCCCACCCAGTCACATTAACCCCCCCCAAGCCACGCCCACAGAACCGGTAGTAACAAATTTTACATTTCACCCCTGGGTTTTTCCCACCGAAGTGGTACCCATTTATTTACTCACAATATTGCATGCTTTTGAACTGCTGGGTGGGCAGGAGCTAGGGAGCAAGGGATGGGAGCTCACTCCATCTCATGGAGCTGGACTCAAATTGCCGGACCTCAGACCATTTCTGCACCGCAATTCCAGTGTCATTAAGCCTCTGCGCCACGGTATGTGGCAGCTTTTGTTTTCTGTCAGAGACCAAGAACATTCCATCTGTGACTGGATTCAGATATTACACTAAGCCATCGTTTTAATTTAATTTAATTTAATATTCAATTCATAGCACACCTTTCTGCTTAGATAAGCATTCAAGGTGGTTTGTCTAATTTGGTTTAGCACAAGTATATCAATCCAGTCATTGTCGTTTGGAGCGTGAATCAAAATGACTCCAGAGAATCAGTGTCTGCCTTACCCCTGAAATATCATTTTACAGGACATGAGAGAAATGTTTCCAAAATTTCAAAATTAGAGCATGTAATAAGAATACTGTAGAATGTTTGATTTATGCAACATCCTTCTTGGGCCTCTACACAAATTAGGGGATAAATTATGAAACTTTATAATAAATACTTATTTCTGATGGCTGGGATTGTTTATAGAATTAGGGCAGTGGTGGGATTTAAACATTTTTACTACCGGTTCTGTGGGCGTGGCTTGGTGGGCATGCTTGGTTGGCGTGACAGGGAAAAGATACTGTAAAATCTCCATTCCCTCCCCACTCCAGGGGAAGAATAATGTAAAATCTCCATTCCCTCCCCACTCCAGGGGAAGGATACTGTAAAATCTCCATTCCCTCCCCACCCCAGGTGAAGGTTACTGCAAAATCCCCATTTCCTTCCAATCAGCTGGGACTTGGGAGGCAGAGAATAGATGGGGGCGAGGCCAGTCAGAGGTGGTATTTACCTGTTCTCCGAACTACTCAAAATTTCTGCTACCGGTTCTCCAGAACTGGTCAGAACCTGCTGAATACCATGTCTGAATTAGGGTAATTAATAATAATAATGTATTATTGATAGTAGCAATAATACATTAGAAGATCTGCAAAATATACTATTTACCTGCAAGCAAGAACTGGTGAGACCACAGAATGTTGGTCACAGAAAGTTATCGAAAATGAAGAAGCTAAATTGCTGTAGGATCTTAGAATTCAAACCAACAGGTACCTGCCACAAAACACCCTAGACTTAACAATTATGGATAGGAAAGAGAAAAAAGTCTGGGTAGTGCATGTGGCTGTACCTGGAGACAGCAGAATAGAAGAGAAAGAAAAGAAAAGAAAAAAGAAAAGAACACAAAATACAAAGACTTGCAAATAGAAATAGAATGACTGTGACAAAAGAAAGTGAAGTAGTACCAATAATAATAGGTGCCTTGGGTGCAATTTCAAAACATCTGAAGCACCACTTGAACCCTATTGGCATTGACAAAATCAGCATCGGTCAATTGCAAAAGGCAGCTTTACATGGAACAGCTGACATCCTGTGATGTCAGCTGTTTAAGACCATCAAACATTGACATCTGCCAATCCCAAATCCAGATTATTTGAGGAATTGCCTCACCCCAATGGGATTGGCCTGCCCCACCCATACTGACGGAAGGGCCATGCTGCGGATCTTGTCAGTCAAGGAATTCTGACTGGTGGGGTCCAGAAGCAGAGCCTTTTTGTGCTAAGAGTCCCACCCTCTGGAATGTCATGCCTCTCAAGATGAGATCTTTTCTGGCCTTCTTGAAAGGCCTAGGACCTGATTCTTCCATTTGGCCTGGGGCCCCAATGGGACCGTGTCATATTGGAGTTGATGAATGGACTGAGATAAGACTCCACCTCCACCCTGTGTGCTTTTTTGCTCCCTTCCTTGCCATCTTTGTTAATTAAGTCAATTTTCAATACTTCATGTTGTTGTTGTTCAGTCGCTAAGTCATGTCTGATTCTTCAGAACCCTCTGGATCATAGCACACCATGTCCCCCTGTCCTCCAATATCTCCCTGAAACTGTCCAAACTCATGTTTATGGTATCAATGATGCTATCTAACCATCTCATCCTCTGCCCTCCCCTTCTTCTTCTAGCTTCAGTCTCCCCCAACATCAGGGTCTTTCCTATGGAGTCCTCTCTTCTCATTTGTTCAAGTATTTGAGCTTCAGTGTCAGGGTTCCAAGTAACACCCCCAACGAAATCAAACTCTGAGGCTTGAGTTTCCTCAAAGCTATTTTTTTATTAGAGATGTCATATTGGCACATCTGAGAAAACCCAAATCTGAGAGCTTCGGAGTTTTCCTCACCCAAAAGAATGTTCAAGTCCTTGTCCTTTACCCACATGTCCATCACACAAGCCAATCAGGTATCATCCAGAACAGAAGATACCTCCTCATTCCTCTTAGCACAGCTACAGGGCACAACGGCCTTGACTTTCTAGAAAGAATGTGCTCCGTGGCATAGGACCCGGGTACCTTCGAGACCGACTTCTGCCACCAATAGCCTCCCATCGGCCAGTTCGCTCCCACAGAGAGGGTCTCCTCAGGGTGCAATCGGCCAAGTTATGTCGACTGGCGACACCCAGGGGGAGGGCCTTCTCTGTGGGAGCCCCAGCCCTGTGGAATGACCTGCCTCCGGAAATGTGTAAGATCTCTGACCTCCGGGTATTTCGCTGTGCCCTCAAGACCCTGTTGTTCCGCCAGGCCGGGCTATCAACGTAATAATTTTAAATCTGGTGTTTTAAATTTTGGGGGTTTTAAATTTAGCCAAAATTATTTAATAATTTTAAATTATTTTAATTGATGTCTGTCTTGTGCTTTTAATAGGCTGTACATCGCCCTGAGTCCTTTGGGAGAAGGGCGGTATAGAAATAAAATTATTATTATTATTATTATTATTATTATTATATTTTGACTACAGTTCATCTTCACTCCATACAATCCCCCCTCCCATTTTCCCACAGTAGAATTTGTGGCAGGCCTGAAGGCTCAAAGGTGAAAAGATGGCTGCCAGGTCTAGCATTCGGCTTCAGTATCTGACCAAAGTATTTGAGCTTCAGCTTCAGTATCTGTCCTTCCAAAGGATAATTGGAGTTGATTTCCTTAAGTCGTATTAAGATACAACTTAATGTTGTGTCTTGTTTTTTGTTTTTGTTTTTTTTTCCCTTGGTTGCAAGCTGCCTGGAGTCGCCTCTTGGCAAGATGGGCAGGATATAAATTTCATAAGTAAATGAATAAATGAAATCACCTTCATCAGAACTTCACCAACTTTGTAGCCTGGCTTTAAAGACTTTCCACAAAGAGAAAGACAACCCAAATGTTGAGATTATTCTGCTCCACACAGGTGGACTTGAAGAGCTGTTCTTTATCTTTTGATGAAATAAGAAATTCTGGGGCAAACGCAGAGAGATGCGTATTTGTTACCGGCTTCACACTGCAGTTAATACTGCTTCTGTTTGTCTAATTAGGCTCCCTAAACACCGTGCTACAAAAAGCTACCATATGGTTCCATCCAGCTGAACTTGTTTTAGCTTCTGCCAAGGAGAATGCAAAGCAACTATGAAACAAACTTTGAATCCTTCTGGCCAAGGACCAGCATTGTAGCAAAATAATTGAGAAATCCATCTCTTCCTAGAGTGGAAAGGTCTTTCAGTGCATTGGTGCCAGATGTGAACTTCACCGGCTCGCATCTCTTAAGAAACTCTACAGAAATTATCCGGTGGCATTGCTGATGCGATGGGTGGCCGTTTGCAACGTCCTTTCCCTTTGAAGCGTGCCAACACGGCGTTGAAAAGTTTGCCATAAGTTGAACATTTTTACAGAACTGATTTGGAGCCTTCTAATCAACAACTTCATCCCGATATGCTAATGGGCATTGCCAACATAAAACTCAGCTCTTCCCTCTATTTTTTTTTAAAGCTTTTTTATTTTTCAATTACAAACAAACATTCATCTGTCCATCTGCAGTGTGTCGTCTGGTTACAAACATCTCTGTGCAACATCATTCACCATTTTCCATCTCATTCACATTCACATAACATTATTTTGCTAGGCTTAATATTATAGTATATTAAAGATTTAAACATTATAAGGCTCTCCATTTTCTTATGATTATCTTATAATAATAATGAAGATGATGATGATGATAATAATAATAATAATAATAATTCTTATTCTTATAAGAATAAGAATGTTTAATGTTTAACATTAAACATTCTTATTCTTTCTTTCTCTCTCTCTCTCTCTCTATATATATACACACACGCGCACACACACACACATATTAACAATTTCCTTTTTATTTATATCCATATCTTAATATATTTTTACTTTCTCTTTAATCTTCTTCATTTCCAAACTCTTTTTTTATTCTCCAGCCGTTGATAAAATACCTCCCATTTCACCTAATATTCAGTTTGTTCTTTCTCCTTAATTGCTAATGTTAATCTGTTCATTTCTGCACATTCTAACATTTTCCTTATCTCCTTCTCATCAGTGAGAATCTCTCCACTTTTCCAATGTTGTGCAAACACAATCCTAGCTGCGGTTAATACATGAATAATCAAATATACATTCTCTTTATTATAAATTTCAGGTAAAATTCCTAGCAGAAATATTTCTGGTTTCAGTTCAATACATTGTTGTATCATCTCTTCCAACCATGTCTTGATTTTTGTCCAATACTTTTTTGCTTCTCCACATGTCAACCACATATGATAGTAAGATCCAGGTATTCGGTGGCATTTCCAACATTTAGCTGATTTCAGCTCTTCCCTCTTGAAGTAGGGGAAAAGGAAGAAGCCTTATAAAAGTTACCACCATCGCATATAAATTCTCATGCCGTAGAATATTTTACACATAAATTAATCTTGAATTGTTCATCAACCCTATTGAAAGAAAATGCCATCAGAACATATGGATTGTGTGGGGGCCCATGTATCCTCCGCCATTTTTGCTTTCCAATTTATTTCAGAGGTCACAGATGCCATTTTGAGTTTCCCCCATTTGATTTGTAGTTTTGTTTCTCTCGTAGATTACTTCTGCATGTGGGTGCATCTCGACGCTATTCAAAATACTATTCAGAAGGAAGCGTAGATCCAATCATGTAGTTACAAGATTTCATTATGATTTGCCACCAGGATGTGGTGCATATTAGTAACCCACCAAAAAAAGAAACACACTGACAATGGCAGTGACTGTCTCTCTTTCTTGGGGAAAAAAAACAGCCAAAGAATGAACATATAAGCAAGATTGCAGGATCTTTTTAAAGCACTGCTATGTCCAATGATAGCTATCAATTGGCCATTTTAAATTAGACAGGTGATTAAACAGATGATAGGTTTGCAAGTGTATTAAATACATTCAATTTTAACAATAGCAATAGTACTTTAGAGTCTTAGGCTTATACTCCATATGGCTTTTACATCCTGTTAAGGATATTCTTGGCTCATAACCGATATTGTGGGTTATTGAGCAGAGTACCCTTTGCGTAAATGCATGAAAAGTGACTGGGAGTGGTTGTGAACAATCACAGTCAACACAGAAACACACTGAGTTGTTGTAGTCTTTTACTTTTAGAAAAAGTAAAGCAAAATCCAAAAACAATCCAAGTCATACACAGATAAGATGAGAGTTAAAAGATCAATCCAGGGATATTTCAAGTACAAAGTCTTCTTACCAGTTGTAGTCATACACAATAAAACAGTTCTTCTTGAGTTTCAAAAACAGGAACAAGTTCAATAACAAAACATTCAATAAATAGTAGAAAGCAACATGTAGCTATGATCAAACAATGATCATGCAGAGAGATCAGGTACAGCAAATAAGCAGGTAAAATGGTGTAGTATCCACACAAGCCATGATCCTGACTTCCCTTAAGTACATTGGCTACAGAGCTTAGCCAATCAGGATACAGGATGATGCAATATAGTCTTAAAGCAATATAATACCTTTCTCATTGCAAATATACATTGTTGGTTTATATATTGCCTGACCAACTAGTTAGACAAATAACCATTTCCTAACACATCCCTTTCTAAGCAGTTTATAGAGTCAGCATATTGCCCCCAATTATCGTTTTACCGACCTCAGAAGGGTGGAAGGCTGAGTCAACCTTGAGCCCAATCAAGATTGAACTCCAGGCTGTGGGCAGAGTTTTCCTGCAGTACTGCACTGTAAGTACTGCATCGCCACGATTCTTATCATTTTAACTATACGGAAATGGAAATGAAATGCAATCAAGTAGAATTTTTGTCTTGGGTCTATCCTGCTCTTGAATTTCTCAACATGATAATGAGAAGCTGAGTGTCCTTCTCAGCCAAGACAAACTTAAAAATTGTGCTTTAGTGCCTCTGTCACTCACCTTCCAGGGGAATTTTGTGGGATCAGTTTCTCATTTGACAGAGTGGTTTTTAATGACATTATATATGGGCTGGTGGAAGGGCTGAGCACCATAGTTTCCATTTATTTTCTGTATGCAATGGATCGATCACAAAAGCTGTGAGCCACGGAACATTCAAGTTTCGTCTAATCACAGTATTGGTAATTAATAAGCCAATTCATAATAATAACAGATGTTGGCAGACAGGCTTGGTCCCACTTGGGGCCTTCTTCTTTTTTTTCCAAACCGAAGATGATTAAATTTATGTCTTCGCTTTTCCCTAAACACACCATACAGACATAAGTGGGTGCACACACTCCTGCACACCCTGTTGTTATTTTAGAGTTTTGAAGCGAGAAATATATTCCAAAAGTTGGAATAGTTTATCATTTCTTGCCTTTAATTAAACCCACAATGTAATGGTTGTTTGACAGCTCCCAGGAGATGAAGCAGCTTAATTATTGGATGTGTGATATTTCTGCAAGTTTGAACTAGAAACTTTGTGGGGGTCTTCTTTTTTCTTCGTCCTTTGAAATGCATTCAAAACAGTCCCATTCATACTGTTCATATATCTTTGATGAGTGATCTATATGATTTCCCTTGGGTAATTTGTACGGTATCATAGTAGGTGACAGCAGCTAGCTAATAGTTGATCTTGAAAGTGAAGTGTAGAATAGGATAGGATAGGATAGGATAGGATAGGATAGGATAGGATAGGATAGGATAGGATAGAATAGAATAGAATAGAATAGAATAGAATAGAATAGAATAGAATTCTTTATTAGCCAAGTGTGATTGGACACACAAGGAATTTATCTTTGCTGCATATGCTCTCAGTGTACATAAAAAGAAAAGATACATTCATCAAGAATCATAAGGTACATCACTTATTGATAGTCATAGGGTACAAATAAGCAATCAAATCATACTAGGAAACAATCGATATAAAACTTAAGGATACAAGCAACAAAGTTACAGTCATAAGTGGGAGGAGATGGGTTATAGGAATGATGAGAAGATTAATAGTAATGCAGACTTAGTGAATAGTTTGACAGAGTTGAGGGAATTATCTGTTTAGCAGAGTGATGGCATTCGGGAAAAAACTGTTCTCGTGTCTAGTTGTTCTGGTGTGCAGTCAGTGGTGGGACTCAAATAATTTAACAACCAGTTCTCTGACCTAAAGATTTCTTCCACCAACCAGTTCACCAAACTGCTCAGGAAGTTAACAACCGGTTCTTCCGAAGTGGTGCGAACTGGCTGAATCCCACCACTGTGAGCAGTGCTCTATAGCGTCATTTTGAGGATAGGAGTTGAAACAATTTATGTCCAGGATGCGAGGGGTCTGTAAATATTTTCACAGCCCTCTTTCTGACTCATGCAGTATACAGGTCCTCAATGGAAGGCAGGTTGGTAGCCATTATTTTTTCTGCAGTTCTAATTATCCTCTGAAGTCTGCGTCTCTCTTGTTGGGTTGCAGAGCCAAACCAGACAGTTATGGAGGTGCAGATGACAGACTCAATAATTCCTCTGTAGAACTGGATCAGCAGCTCCTTGGGCAGTTTGAGCTTTCTGAGTCGGCACAGAAAGAACATTCTTTGTTGTGCTTTTTTGATGACGTTTTTGATGTTAGGTGTCCATTTTGAGATATGATAGAACCAAGAAATTTGAAGGTCTCTACTGCTGATACTGTGTTGTCTAGTATTCTAAGAGGTGGCAGTATGGGAGGGTTTCTCCTATTTAGAGGTGGAATGGGGCAGCTTGCCCCAGCTGACTCGCCCTGGCTGTCTCATCACGGCCTGACTCACCCTTTCCATCATATTAGTAAAGTAAACTACATAAAACATTCTATCCAGTCCCCAGGAGTTGAACTCCATTTGAAGTACTTCAAATAACATAGCAGCCAATTTTTTGTTGACCAAGCCCTCTGCACATCGTAAGGAAAATGTAGGTCTCCTTGATTTTGTAAATGCGAAGCCTCTCTTCCCCCACCCCTTGTAAAACCTCATTTTATAGGTACATTTTTAAAATGTCCTCTTAACATTGAAGGTCTCCTTCACACGTCAAGTAATTTTAAGTCTCCTTGACTACTAGGTCTGTATTCTATTTCCACAGGGGTATTTCTTATCTATCTCTTTCACCTCCCGGGGGCATTTCAAAACTTGATTCTAAGGATTGGATCAAGGGCAGGGCTGGGCTTCTGGGGGTTCACAGGGGTTCGGGAGAACCTCTAGCTAAGAATCTGGGCAGTTCAGAGAATCTCCAAATCCCACTCTTGGCTGGCCCCACTCATCCCATCCTGCCCCTCCCAGTAATCCCCACGCAACCTGTTTTGGATGCAGGTAAGTGCAGGGCACACACAAAGGCTCAGCGCGGGCAAAAAACGGGCCTACTGGAAGTTCGGGAAGGCCGGAAATGGGCCCATTAGCGGCCTCCAGAGGGCCTCCGGAAAATGGGGAGGACATTTTTGCCCTCCCGGAGGCTCAAAAAAGGCCTCTGGAGCCTGGAGAGAGCAAAAATGCCCCCCGCCTGCTGTGGTGCAGGAGGCCAACTAAGCCATGCCCACCATGGCCATGCCCACCCAACAACCAGGCAGAGAACCCCTTGCTAAATTTTTTGAAGCCCACCCCTGATCAAGGGTCTCGAAATTTGGCCACTTTAAGACTTGTGGACTTCAACTCCCAGAATTCCATAGCCAGCCATTGCTGGCTGAAGAATTCTGGGAGTTGAAGTTCACAAGTCTTAAAGTGGCCAAGTTTCGAGACCCGTGGATTAGGCAATCCTCACAAAAGATTCATGTTCAAGTTCCTGCCTGGACAAGTTGTCCCCATTCACTGAAGTCCCAGTAGCACATCACCAACTTTTTCTCATTCTTAATGCTCAGAAGGACCTTCTTCAAAATGTAGAAAGCTGGTACAAGAAGGCAGTATCCATCAGTAAGTGTGATAAATGTCTGTATCATTAAATAACATTGTCATTTTTATAGTAGGTTTCAGTTTAGGTGCCATTTGCAACATCCATCTGGTCTAGTGAAGGTTATCCGGATGAAGTGTCGATGTGTTAATCCGATGGTATTGTTTCTTTTATAGTCTATTCTTGACAGTGTCAGCTCTTGACTCCTTCACAATACATCTTTCTCTTTATGGGCATCAATCAAGTTTTCAAAGCAGAATAACAACAGCTCACAAAATGGCTTGATCCAGTTTCAAACGAGCCGTAGTGGCTCCAGAGGCAAATTGCTGGCCAAGTTTGAAGAAACCTTGAGACCAACGGATTAAGAAAGGCTAGCATGTTGAGAGAGTATCTTAAGTCTACCATCCTGGAATTAGAAAGAAATAATTTTAGTCCTTAAGAATTCTGGAATTATTTGGAAATGGATTAGCAACTCCCAACGATCAGCTGATTCTCCCAAACAGGGAGAATGAAAGAGTTAACAGGAGATTAAGCATCTCTTTTTCCTGACATATGAAACAAAGTCATAGAACGGGGGTATCAAACTCGATTTCATTGAGGGCAGAATCAGAGTTGGATTTGACCTTGGGGGGCTGGGCTGGGTGTGACTGGGGTAGGTGTGGCCAGCTCGATGTCACTTGTGTTGGGGGCACCTGTGGTGGCCAAGTGCTAAGGCAGGACTTCCTTAGACCTTCCCTCACTCTCCTTATAATCTCCTTCCTTCCTTCCTTCCTTCCTTCCTTCCTTCCTTCCTTCCTTCCT
Source organism: Ptyas mucosa (assembly GCA_012654045.1). Classification (NCBI taxonomy): domain Eukaryota; kingdom Metazoa; phylum Chordata; class Lepidosauria; order Squamata; family Colubridae; genus Ptyas; species Ptyas mucosa. The sequence goes on along the minus strand of WNWU01000033.1, from coordinate 8,345,713 downwards.
TCCTTCCTTCCTTCCTTCCTTCCCTCCCTCCCTCCCTCCCTCCCTCCCTCCTTCCTTCCTTCCTTCCTTCCTTCCTTCTTTCCCATTGTGACCGAGGCCCACGTAGTGATTACCAAACACAATTCAGTCCTGAACAAACTTATTTTATTAAAACAACTGATAATTAATTCATTCTCAGCTTAGTCCAAAACAAATTCTTCATAACCAGTCATACAGCCTTATCACCAACCTTTGATATCTTTGGCAACGTGCCAAAGGCTTTTCTTGGCAAAAATCCCACAAAGTTCAAGAGACGCTGACAAGAAGCACGGGAATTAACGTTGCTTTTCTACAAAGAACCCAACGGCTCGTTGCTGCTCTTTTAAGCCTTATTGGAGTGGCCAATCATCTTCTGGCTCCTCTTGTTCCTCTGCCTCTCTGCTGTCCGACTCTGGAGGCTCCGGAGTGCATGCATTGCTCCTAGATGGCCCTTGGCCCATCTCTGCCTCCGACACAGAGCCCTTGTCTGGGCCTTCCCCTGTCTCCAGGACTGGCCCATTGTCCTCCCCAGCCTCCTCTCTGTCCGACTCCGCTGCAGGTCCACAGGTGGACCACAACACTTCCTTCCTTCCTTTTCTTTTTCCTTCTCTCTTCCTTTTCCCTTCTTCTTTCCCCTCTGTCCTTATTTTTCCTTCCTTGCTCTCTTCCCATTTTTCCTTCTTTTGCTTTGTCTTTCCTCTTTCCCTTTCTCCTGTCCTGTCCTGTCCTTCTTGCATGCTCAAATGCAAAAGGGGAAACGTTTCTCCTTTTGTTTTGTTTTTAGTTTGTTTTGCTAGCCCTCTGCCAGCGAAAATGGAGCTTGGGAGCACTACTGGAGGCTGTCACAGCTGAAAATGGGGCCGGGGGGGGGGCTGCATGCAGCACTCTGGGGCCCTGTTTTCACTGGCAGAGGCACTGCGGGCTGGGCTTTTGCTGTTTCCAGGGTGGGCCCACGGGCCAAATCTAAGCACCCTGCAGGCCGGATCTGGCCCACAGCCCTTGAGTTTGACACCCCTGTGATAGAACAACCTGTTGGCAGAACTGCACCAGAAAGCCTCCTCTCCTCTCCTCTCCTCTCCTCTCCTCTCCTCTCCTCTCCTTCCCTTCCCCTCCCTTCTCCTCTCCTCTTCTTCCTTCTTTCCTTCCTCCTTCCCTTCCTCCCTACTCCCTTCTCTCTATTTCCCTCCCTCCCTTCCTCCCCTCCTTCCACCATAGTAGAGGTAAAACAAGGCACAAAGGTAGAATAGCTCAGCTTCCAGCCCAGTTCAAAGATATTAAGAAGTGACAAGAAGATACAGCATTTCATCGGGTTTATGGTGGGTGGGACACTATTGAAAGTAACCGTTTCCATTTGTGCCAGACATCCAGTTATTGATGTTAGGGGATTAATTTTGCTTTGTTTGTTTTATGGAATGTGTTTTTATTGGTCAATGACCAATAACATTCCTGTTCTGTTCTGACATATATTATAATGCATTGTCAGCACATCAGTGTGTTCTCCCCAGAACAATGGCAGGTTAGTTTGATTGTGCAGAAGTTGCTAGCATTTTTCTCCAGACCTACCCCACAGGAGTTTTTGCTGCAAAAGAAAAAGGAGAAAAATGTATGCTTTTTTTTTTGGCTCCTGGAAGAAAAGCCATACATAAAACTGAGAGTTAAACCAAGTAATTCTTTCCTCTCTCGCTTCTTGTTTTTGACTAAGTAAAGCTGAAATGAATCAAGCTTGACGTTTTGTTTTTCCAGTTGCTCCTATCTGGGGCTTTTCAAAGATGAAACACACAAAGTCGGAATAGAGCAGGAAGGGACTCTGGAGGTCTTCTAGTCCAACCCTCTACTCAAGCAGGAGACCCTATACCAGTGATGGTGAACCGTTTAGACACCTCAGGGGGTTGGAGAGCAATTCTCGACCTCAAATCCTTGAACCGCCGTATCAGGTACCGGCGGTTTAAAATGCATTCCCTCCAGACCATCTTGGAGGGTATAAGGCAGGACGACTTCCTCACGTCCGTGGACCTGATAGAGGTGTACCTCCATGTTCCCATCCGTCCGGCTCACAGGAGGTATCTCAGATTTTGTCACAAGCAATCACGTTATCAATATTGCGCCCTGCCGTTTGGTCTCTCTTCCACTTCCCTTGGGTCTTCAATTGTCCCCAGACCTTCAGACCTTCCGCCGCGAGCTTAAGACATGGCTGTTTAATCACCCTAGCTTGGACTGATGGGGTCTATTGTTTTAAATTAGTTTTAAATTGGTTTTAGTCTGTTTTGGTATGTTTTAATGTGTATTTGTTGGGATTGTTTTGCTGATGTGAGCCGACCTGAGTCCTTTGGAGAGAGGGCAGCATATAAATCCAATAAATTATTATTATTATTATTATTATTATTATTATTATTATTATTTACCAAACTGTGCATGCCCAAACTGAAAGGCGCGTGCTGACATGCGCATGCACAGACATGCGCGTATGCACAGAAGAGATCCAAAGAGCAGCTGGCCGGCGAGAGCCAGGGCATCCCAACACTGGCAGCGTGGCAAGAAGTAAGATCTTTTTCTTTCGTGAGCAGCTGTATCGTCATTTGCAGGGGAACAGAAGCTCACTAAAGAAACGCCTCGGAGATCTAACCTGCGGCGACGGCGCATGTGCCAGCAGAGCGGACTCTGCGTGCCATGTCTGGCACGTGTGCCATAGGTTTGCCATCAAGGCCCTATACCATTTCAGACAAGTGGCTGTCCAGACTTTTCTTAAAAACCTCCTGTGATGAAGCTCCTACAACTTCTGAAGGCAATCTGTTCCACTGGTTAATTGTCCTCACTGTTAGGAAATTTCTCTGTAATTCCAGGTTGCTTCTCTCCTTGATTAGTCCATTGTTTCTTTTCTTGCCTTCTGGTGCTTTGGAAAATAAGTTCTTTGTGACAGTCCCTCAAATACTGGAATACTGTTATCATGTCACCCTTGGTTCTTCTTTTCTCTAGACCAGCCATACCCAATTCCTGCAACCCATTTTTTATATGTTTTTGTCCCCAGGCCTTTAATCATCTTTTAATCATCTTAGTTGCTCTTCTTTGCTCACACACTTGCAAATTTATACCAGTGCCCAGCTCATTCATATTTATACATACATACATACATACATACATACATACATACATACATATATATATATATATATATATATATATATATATGATTTCCAATAACATGTCAAAGCTGTGAATTGTTCATTTGAAGAAGCCTTTTGAAATTAGCTGCACAAAATTAAGGCAAGGGCCATATGCAGTGCTCAGTTCTTGGCTTTGGAATAATCTGTTAAAATGCTTAATAGCTTTAGTTGAAAAAGCACAGGTGAGCTTCTTGTGTCTTCTATCTTTTATAAGCTTCTTTTCTTCTCCAAATGTAGGCAAAGAAGAAACATTTTAGCCTCCAACGGTTTAATCAAAACTCATTAGTAAATAGTGTGGACATTTCAGCTGATGTTGAACACAGTTGAATACCATATCTAGGCTGCCAAAAAGCCAGGCAGCCATAAAATCACAGCAAAGAGATTGTGTTTACTATGTATCTTTGCTCCCACTAGCAATGAAATTAGACTTTTGCCATCCAGATACGGAAGCCCTAAGAATACAGCTGATTAAATATTTGTAGAGAGTAATAAGATTTAAGTGTGTCATTCTTACAGTGTTTCCGTTACCCGTGTTCCAGACTCAAGTCAAAATGCTGATTCTTCCTCATAACCTCTTTTATAGTTTGGACTATTACTTTTAAAGAACTGCCCTTGTGGACTACTTCTGCAACCAGGTTAAGTATGCTGTGTCTGGACCATCAATCTGGAAAAGAGCTCCTTTATCCTTTATGCAGTTTACAATCAGAAAAAGTGGTTTTTTTTCTGCTAGAAATTTATATTTATGAAGTGCCTTACAGCAGTGATCCCCAAACGTTTTGGCACCACAAACCAATTTCTTGGAAAACATTTTTTTCAGGGGTGAAATGCTGCCGGTTCGGACCAGATCACCCGATCCAGTAGCAATGGTGGCGGGTGGTTCGGAGAACCAGCAGCAAAAATCTCTGCCCCCCCCCCCCATGTCCAGCTGAGCTGCACGATCATAAGACGCTTTTTTAAAAAAACTTTTAAAAGCATTTTTTCTTCGGCCAAAAAAATGCTTTTAAAAATAAATAAATTTTTTAAAAGCCTCTGATGATCGCGCGGCTCAGGTGGGATCGTCAGAGCCTTTCAAAAGCATTTTTTCTACAGCCTCTTTGGCCGAAGAGGTTGTAGAAAAAATGCTTTTAAAAGTAAAAAAAAAAATAAAAGTTGGCCACGCCAACCCGGTCATATTACCCCACCACCAAGCCACGTCCACAGACCCGGTAGTAACAAATTTTACATTTCACCACTGATTTTTTTCCATGGATTGGGGAGGGGGGGAGCGCAGAACCTAGATCCCTCCCATGCAGAGTTTACAGTAGGATTCACACCAGATCCAACCGGATCTATCCGGCTCATGCGAACTGGTAGCGCTGGCTGTGGGAGGGTCTGCCCACCCACCAGGACATCGTTACATCCCATTTTTTACCCTCTGCGCATGCACAGAAGGGTCTGTGAAGAGGCGCGCATGAGCATGCTCCCATTCCCGAACCCGTAGTGAATGTAAGTGGATTTCACCACTGGTTCACACTCATATATAATGCCTTATGATCTAAGATGGAGCCAAGGTTGTGATGCTAGCCCTGGTGACTTGCTACAAATACAGGTTCCCAACAGACCATGGTTCAGTACTGGTCTGTGGCTCAGGGGTTGGGGATGTATTGCTTTACAGTACAATCTGGAATTCACCAGACCCTATTTCAGCTTTAAAAAGAAAAGTTCTGGTTACTTTACTCTATTAACTACTTAACTCTATTCCTCACGAAAATTTCACTGGTGAGCCATAGTGGTGCAGTGGTTAGAATGTAGTACTGCAGCCTACTTCTGCTGACTGCCAAACGCCTGCAATTTGGCAGTTCAAATCTTGTAAATGAAGACTATGGTGCTCAACCTTTCCAGCAGTCCATATATAACATCATAAAAACCACCGTGTCAAGTGAGAAACTTATCCCACAGGTTCTACATAAAATTCCTCTGGAAGATGAATGACAGAGGCACTTAAGCACAATTTTTAAGCTGTACAACGTTTTCTTGGCTGAGAAGGACATTCAGCTTCTCATTATTATGTTGGGAAATTCAAAAGCAGGATGGACCCAAAACAAAAATTCTACTTGATGTCATTTCATTTCCATTTCCATATAGTTAAAATTATAAGAGTCGTGATGATACAGTGGTTAAAGTGCAGTACTGCAAGTAAACTCTGCCCACAGCCTGGAATTCGATCTTGATGGTGCTCAAGGTTGACTCAGCCTTCCATCCTTCTCTGGTTGGTAAAATGAGGACCCAGATTGTTAGGGGCAATATGCTGACTCTGTAAACCCCTGAGAGAGGGCTGTAAAGCACAGTAAAGCGGTATATAAGTCTAAGTGCTATTGTGTAAGACACAGCTGAAAATACATGGAGTCCTCCATTTATGGCTGGTTGTTTAGCAACCATTCAGAATTATGACAGACCTCTTAAAAGGTACTTATAACCCAGTTCTGAAGTTGCCCCTCTCCTGTAATCATGTGACTGCATTTTGAGCCCCCCCTTCCCCAAAACTGACTCACATTTATGGCCGTTTGAAATCTCCCATGGTCACATTATCATGATTTGAAATATTTTTGTTTACTTCAGTTTTTCGGCAAAATTGTTCCGTAGGGAACAATGGGTTTGTTTTAACAGCAAAAAAAAAAAAAAAGGACATAAAATCAGGTCAGTCCAGAGGTGGGTTTCAGCAGGTTCTGACCAGTTCTGGAGAACCAGTAGAAGAAATTTTGAGTAGTTCAGAGAACCGGTAGTAAAATTTCTGACTGGCCCTTCCCCCATCTAATCTCTGCCTTCCAAGTCCCAGCTGATTGGGAGGAAATGAGGATTTTGCAGTATCCTTCCCCTGGAGGGGGGTGGGAATGGAGATTTTACAGTATCCTTCCCCTGCCACGCCCACCAAGCCACCCCCACCAAGCCATGCCACTCCCACCAAGCCACACCCACAGAACCAGTAAAAAATTTTGAAATCCACCACTGAGTCAGTCATGTGTGTGACTCGCTTTACGACCATCATGACTGATGATGTAATGGGTAGGCTCCATTACAGTCATAAGTTGAGGACTGCCATATTTCAAAATATCACTGAAGAAGAACAAATGGTATTTCGGCACCTTCCCTATCTGGGAATAAGGCATTTAGCTCATTAGTTTTCCATTTGTTCTAAAAGAGACTCTTACATCGATCCCGTTTTTATGAATTCACACATCAATGAAGGCAGGAGTTTTCTTACTCTGTTTCTAAGGTTGTGGATCTTAACCTCTAATTCCTTCACATTAAACCCGATTAATTATTCTCTGCATGGATCTGTCTTCCCTGGTCTTGCTTTGTTTGCTGGGGGGGTTGGCATTCTGGCTTCAGGTTTAAATCAGGATTTACTTCAGCATTTTGGAATGATGCTTTCCTCTCCTGAGGCATGTTAGAATTTGCACAATTAGTTAGAATTGCAGAATTAGTTACAATTCCTGGTTTTGCATATATAAACCACGTTAAAAGCTTTCTACTTTTAAGGCAATCTCTGCTGATAAAGTCAAATGTTGGTGAGTGACTAGCAATCATCTGGTTAATGTTCGCCTTTGTTCACAGGAAAATGTTAACCTGTTTCACTGTATTAGTAGGAAAATAGCAGCAGAAATATGCCAATATCTGAGGAAAAACTTTTTTTTTGACAATTTTAAAATATTTTTTTTTAGATATCCATTGAGCAGTACATTCAATTTACGTATATTCATGCCACTGTATTAGGGAATCTGTGCATCTGCTAAGTGCTTTTCTTACCTAGTTAGGAGTCTAAAAAGATTTACAAAAAAGATAGTAATTTATGAGTGGCTCAAGCCCAGTGAGAGAGCTGAAAAGCAGGGCAAGATCAAAGGGAAAAAATATTCCTGAAGATGCCCTTCTGAGCTGGAGGAGAAAGAGAACGAAAGGTGGTGGCGACAGGTAAATTAAAAGAGGGAAGGAAATGCTCTTGAGATAGAAAGAAATGGGGAGAGCAGCAGGAAATATGAAAGAAGGGAGAATGAACAGGCACAGATGACAATAATTAAAAGGGGGATGGAAGAATAGAAAGATGGGTGGATGGGTGGAAGGAAGGAAGGAGGAAGGAAAGGAGGACTAGGGCAGAGAGGGAGGGAAGGAGAGAAGAGAGAAAAAGAAGAAGGAAGGAAGAAGAAGAAGGATGGATGGAAGGAAGGAAGGAAGGAAGGAAGGAAGGAAGGACTAGGGCAGAGAGGGAGGGAAGGAGAGAGAGAAAAGGAAGAAAAAGAAAGAAAAGAACGAAAAGAAAGAAAGAAAGAAAGAAAGAAAGAAAGAAAGAAAGAAAGAAAGAAAGAAAGAAAGAAAG
>WNWU01000033.1:8298723-8338173 GCA_012654045.1 Ptyas mucosa | reverse complement strand
AAGAAAGAAAGAAAGAAAGAAAGAAAGAAAGAAAGAAAGAAAGAAAGGACTCTACAGCAGTGGTAGTTTCCCACTGCAGAGAACAGAAAACATACACACTGAAAGGAAGTGCAATAGGGAAGTTGTTAAAGAAATCCATATAATAATTGATAGAACAACAGAGAGCCTAGTAAAGCACTTCTCTTACAGAGGAGCCAATAAAATGATTTTTTGAAGAAGTGGGAGATATGTTTCTGCAGCTCAATCTATAGAAGAATGTATATGTGAGCATGCATGCATGCATGCATTCTATATACTTGAGCTAGGTCAAGGTAGGCAGCCATATTTGCTTGCCTTTTATGGCTTTTCACAGGGGCTTAACTGCAGTGGCCCCCAACCCCTTGGACACCAAGGACTGGTTCCATGGAGAAAGGTTTTTCCCGCAGACTGAAGGGCACATGGTTTTGTATGCTGCCTGCATCCCACGGATGGGGCTTCGCTTGTTTGCGTGGCCCGGTTACTGGCATGCAATGGACCAATGCCGGTAAGTTGGGAACTCCTGGTTTACTGGATCCCAGTGGTTGCAGAATCTTACTTAGAAAAAGCTTTAGACCAAGGGGGTCAAACTCGATTTCATTGAGGGCTGCATCAGGATTGTGTTTGACCTTGGAGAGGGGCTGGGGTTGTGTGACCAGGAGGACGTGGCCAGCTTGACATCACTTGTGTTGGAGGTGCCTATGGTGGCCCTCTGCCAACGAAAATGGAGCACAGACCTCCCAAGCTCCATTTTCACTGGCAGAGGCACTGCAAGCCGATCCTTCACTGTTTCCAGGGTGACCCTGCGGGCCAGATCTAAGCACCCGCAGGTCAGATCTGGCCCGCGGGCCTTGAGTTTGACACCCCTGCTTTAGTCTTATTATAGGAGGCTGAAAATAAGCATCAGTGGATCCAAAGGATCTAAATAAGTAGACCTATTTTGACATTGGCAATGATCTCCTTTTGGATGAGTAGAGAAGAGGAAATGCAAGCTTCTTGATTCTTCAGATCTTTTTAGTGGTTTCTGATATCATTGGTCTTAGCATTTCTTAGATATGTTGTCAAGTCAATGAACCTTTTAAGCCCAGTGAGAGGGCAACTTATCTACCACAATTGTTGAGAGAGGAGAACAGTGAAACAATTAATTAAGCTATTGTGGTCAGCAAAAACCTGATCCACAGAAATCCATAGATGACCTTGAAAGAAGGGCCATAATTTCTACCAGTCTGCTGCTTGACATAAACTGGTACAGGGTTAATAACAAAAAAAAAATGACAATCTTTTGGCTCTCTGCTCCTGGTGATTTATTAATGACTTTTCAATCCTTGCTGCCAGTTTATTACCACTGTGGAATTCAATTCTTGTTTTGACAGAAGATGGGACTTGTGAAGGGGACAGAAATCACATGAAAGGAGTCTTTATCAGAGGTGGTATTCAGCCGGTTCGGACCAATTCAGGTGAACCAGTAGTTAAATTATGTGAATCCCACCTGTTGTCCCTCTAACACGGGTGGGGAACGATGGCCCTTTTATCACTTGTGGACTGCAACTCCTGAACCAGCCATGTTGGCTCAGGAATTCTGGGAGTTGAAGTCCACAAGTCATGAAGGAGCCATGTTCCCCACCTCTGCTTCTAACAGAAGCTCTGATCTACATCTTGCATGCATAATTTCGGAGCTAGGCCTGGCAGTGAACTCAGAAAAAGTGATTTCACCGGGTGACTGTAGATTTACTGGTAACACCAAGCAATTCCCATCAGCAAGTGACTGACAATATCCAGGTTTTGCTTTTCAATTAATTATGAAACAATCTGTTCTCCTCATTCCCCACAGATCACGAGATTTCGTCATTCAGAACAAATGTGATGAATGTGGACTTACAAAGACACTGTGAATGAAAGACTGTAATACAATTTAAGCTACACTGAAATTGGGGGGGGGGGGGGGGAATGAAAGAACAAAGAGAGAATGTAAAAAAAACCGGACACATTCAGATTGTGGATGCATAAAAGGGGCATTGCTGAATTATTTAATTTAAACTGGAAGGCTGGCTATTAGGTTCGTAGAGATTTGGCACTGAGGGGAAAGACTGGAGCATCCTTAAATGCAAATTTCTACAAACTTATTGAATTTAGTGAAATAAGGCTGGTTTTGGGGGGGGGGGGGGAGGGATTTTTTTAGTAAAGAAAGGTAAATAAAAATATGTTTGAAAATAGCAGGAGTGAAACAGTATATATCAGTGATGGCTAACCTTTTTGCCATCGTGTGCCAGGAAGGGGGGGCGGGGGAGGTTCGTGCATGCTTGTGTCCACACCCATAATTCTATGTGCCCCACCGCATGCATGTGCGAGCGACCCCCCCGCCTCCCCTCCACGCTCCTGGCATGTAATGGCCTAGTAGGCCCATTTTTCTTTCTCACCTGGCTCCAGATCCTCTCTATGCATCTGGGGAGGGCAAAAACAGGCTTCCCCCTCCCTCAGAGGCCATCCGGAGGCCCAAAATGGCCTGTTTTCCAACTTTTGGTTGGACAGGAAGTGATGTTTTTTGCTGTCCCCAGCCTCCAGAGGCCACCAAGGGGGTGGGGAAGGCTGTTTTCACTCTCCCCAGATGCATAGAGAGGATCTGGAGCCAGGTGAGAAAGAAAAACGGGCCTTCCCCACCCCCTACCCCCTAGGCCCGTGATGGCGAACCTATGGCACGGGTGCCACAGGTGGCACGCGGAGCCATATCGATGGGCACGCGAGCTCAGCTCTGGCACACATGCGTATACCAGCCAGCTGATTTTCAGGCCTTCTGGGCCTACCAGAAATCAGAAAACACACTGTTACCGGCCTCCGGAAGGCCTCTGGTGGGGTGGGGAAGGCCGTTTTTGCCCTCCCCAGGCTCCTAGAAAGGTTCTGGAGCCTGAGGAGAGCAAAAAACGGGCCCACCATGCCATCGTGTGCCAAAAGCGGGGGGGCAGGTCACATAGAATTATGGATGTGGGCACGCGTGCATGTAACCCCACCGCGCTCCCCCTGCTTTTGGCACCCGATGGCAAAAAGGTTAGCCATCACTGCCCTAGGCCCTCCGGAGGCAGGAAACAGCCTGTTTCCCTATTTCTGGTGGGCCCAGAAGTTGCGTGCCGGAGCTGAGCTGGTGTGCCAGGTGAAATAGCTCCGCGTGCCACCTGTGGCACACATGCCATAGGTTCGCCATCACGGGTATATATCAAACCAATGTCCATGGTTTTACAGGTTATTCTCAACTTATGACCAGTTGCTTAGCAACAATTGGAACAGATCTACCTGGGGGCTATTTATCATCTGGATTTGAAATTCCAATGATCGGGGGCCAGGGGTGGTATTCACTTACATTCCCTACCAGTTCGCAAATGTGAGCGCATGCCCCCCATCCATGCATGTGCCTGGCCTTCTGTGCATGTGCTTTGATGGTGTGTGCGTCTTTCGTGCATGCACCCAGCCTAAAAATGTGCCTAAATAGGATGGCATAGAGCCGGGGTGTGCCCACCCACGATTTCCGCTACCAGTTCAGGCGAACCAGTCTGAACCGGCTGAATACCACCTCTGTTTGGGGGCGGTGGTCACATGACCAAATTTCAGGTGCTTGCCACATCCATGAACATGTTTTATGCAGGACTACCTGCATTACTGATTGGTTTCAAGATACGTCGCCTTTTTCACAGCATAAAACATGGAGTTTGAGGGACCAAGCAGGCTCTTTGACTTTTACCTGCCACATTATTCCTCATCTTAATTTTTGATTTTGAAGCTAGCTGTGCCCTTAAGAAGCAACCAGAGCATCAATTTACTCTTAAAAATGTTAAACAAGATCCACCAAACTGCTGCCCTTGACTAGGAAGAGAGATTTGAAAAGAGTATGAAATTCAGCACAGGAGACCCCAGAAGGAAGGGAGAAAAAAAAAATTAAGGCAGGATAAGCAAGGAGATACTTTCTTCTCTCAAAAAAAAAAAAAAAAAGACTTTGAGGGTCAGATTATGTACAGAGATCCAAGCAGAGGTGGGATTCACATAATTATGTACCGGTTTGCCCAGCATCGAAAATGTGAGCACGCACTAGCGAGCACATCTCTATCCCACATGTGCATGACCTTCCGTGCACACATGTGTGCAGCTTGAAAATGTGGATAAACGGGATATCATAGCACTGGGGCAGGGCGAGGCGGAGTGGGCCGATGCGCCATAGTTCTACACCCAGTTCACCAGAACCGATACGAACCGGCTGAATACCACCTCTGGATCCAGGGAGAGCTTTAGTTAGTCACCCGAGTACATGTGTCCAACATTCCTTTCTTTTACCACAATTCCTAATGGAATGGAAACCCTGCCTTGATACCTTCAGATATGATATGGTCCAACTCCCTTTGAGAGGCTCTGTAAGACATTTCTATGTGCTACCAAAAAAAAAAACAAAACCAACCCTGTCACAGACTGTATGACATGAGGGCCCTATAACTCGATATCCAGATATCATTTTTTATGAGGAAGGAGATAAGGAAGAAGAAAGTAAAGGTAGATTCCCTCAAAAGTTTGGATCTTCATTCTTGGTGACCCATTTCCATGTAGATTATTTGGCAGCCATTTAGAAGTGTTTTTTTCCTACCTTTGGGGATTTTTCTTGAGAAGAATCTTATAGTGGAGCCTAGGGTGGCTCAGTGGCTAAGACGCTGAGCTTGTCAATTGAAAGGTCGGCAGTTCAGCGGTTCAAATCCCTAGTGCCATTTAATGGGGTGAGCTCCCATTACTTGTCCCAGCTTCTGCCAACCTAGCACTTCGAAAGCACGTAAAAAATGCAAGTAGAAAAATAGGGACTAGTTTCGATGGGAAGGTAACAGCGTTCCGTGCGCCTTTGGTGTTTAGTCATGCCGGCCACATGACCACGGAGTCATCTTCGGAGAGTGCTGGCTCTTCGGCTTTGAAACAGAGATGAGCACCGCCCCCTAGAGTCAGGAATGACTAGCACATATGTGTGAGGGGAACCTTTGCCTTATAGTGGAGCCTAGAGATCTATGAATTCAAGGCAGTTCCTTATCCAAATACTCAGTAGGCAGCATTACCTTTCTGACATCTAAATTTAGTTATCATCTAAGTCTTGACAACTCCTGTGGGAAGAAGAAAAACAAAGCTATCCAAATAACCATAATAGAGCCTGATTTGGATTGGGTTTGTATCAGAGGTGGGTTTCAGCAGGTTCTGACCAGTTCTGGAAAACCTTTAGCGGAAATTTTGAGTAGTTCGGAGAACCGGTAGTAAAAATTCTGACTGGCCCCACCCCCATCTATTCTCTGCCTCCCAAGTCCCAACTGATTGGGAGGAAATGGGGATTTTGCAGTATCCTTCCCCTGCCACACCCACCAAGCCACGCCCACCAAGCCACATCCACAGAACCGGTAGTAAAAAAAATTGAAACCCACTACTGGTTTGTATACAGGGAGGATCAACACCTCCCTGTATACAACTTTTATGAACTACAATAGGCAAGAGAAATATTTAGAGCCACTTTGGTGTAGTGGTGAAAATGCTGGCCTGGAAACCAGGAGACTGTGAGTTCTAGTCCCCCATTAGGCATGAAAAGTGGCTGGGTGATTATTGGGTCCATCACCAAGAGATTGTGAGTTCTAGTCCCACCTTAGGCATGAGGGCCAAATGGGTGACTTTGGGCCAATGATCCCCAGAAGGCTGTGAGTTCTAATTCCGCTTTAGGGATAAATGTTGACTGGTTGAATTTGAGCCAGGCCCTCTCAGTTAAAGTCAAGCTCACAGGGTTGTTGTGGAGAAAATAGGAGGAGGAAGGAATATTAGACATATTTGCTGCTGTGAGTTTCTTATAAAGTAGTAAAGACTGGATAAAAATCTAATATATACATAAATTAAGTAATTTTATACTCATAAAATGCATGTTTTCTTTCTGCTGCTAACATAATTTGGATTGGGACATGGTAAAGGAAGAATTAATTCACAACTCCAGTTGAAATTACCTCTTTGCATTATTGGGGGAGGGATAGTAACGTGAATATTAAAAAATAATAATTCCAAGGCTATTTTATATTCTCAGTACTGACAGTATGGAGTTCTGCCCACTGAAACCTTGTTATCCTTTATTTTTCCTATAATTGCTTACACTGCCTGATACATTTTTAAAAATCTAGGAGAAGGGGGAAAAAAACCTTGTTGTTTGCTTTTTTCTCTTCAACAGCATTCAACACAAACTATAGTTAAGAATAATAATCAAAACGTCTACTTAAATGTAAAGGGCAGAGGAGGGTTAGGCTTTTTTAATTAACATTTCTAAATGAAATAATGTTGGAACAAAAAAAATTCTAATTGTACAACGAGAGGCATAATAATTAAAATGAATTTTGTGAAGCTTGCAACCTTCTTGTTGTGACTGCTCATACATCAACATTACTGTTCAGTGGAACCATTTATGATCCTAGACAAACAAATCCCTCATAATCCACACTGAAAATGTAGATGAATATATATGTAAGCAGTTTGCAAATTGCAAATCTGGCTCTTTGTTTTTCAAGGGAGGGGGGGGGAAAGAGACATCTTGCACATTTGCACAGCAGGGAAGCTATAGAAGGAATACACAAATCTGTCTGTTCTCAGTTTATATACAGCCCATTATGTTGTGCTGTTCTGTTTCTTCATTAAAGAGTATTAAAAAAAAAAACCCTTCTCAAAGACCTATGTTGATACATATGAAAAAAAACTCTATTTAAATTGTCATAATTTAAATTGCCAAAACCTGCCTTACAATAATTGCAACCTCGTTCCGTTCAGTCGCTAATAAAGTTCCAACACAGACTTTAATCAGAGGTATGTGGATCAGATCATCTCGTATCAAAATTTATGGTGCCTGAATTTATCCATCACTGAGGCTGTTTGCATTTAAATATTGTCCACTAGATGCTCATAGAAGTTAACTTTTGCAGCCACCTCCTCTCTATGGCTCATTATGTCACCTGAAGCGCTGGGAAGATTTCACCCCTTTAACATCCTAATAGTGCACATTGCTTAATGCATATTAAATGATAGCAAAGTTTGATTATTATTTTTTTTCTGCAGTGAACCTGTTCGCTGAAGGAAAACTCTCGTTCTCTTCTAATGGCTATAGATTTATTTTTAGCAAAATGTCAATCTTTCTGTTCTAATGCACACGCTTCACCTGTGGCAGCTTATAGATATTATATTATATTATATTATATTATATTATATTATATTATATTATATTATATTATTTACAAATATTTATATGCCGCCCTTCTCCCAAAGGACTCAGGACGGCGAACACAAGTTAAAAAACATACAATAATAAAGGAAATCCTAATTAAAACCAATTAAAACAGAGACAAATAAATAATAAAACCCAGGAATCAGAATCAACCCATTTGTTGAAACAGCCAAGTCTTTAGGCCTCGACGGAAGGAGCGGAGATCAGGCGCCGTCCAAAGCTCGGTGGGTAACTCATTCCAGAGGGCAGAAGTGCCCACAGAGAACACTCTACCCCTGAACGTCGCCAGCCAACATTGTCTGGTTGACGGTACCCTGAGGAGGGCAGCCCTGTGTGAGTGGACAGGACGGTGGGAGGCGGGTAGGAGATGGTCCTGCAAATACCCCGGACCTAAGCCATATAGGGCTTTAAAGGTAAGTACCAGCACCTTGAAGCGGATCTGGAGGACCACTGGTAACCAGTGCAGCTCTATATAATATATAGTATTAATATATAATATTTATATTATATTATATTATATTATATTATATTATATTATATTATATTATATTATATTATATTATATTATTATTTTTTACTTTATTTTACTATTCTTCAGGGCCTTCAAATCAGGATTGACTACTGATAAACATAGAACAAAGTATAAAAGTATTGGAAGGTCCCTCAAAGGTCTTCTAGACCAACCCCGTACTCAAGCAGAAGACCCTATACTTGTGATGGCGAACTTATTGCACGTGTGCCAGAGGTGGCATGCAGTGTCCTCTCTGATGTCACACGAGCCGTCGCCCAGTTCAGCTCCGCTGTGCATTTGTGCGTGCCTCCCACCAACCAGCTGGTCTTCGGGTATCTGCTCTGCATGCGCAGGGGGTGGGGCACATGCTCGGGGTGCGTGCGCATGCACGGGAGGCAGGGCACATGCGCAGGGGCACATGCACATATGCACAAGGCCGGGAACGTGCAAGGTGCATGTGCAGGGGTGTGCCCATGCCGGGGGCAGGGCGCATGTACAAGGGTCACACACACATTGCATTTGGGAGGTTTGGGCGCATGCGAATGCATTCAGGGGCGCACGTACTTTGGCCACTTGGTCCGGAAAAGGTTAGCCATCACTGCCCTATACTATTTCAGACAAATGGTTGTCTAGTATCTTTTTCAAAGCCTCCGGTGATGGAGCACCCACAACTTCTGAAGGCAAACTGTTCCACTGGTTAATTGCTCTCACCATTAGGCAACTTCTCATTGATCCTAGGTTGCTTCTCTCCTTGGTTAGTTTCAGTGGTGGGTTTTAAAATTTTTAACTACCGGTTCTGTGGGTGTGGCTTGGTGGGCGTGGCATGGCTTGGTGGGCGCGGCTTGGTGGGCGTGGCAGGAGAAGGATCCTGTAGAATCTCCACTCCCACCCCACTCCAGGGGAAAGTTACTACAAAATCTCCATTTCCTCCCGATCAGCTGGGACTTGGGAGGCAGAGAATAGATGGGAGGCAGGGCCAGTCAGAATTTTTACTACCGGTTCTCCAAACTACTCAAAATTTCTGCTAATGGTTCTCCAGAATTGGTCAGAACCTGCTGAAACCCACCTCTGGTTAATTTCCATCCATTGTTTCTTGATTGCCTGGATTAGTCCCTGCAATTTTCTAGACAAGATTTTTCAGAAGTAGCTTGCTGCCCTTGCTTCCTTCCTAGGGCTGAGAGAGAGTGAGTGGCCCAAGACACCCAGCTGAAACTAGAACTCATGGTCTCCTGATTTCTAACCTGGTGCCTAAGACACTACACCAAACAGGCTCTAATATAATATAAAATTTAATAATAAAAAGAACTACAACTACAAAGGAAAAATATGCTTGCGAATGTTTTCTTTCTGACAGTTTTCTAGATCTAAAAACTCCCTCAAATTGAAGTCAACTCCTGAAAGTTTTCATGAATATGTCCTATGGTTGATGCTACCAAAAACTCCAGAATGAAATCAGGAATAAAACATCTACTGGAAGAAGGCAATGGACAACTATTTCATTCTCGTTCCTAAGAAAATTATATGGACTTGCCCATCTGGAAAGCAGATCTTAAGGCTGACTGAGAGAAATGGCGATGGTTTAAACTGTTAGGAGCCCTGGTTGCTCAGTGGTTAGAATGCAGTATTGCAGGCAAACTCTGCCCACAGTCTGGAGTTCGATTCTGATGGGGCTCCAGGTTGATTCAGCTTTCCATCCTTCCAAGGTTGGTAAAATGGGAGCCCAGATTGTTGTGGGCAGCATGCTGACTCTATAAACCACCCAAAGTGTGCTATAAACCACTATGGGGTAATATATGAGTCTAACTGTTATTGCTGGCGGGACACGGTGGCTCAATGGCTAAGACACTGAGCTTGTCGATGGAAAGGTTGGCAGTTCAGCGGTTTGAATCCCTAGCACTACGTAATGGGGTGAGCTCCCGTTACTTGTCCCGGCTTCTGCCAACCTAGCACTTTGAAAGCACATAAAAAATGCAAGTAGAAAAATAGGGACCACCTTTGGTGGGAAGGTAACAGCGTTCCGTGCGCCTTTGGCGTTTAGTCATGCTGGGCACATGACCACGGAGACGTCTTCGGATAGCATTGGCTCTTCGGCTTTGAAACAGAGATGAGCACCGCCCCCTAGAGTCGGGAACGACTAGCACATAATTGCGAGGGGAACCTTTACCTTTACCTTTAAGTATTATTGTTATTGTTGTTCATCAGATTTATATCTCTACAGCTACTCCTCAACTTATGATCACTATTGCGACAGGAATTTCCATTGTTAAGCAAGGCAGTTAAGTAAGACATGACCAATTTTACAACTTTTTTTTTTTTTTGTTGGCTATGGTTTTGTTAAGCAATTAGTTGCCATTGTTAAATGAATCAGGCAGTCAATAAGTAAATTTGGCTTCTCCCATTGAATTTGCTTATCATAAATTGGTTGGAAAGGTCACGAATGATGATGAAATGACCCCGGGAACTTTACATCCATCAGAAATACATGTTGGTTGCCAACACCAACATTTTGGCCATTGACTGTGGAGACGCTGAGACAAGTCACTTTTTTTTTCAGTGCCATTGTAACTTTGAATAGTCACTAAACAAATAGTTATAAGTTGAGGACTTCCTGTATATTCAGCCTAGCCACCAGGGATTTAAAGACTGAAGGGAAAGGCTCTTAATTAATTTGATGTGACATGTCTACAATGCTTTTAAAAGGCCTTATGAAATGCATTTGTAATGCATTATTAAGAGGGACACCGAACCAATATAAGAAAGAAATTAACTGAACATTGAGAGCAAAATCAAAATTGCATATCTACTTTCGTCACTTTGAATAGGAATGAATAAATAAACAGACCTGCAATACAGTGCTTGTTGGCAAAGGAGAACACAACAACTGACTTTGTATAAATATACAAAAGTATGAAGGCTATTGCTTAGCGCATTGTAAGCCGCCCTGAGTCTCCGGAGAAGGGCGGCATATAAACCAAATTAAAAAAAAACAAAAAACAAATATTGTGTAGAAACTATTTGATGTTTTGTCCAATAAAAGCTCAGAGGGCCAAGAAATTTCTGGATGAAAGCAATTAATATCTATGAAATTAAGATTGTAAAACTGTTGTGTGTTTATATGTATGGGTTTATTCCAGGGGTGAAATCTAAAATTTGTTACTACCGCTTCTGTGGGTGTGGTTTGGTGGTGGTGGGGTAATGTGACTGGGTGGGCATGGCCATTTTTTTTTTTTTACTTTTAAAACCATTTTTTCTACAACCTCTTCAGCGAGGTTGTAAAAAATGCTTTCAAAAGGCTCTGACGATCCCAGCTGAGTTGCCTGATCGGCAGAGACTTTTTTTCTTTTAAATGCCTCTGCCGATCAGGCAACTCAGCTTGGATCGTCAGAGGCATTTAAAAGAAAAAAAAAGGTTTTCTTTTCTTTTAAAAGCCTTTGATGATCCCAGCTGAGCCACGTGATCATCAGAGGCTTTTTTTTTTTACTTTTGAAAGCATTTTTTCGGCCGAAGAGGTTGTAGAAAAAATGCTTTTAAAAATAAAAAAAAAGCCTCTGATGATTGTGCGGCTCAGCTGGGCATGGGGGGGTAGGGGCAGGGATTTTTGCTACCGGTTCTCCGAACCACCCACCTCCATCGCTACTGGTTTTAAAAGTTTTTAAAATGGTTTTAAAAGTTTTTTTAAAAAATTGGCCACGCCCACCCAGTCACATTACCTCCCCCCCACCAAGCCACGCCCACAGAACTGCTAATAACAAATTTTAGATTTCACCACTGTGCCAAACAGTATACATTTAATATTTATTTAGTATTTAGATTGATTTGGCCAGTGGTTCTACCCATGTCATCCCCAAATCAACTCTACAAGAAGGCTAAAATTATTTTTGCAGCTGTGAGGAATTTCAGCAAAGGCAGCAGCCCTCAATAAACCAAGATAAGTAAGGTAAATTGATGAAGGGAAATGAAGCTTGTCAGTCACTGTAGCTGGCTGCTACTCTACATCCAGGATCAGAGTTGTCATGTCTCTAAGTTGTAGTTGCTAGGGAACATGAGCAATTCGATGCTATTATCCATAAGTCCTGCTGGTGGATCTTCTGCAGAACCTCAGGAATCAATTCATTTATCGCTAGCTTTCCAGCCTTCCAATGCAGGACAATTCAGAGATGAGTAATTAATACCCAATGTATTCTTTTTAATTTATGTCACTTGGGGATGTAAGAATATATGTCATATCTGAAAGTCTTTCTCCTCCAATCCTTCTCTTGTCAAACTTTAAGGAGCTCCTGTTCTTGCTGATATACTTTGCTTCCCATCATCCATGGTGAAACAGGACACATCATTTAATACAAATTACCTTCCAATTGTGTGCAGTTTGGATAGGTTTTTCTTCGGAATATTTAATATGATTTCTCCTCCCCCCCCCCCCCACTACCACATCACACACACACACCGTCAAAACCATAACAGCAAAATTTCACTGAATGGCTGAGATGAAGTGTGATGCCTAAAAATAAGAGGAAATTGTTCTGCAGGTGACAAAGCAGGGCTAGGCAATTGCTCATTTTTCATAAATGTTTTTCTCTCCTTTTTTTCTCCGGGTGAATTATTTACTTCAAAAGATGCTGTCCTCAGGCAGGGGAGGGGGGGGGAAAAATAACAGATATAGTCTTGTGCAGATCCATAAATGCCTCTTGTGTATGAAAAAGCTTTATGTATTTCTCTCCCTGTCCAGTAATATCTGACGGTAGTCATTATTTTTAAAGGGTAAATCTTATCCTCTGATACTTACAAATGCACATTACCAGCACCGTTATGATTGTTCATGAATACATAGTAGCTGTCTTCGAAAAGATCTTCATCCTAACATTTTGCAGGAAGAACCAAATCCATTAAAATTGAGAAAATGGTTGCCTCAGACAACGTCAGCTGTTCTTTAGTTTAAATACATGTTAACTTTCTATAGAAAAGGGAGTAGTGGAGATGGAGTTGAATGTTAAGGGAGATACTGTTACGATTAGGTTAGGTTAGGTTAGGTTAGGTTAGATTAGATTAGATTAGATTAGATTAGATTAGATTAGATTAGATTAGATTAGAGGTAAAGGTAAAGGTAAAGGTAAAGGTAAAGGTAAAGGTAAAGGTAAAGGCAAAGGTTCCTCTTGTACATATGTGCTAGTCGTTCCCGACTCTAGGGGGAGGTGCTCATCTCCGTTTCAAAGCCAAAGAGCCAGCGCTATCTGAAGACGTCTCTGTGGTCATGTGGCCGGCATGACTAAACGCCAAACTTAAATACATAATAAATACAAGAACTGATCTTGTTGTAGGGATATGTGACTTTTAACGGTACAGTTCTTATTTAGCAACTATCTCATTTAATGAGCATCTGCAGTTACTACAGTGATGAAAAGTAACTTGACAACCAATTTTCACATTTATCACCTTTGCACACTGGTGGGATTCTACCAGTTCAGTAGAACCGGTTGTTAAGTAGTTAAGCAATTCGGAGAACCGGTTGTTAGAAAAAATCTCCTTTTGTTTTTTGTTTTTTCACTTTTTTTTGTTTTTTTCCACTTTACAGGGTTAATCCTGTAAGGAATTACAACTTTCTGGTGTTGTTTACTAACCTAATCTTTATTGCCCTGCAATCAAAAATGACTTTTTTCAGCCTCTGAATAGTCCCTATGCACATAGCCACAGCCACCCGGTCACATGACCAGCTAGCCACGCCCGCCCGGTCACATGACCACCAAGCCACACCCACCCAGTCACATGACCACTAAGCCACGCCCCAAAATAAGCCACACCCACAGAACCATTTGTTAAAAAGATTGAATCCCACCACTGCCTTTGCAGGTCTGTAAAACAAAGGAAAGCTAAAGCAAGATGATAAGCACAGTTGCAGTTTTACTTAGCAATCAAATTACTGGTCCCAATTATGGTCACTAAACAAGGACTGCCTATCCTTTTTTTGCTTTTAGTTTAATAACCTAACTCAAAATGAACCCAAATTCATTTTGAACTTGGGTTCAAACTTTTGAACTTATATGTATAAATTCAAAATAACTTTACCAATCAGGGCCTCTATGAAACTCGCATTTTTGTGCAATTTTCTTGGGAGAAAGAATAGCCACTTACACCCTGCATGGTGTCCAAGAGAAGATGCTAAGTTATGTGAAATTTACAAAAGCTATTTTGTTTTTTTTTTTAGATGCCAGTTTTTGAAATGCTGATTATGATTTCGGTAGGAACTCAAAACTCTTTCAGCAGAATGAAGAAAGCTGACCTGTGTTTTTGTTACCATTATTATCATAATCATTTATGAGATTTACCATATCGAGTGACTCAAGTTGATTCATGCTGTTCATTTCGCCAGTCAGGTGCTGACAGCTGATGGGTAACTTAAAACAGGGCTCCACAACCTGTGGGCCTCATCCTACTACCAGGCTGTAACCTATTCATAACTGGGCTGCATGAGTGACAGGCCGGCACATACATAGACCTATACATGCAAGCCACAGGTGCCAGCAGCAGCAGCCTCACTCATGCGAGTAACGAGTGCCGGCGTTCACAGCCCTACTCGTGCTAAAGCATATGAAGAATAGTTACAGGAACGGGGCATGGCTAGTCTAGTGAAGAGAAGGACCAGGGGAGACATGATAGCAGTCGTCCAATATTTGAGGGACTGCCACAGAGAGGAGGGGGTCAAGCTCTTTTCCAAAACACCTGAAGGCCAGACAAGGAATAATGGATGGAAACTGACCAAGGAGAGATTCAACCTAGAAATAAGGAGAAATTTTATGTCAGTGAGAGCAGTCCATCAGTGGAACAGAAGTTACCTTCAGAAGTTGTGGGAACTTCATCCCTGGAAGCTTTCAAGAAGAGACTGGACTGCCATCTGTCAGAAATGGTGTAGGATCTCCTGCTTGGGTGGGGGATTGGATTAGATGACCTACAAGCAATGGTGGGATTCAGCCGGTTCGGGCCAGTTTGGGCAAACCGGTTGTTAAATTGTTGGCTGGCTACCCGCCCCGCCCTTCCAAGAGTCCCCATGTGCCTTGTTTTGGCTCCCAGGTAAGTGCAGGGATGCCTACTAGGCCCAAAACGGGGAGCGGGAGGGCAGCGTAAACCCCCATGGCCCGTTTTGTTCCCAGGAGGGTGCAGGAGGCCAAGTGCTGCCTGTCAGACCCCCATGGCCACGCCCACCATGGCCACACCCACCCAGCCAGTCATTAGGACAGAGAACCAGTTGTTAAATTATTTGAATCCCACCACTGCCTACAAGGTTCCTTCCAACTCTGTTATTTTGTTAAATGAAGCTGTGCACACGCATTCCTGCCCCTCTCTTTCCCCCCCCCCACCCCGTGCTGGTCCGCCAACCGGGAAAGATTGGGGAACGCTGACTTAGGGAAACTAAAGAAAACCAGCTGTATTCTCTTCCTGATGGCAGCCCTGAAGATCCAAAGATCTGTTACTTGGAACCCTGACACCCAGTGGTGGGATTCAGCCAGTTCGCACCGCTTTGGAAGAACCGGTTGTTAACTTTCTGAGCAGTTTGGCGAACTGGTTCTTGGAAGAAATCATTAGGGCAGAGAACCAGTTGTTAAATTATTTGAATCCCACCACTGCTGACATCTGCTCTGAAACGGAGGGATTAGACTATATTTTACCTTGGTCTCCCAGCCTAAATGGGTAAGATTGAGGAATTTCACTGGTGAAATTGCATTAGGAATGTCGAAAACTGTATTTTAAAAAATACAGTAAATCCAGAGAGCCATTTTTGTCTAGCCGTTAAAGCACCTGCTTAGAAACCAGGCGATGGTGAATTCTAGTTTCTACCCTGAAGTCCTGAAAACCAGCTGGGTCACCTTGGACCAGTCACTTTCTGTAGGAAAGAGGCAATTGCACAAATTCTGAAAATATTCCCAAGAAAATTGGAGGAACTTGTTTTAAACAGTTGCCAGGAATCAACACTGACTTGAAGGTGCACAAAAACACACATACATGCACACACCAAAAAGAAAAAACCGGACCCAAAGTGTTACAGTATTTTGCATATAATCAGTCTAATTGAGTTTACTCCCAGAGATAAAGGATTACAGCTTAAAGCTTTAATCCTACACACTGGCAGTTGATAGGATATAAATTGAAGTAATAACAATCATCAGTAAGTATGTCCTCAATGAGCAGATGTACAGAGCATTGCGTTGCAAATCCATTAAAACGAAATCTGGTTTGTAAAATAATCACGCCCTAAAATTCTCTCAAAACCACGCAAAGTATTTCTGATTTACATTAACATTACAGGTATTCCTCGACTTATGACCACAAAGACATTTGTTAAGTGAGTTTAGCCCCATTTTATGACTTTTCTTCACTTGTTAAGTGAATCACTGCAGTTGATAAGTTAGTAACGCGGTGAAGTGTAACTGTGTTAAGTGAATCTGGCTTTCTCGTTGATTTTGCTTGTCAGAAGGTCGCAAAAGGGGATCACATGACCTTGGGACCAGAGGTGGTATTCAGGTGGTTCGGACCGGTTCGGGAAAACCGGTAGTGGAAATCGTCCCAGCTCTATGCTGTCTTATTTGAGCATGTTTTCGAGGCTGGGCGCAAAAGGCTCGCGCAAGTCATGCACTGAAGGCTGGGCACATGCACGGAGGTGGCATGTGCACGCTCACATTTTCGGGGCTGGGCAAACCGGTGGGTAAATTATGTGAATTCCACCCTTCTTGGGACACAGCAACGGTCATAAGTATGAATCAGTTGCCAAGCCTCTGAATTTTGATTACATGATCCTGGGGATGCTACAAAGGATGTAAGAGTGAAAAACAGTCATCGGTCACTTTTTCCTATGACGTGGTAACTTTGAATGATCACTAAATGTGCTGTTGTAAGTCAAGGACTACCAGTACTAGGGCTATTTTCAGTTTCAAAGATCATTTCAAACTTACTGTTTATGTGGGAGCGAAAAACCGAGTAAATAATAGTAAATAAAGTGATTTTGGTAGACTTCAGGATAGGCTGGGCTATAATTTGAATAGTTTGTGATGTATGGATTGATAGATCCACAGAAGTGAATAAAGCCACATTTTGCAACCAAGGGCTTTCCTGGTGTATTGGACTATGACTGCCAGAATCCTTCATTCTTGACCCCAGAAGTTGTGAGTGTTCCAATAATGGAGGTTTTTAAGAAGAAATTGGACAATCATTTGTCCGAAATAACATAGTGTTTTCTGCTTGAGCAGGGGGTTGGACTAGAAGACCTCCAAGGTCCCTTCCAACTCTGTTACTCTGTTATTCTGACTCCTGCTGGCAGGGGAGTTTTAGAAGTCAGTTTCCAACACATCTGCAGGAGGCCAGATGTGGGCAGGTGGAGGTGGCATCTAGAAATAGACAGAACTTATTTTTTGTGTCATTGAGCAATAAAAATACAAACAATAAAACAAACACCACCAAGCTATTGCCTAACAACAAGAACTATTAGCAACCATTTGTGGGCAAATGTAAAGTAGCAAAAGTTTGCTGTTTTTAGATAAATAAATTTTTCTTGATTATTTACCAGATATTGGAAACGAAAGCTATCGGATTGACCTGGAAATTTTAATATAAAGGTTCTGAACTGAAGAAGCTGAAGAAGCTTCTTGGATGAGAAGTGAAATGTCTTCAAGGAAAAGAAAGTCCTTTTGTTTTGTCCAGTTGCCTTTTGAAAAAGCATCTTTGGGACGATATATTATCTCCCCTACTGTATTGTCCACTTCTTTCTTTCTCTCTCTCTCTCTCTCTCTCTCTCTCTCTCTCTCTCTCTCTCTCTCTCTCTCTCTCCCCCCCCCCCCTCCCCCCCTCCCTCCCCCCCCCTCTCTATATATGCACCCGGAGGCTCCAGCTAGTCCAGAATGAGGCCGCGCTGGTGATTGTGGGAGCGACGTGGCACTCCCATGTAACACCTCTCCTGCGCGAGCTGCACTGGCTCCCGGTGGTCTTCCGAGTGCACTTCAAGGTATTGGTTACCATCTTTAGAGCGCTCCATGGCTTAGGACCTGGGTACTTATGAGACTGCCTTCTGCCACCGGTAGCCTCACACTGGCCAGTACGCTCCCACAGAGTGGGGCTCCTCAGGGTGCCATTGGTCAAACAGTGTCGACTGGTGGCCCCCAGGGGGAGAGCCTTCTCTGTGGGGGCACCTGCCCTTTGGAACGAGCTGCCCCCGGAGATACGGAGGATCCCGGATTTACGCACCTTCCGCCATGCCCTCAAAACTTTTCTATTCCAGCAAGTTGGGCTGGTGTAGCTCTTTTAATTGTTTTTAATTCATTTTTTTAAAAAAGGGTTTTTTAAATTAATATGGGCCAAATTTGTTTAATATACTTTTAAATTGTTTTAAATTTTATATTTTATGTTTTTATCTTTGGCTGTACACTGCCCTGAGTCCTTCGGGAGAAAGGCGGTATATAAATTTAAATAAACAAACAAACAATAAACTATATATAGAGAGAGATAGATATATCTATATCTATATATCTATATATAGATTTACCTGGGATTTTAGCCAGGATTTTAAGATTTTAAGCATTTTAACTAACAGACTTTTAATGACACGGGAAAACATCCGAGATTTTAACTTTTTACATATATATATATTTCTTTTTCCTTTTTCGTAGGCTTTATGTGCAATTTCTTTCTAGCCAGGTTCTACCTACGTAAGCTAAGATGTTCCTCAGCCCTGGTTCTATGAAATCTCATTCACAACTTCTGGGCTTTTTACTTTCTAGCAGACTGCAACTCTGTGTTGCTCTGTGGGAGACTCAGATAGATCCATTTCTGTCTTATTAGACTTCGTCAGTGAGCCACACCCTATTTCAAGTATCCTCCCTGTAAAAGGTACAATGTTTCTTTTTCCTTTTTCGTAAGCTTTATGTGCAATTTCTTTCTAGCCAGGTTCTACATACGTAAGCTAAGATTTCACAGAACCAGGGCTGAGGAACATCTTAGTTTACGTAGGTAGAACCTGGCTAGAAAGAAATTGCATATATGTATATATGTATGTATGTATGTATGTGTGTGTGTGTGTGTGTGTATACAATTGCTGAATTTTGTTTATTTAAACTAAATTTGTATATCAGTGATTGCAAAGCCTCTGTAGATGCCATATGCTAAATAAATAAAATAAAATAAAATGGATTTTAGAGGCATTATGTTTATTGTCTTTAAAAAGTGACAGATTTTAGCTAGCAGATTTTGTTGGAGTTGTCCAAGGCTTTCTTTTATATTTGCTTCTTTCAGGAAGAAATGTTTTCTGGCCTTGATTAAGTTCCGCTTAGAACCTATGTAGCCGTGGTGTAGCTGGTACAAATAGATTCTTTATCATATAAAGTCAGAATGCAATTAATATGTCTAATGCAAAGGGAGAAATAGTATGACCAAAAACCCAGTATTAAAAAGAGGATACAGGTTTGTATGAAATGCACATATGCTAATTTATATCTGTAGTTACAATTTTAGAGATAAGTTCCATAATTATCTGTCTCTTACTCTAATCCATTTTTCAATTTTGCAAAGATAAAAGGGAAATACATGTGCACTAGAAACCTCTAAATAGACTAAAGCTTCCGGGTACAGCTGGATTTAAAGTTTTGGCTTAAAGGAAGAGAAGAAAGTTCCTGTTCTAATTATCTAAACCATGGTCTCCCTTTCACTATAATTCTCTCAGAAATGAGAAACTACTGAGATTAGTATTTAGAAACCGTGAATAATTTTGAAGGGTCCAAAATATTTATTATTTCTTTATTGCAACATGCGTAAGTGACTTCTTTAGAAAAAATCTTGTATAGTGTGCAATAATTAGAAACTTATTGGGGTTAATGACAAAAACGTGAGGGTTTTATCAGGTGGCGTTCCTTGGCTTTGAGCAACAGAAGAGAATATCAGGGTTGAATTATGGGATCCTAAAAAGAAACAAAACTTGGTTGTTTTCTTACAGACATTTAATTAACCAACTAAGTAACATCAACAATGCACCAATGATGTTACCTGGATGGGGAATGAAATGAAATGTCTGCAAGAAAACAGCAAAGTTCAGAAAACACTCCGTCCCATATGTGGGTAGACCAGGTTGCCCTGATAGAAAAAAACACTTAATCTCTCCCCTGAGCTAAATAGCTTCAAATAGATCTATACTAGTCTCCTTTTAAGGGACGCGGTGGCTCATTGGCTAAGACATTGAGCTTGTCAATCAGAAAGTTGGCAGTTCAGCGGTTCGAATCCCTAGTGCCGCATAACGGGGTGAACTCCCGTTCCTTGTCTCAGCTTCTGCCAACCTATCAGTTCAAAAGCATGTAAAAATGCAAGTAGAAAAATAGGGACCACTTTGGCGGGAAGGTAACAGCGTTCCATGCGCCTTTGGTGTTTAGTCATGCCTACCACATTGTTATGGAATGAAGAGATTGAGAAACATCCCATAGGGCAAACAGAATCAGATTTATTGCAATAGGTTCAGAGTCCGATTCGTACCTGGAAGTCTGAACAACTTATGATCCTTAGACCACAATCTTTATACAATTTCAAACAAAGGATTCTGTGAACTCAGCGATTTTCATTTAGAAACATTTGTTACATCTGTTGGCATATTCTAAGTTTGTTACTTTATTCTTGGCAAAAAATCATAAGCTTTCTGTATTCACTGGACGATGTATTCTACTTATCACTTGTTGATAGAGACCTCTAGTCTGTGTAGACATCCTAACCTTCAAATTGTATGTTACCAAAATGTTTCTTCTTCTGATAGCTTCAAAGGAATGTGGCTGGCTTTTGTACTTATCCACTGGATACATTTGGAAATGAATACTAGAAAGATGTCCAGTGGTCATTTAATAGGTCCTGCATTCATCATCATCATTATTATTAGAGAGGGCCCTTCAGTGGTCATCTAGCTGGACCCGCATTTCCTACTTTAACATGACCGCAGAGACGTCTTTGGACAGCGCTGGCTCTTCGGCTTAGAAATGGAGATGAGCACTGCCCCCTAGAGCTGGAAACGACTAGCCCGTATGTGCGGGGGAACCTTTACTTTCACCTTAGTCTCCCTTTATTTCTTTATCAGTAAATATAAATTTAATAGTTTGTCGCGAAAGCGACTGCCTGTGAAGGCTCCCAGATTGGTGTCTTCACTGAAAGGCGGAAGTGGAAGTGGTATGCTCCATCCCGTATATCAGGTTGCCCTGATAGAAAAAACACTCAAAGACTCCATAATTAAGCAACACAGTTCACCACATTTGTTTTGTGTTGAGGCACAAATATCCACGGTCAACCAGAGTGACACCACACACATGACATCATTACATGAATTATGCAAATTAGATATTTTATTTTGCTTTCATCATGATGCAAAAGTGGTACAATGCTCCTTTTCTGTGAGGGCATTAGGATCTATGTGGTGTCCCTTGCTGAAGACCAGGGGTCCCCAATCTCTGGGCCACAGCTCACTACCGGACCGTGTCCTATTCGGAACCAAGGGTCTGAATTTTGATCGCGTAACCCTGAGTTGCTGCAACTGTTGTATGTATGAAAAATGGTCATAAGTCACTTTGTTCAGTGCCGTTGCAAGTTTGAATGGTCACTAAATGAACTGCTGTAAGTCAAGGACTGCCTGTATAAAGGTTTATTGCAAGCTTAAGCGCTCTACAAGAATCTGAACCACTAACAGCCAAAGCACATTGGCGATAGATAAGAATCAATGGAATTGAGGGTGGGTGGGACTTAAATCTCTTGTGGCCATGAAGGGACTCAAGACTGATGATGTGCTTGACCCCCTCCCTCAGCCTGGTCATCTCCTACACAAACTACCTTAAGACTTAGTGTGACGTATGAACCCAATCATGTTCCTGTTATGAATTATAACATTTCTGCTATATTTCCGGAATTACAGTTCTCCATTCCAAAAATTACAACCTGGCTTATCTTGACATCAGCTGCCTCCCTCCCTAGTCTCCCTCCCTTTCGTTATTTCTCTACATTTCCGTGAAGAAAGCAGTACCAAATTTCCTGGTTTATATTTTGTGTTGGCTTGTCTTTATTGCTTTTTTGATCCCAATAAAGATGCTATCTTGTTTGTGTTTGATTTTGCTCATCTTAATTGTCCATTGCAGCTGCAAACTTTTATAAATAGGAGTTTCGGTTACAGCTTCCCCTCCACCTGCTAAAAAATAAAGATAGCTTGCACTTGGACATCTGAAGAATTCTTCCACATGCATCTTCCTGTTCAAATCGTGGCTTGCCTTAGTCGCTAACAAGCATCACTGACGGGATGTGCTCCAGAGGCCCTATTAAATCAGATGACGCACAAACACAATATCCATTACCTCTAGTACAGAAATCCATAAGGACTAATGGCTAAATTGCGTCCCACTGTTGTGCACTGCCCAGAATCATCTTTGGTGAAAAGGGTAGCTACATATTGACTAATTCCTGAATATTAGATGTATTCCCATGTTGCTCAGTTTTTGTAAACCTCTTTTCCTTCTGTTTTGAATGGACCTACCTAATATTTCCTTTTAAAAAAAAAAAAGAATCTGAATTAAATCTGAATTCTAGCTTATTTTCTCAAAGTCTGATGCTCACACGTTTCTCTTTTCTGTGATGTATCTTGATAAACAAAATTACTACAGGTAGTCTAGGACAGTGATGGTGAACCTTTTCAGCACCAAGTGACAAAAAGGAAGTGTGTATGTGTGCAGGCGCGCAGCACCAAGCGCCGAAAAGGGAGCACTTCATGTGTGGCCGCACACTCGTCTAGGCCGAGACCAGGAATAGGAGTTGCCCAGGGGCGTGGGTGCACCAGAGAATGTACTTGCAGTTTCTTCAGGTTTCTTCTTCTTTACTGCCGGCAAGTCTTCAGGTTACTGCCAAGCAAGCGCATACGCTGATCAGCTGGCTGGGCAGTGCACATGCTCACACCAGAAAATGGAAGACCAGCTCTGACGCAAGCACAATAGCCAGGTGATTGTCGCATGTGCATGCGTGCCAAAAACCCAGAAGAGGTACGGGCACCGCCACTCATGCCAGGCAAGATGGCTTTGCGTGCCACTTCGGGCATGCATGCCATATATTCGCCATCACGGGTCTAGGAGATAAGTCCTCCTAGATTTACGACCACAACCGATCCCAAAAATCCTGTTGTTAAGTGAGACATTTGTCAAGTGAATTTTGCCCCATTTTACCACCTTTCTTGACACAGTTGTTGAGTGAATCATTGCAGTTGTTAAGTTAGTAACACGGTTGTTAAGTGAATTTGACTTCTCTGTTGACTTTGCTTGTCAGAAGGCTACAAAAGGGGATCACCTGATCCCAGGATACCGTGACTGTCATAAATACGAGTCAGTTGCCAAGCATCTGAATTTTGATCACGTGAACATGGGGATGCTGCAGTGGTCGTAAGTCTGAGAAACAGTCGTAAGTCCCTTTTTTCAATGCTGTTGTAACTTTGAACAGTCACTAAGCAAACTGTTGCAAGTCAAGGATTACCTGTATAAAATTTGATTAAATCTTGAATATTAAATGTATTTCTACCTTGCCCAATTTTTATAAAGCTCTTTTCCCTGATACTCAGTCTCTGTTTTGAATGGACCTACCTAATATTTCCTTTATTTATTTTTTATTTATTTTCAATCTGAATTCTAACACATTTTCTCAATGCCTGATGCCCACACATTTTCCTTTTCTGTGATGAATCTTAATAAACCAAATATTTTTTTATTTTATTTTTTGTGCTGTTCTCTATCTCTGGGTGTTCTAATTTGGTAACATACTTCAAAAACATTTTTCTTCTTTTCACCTTAGTCCTAAATCCTTCCTGAAGGGGGGTGTGGGGAAGGCACAATGACAATGAATAACACTGAAGGCAATTGCTATGTCATCCCATGTGGTTTTCCTTGGATGAAGCAGGACTGGTGGCAATTTCAGAACTCATTCATTCTTTTATCTATCTCACATAGTGAAAGGACCACAGATGGGCTTCAAAAAGTTTAGCACATTCTGCCCGGTTGCTGGGTGGGCATGGCCATGGTGGGTGTGGCCTAGTTGGCATCCTGCACCATGGGGGAGGTGTTTTTGCCCTCCCCGGGCTCCAGAGGCTTTCCTTGAGCCTCTGGGAGGGCAAAAATGGCCTCCTCAGGCTCTGGAGGCCCTCTGGAGGTCAGAAATAGGCCCGTTTCTGGCCTTCCCGAACTTCTGATAGGCCCATTTTTCGCCCTCCCCGAATCTCTGCATGTGCCCTGCATCCAAAACGGGCCGCGTGGGGACTCCTGGGAGGGGTGGGGTGGGAGGGGCCAGCCAGGAGTGGGATTTGGGGGTTCTCCGAACTGCACAGAATCTTAGCTAGAGGTTCTCCCAAACCCCTGTGAACCCCTAGCAGCCCACTCCTGGAAGGGACCATTAAAAATGCATGTTCTCCCCCGATGTCTGTTGGTCTAATCTGTAGTTTTCCTCCTCCTGTTCCATGTATCCAGAGTATGGGAGGACTGTGTGTCCATTAGGCAGAGACATCACTTACTAGCAGCTCAGCCTTGTTAAAATCTCGACATTTTTTTCCCCCCAATCAACAGCTTCTTCTCATAGCCAGTATAATTTCCTTCTATTGTTTTGGTCTATATGTTTGTGTGCATGCCTTGAGTCGGTCTTGCCTCCTGCTGTCCCCCGCGATGACAAATCCACACAGTTTTCTTGGCAACATTTTTGGCCTTGCTTTCTTCCCAGGGTTGAGAGAAACTGAGTAGCCCAAGTCACCCAGCTGGCTTCTGTTCCTAAAATAGGATTAGAATTCAGGTTTATTCAGTCTTCATTTTACGAGAAGAGTCCTCCATTCCTCTACCCACAATAAAATACCTTATATCACCAGACTCCAAATTTTGGGCCTAGACAACCTAGAACTACGCCGACTTCAGTCTGACCTAAGCATAATACATAAAATTATCTGCCACAACATCCTTCCTGTCAATGACTACTTCAGCTTCAACCACAACAATACACAAGCAAATAATAGATATAAACTCAAGGTAAACCGCTCCAAACTCAACTGCAGAAAATATGACTTCAGTAACAGTGGTCAATGCCTGGAATGCACTACCTGACCCTGTAGTTTCTTCCCCAAACCCCCAAAATTTTAACCTTAAAATGTCTACTGTTGACCTCACCCCATTCCTAAGAGATCTGTAAGGGGGCATGCATAAGAGCACCAGCGTGCCTACCATCCCTGTCCTAATATTCCTTTTTACTTACTCTTTTCATGTATTCAAATTATGTTAATACTTTTATCTGTTATCTTATATATGCTTGACAAAATAAATAAATAAAGATAAAATAAAATAAATTCTTAATTTAAACACCTCAACCACTAGACTAAATTGGTTCTCTTTTGTCTGTCAGCATGCAAAAGGCCAAGGCAGTATTGGAATTAGAATAGGGAAAAACTTACCTATTCTGCGCCTTGTATAATCTTCACTATGGAGGGAGGGAGAGAGGGAAGGAGGGAAGGAGGGAGGGAGGGAGGGAAGGAAGGAAGGAAGGAAGGAAGGAAGGAAGGAAGGAAGGAAGGAACTTTTGATATTTGACTGCTGTGCCAGGGCTCATATTTCAAAAGTGATGGATTCAGAATGAAGATATATATTTGATTTCATTACCTTTAGCTTAAAATTAATTATATTGGATGTTAAGGATGTGCAAAAACATGAACAGACAAAGTATATCTGGAACATCACTTGCCAATAGTAGTAAGGAAAATTTCCTTGTAGAAAATGGCTGGTCCACATCTGGAATGGCTGAATTATCATGGTTCCATGCCATAGTCCAAAGTGTCTTGGAATTTAAGTTCTGTACATCTGAATAACAGAGTTGCAAGGAACCTTAGAGATCTTCTAGTCCCACCCCTTCTCAAGCAGGAAACATTATATCATTTCAGACAAATTTGTTGTCCAATCTCTTCTTAAAAACCTCCAGTGTTGGAGCACCTACAACTTCTGGAGGCAACTCGTTTCACTGATTGTTCTAATTGTCATGAAAGTTCTCCTTAGTTCTAGGTTGCTTCTCTTCATGATTAGTTTCCATTCATTGCTTCTTGTCCTACCTTCAGGTTCTTTGGAGAATAGCTTAGAATAGAATGACAGAGTTGGAAGGGACCTTGGAGGTCTTCTAGTCCAATCCCCTGCTTAGGCAGGAAACCCTACACCACTTCAGACAAATGGTTATCCAACATCTTCTTCAAAACTTCCAGTGTTGGAGCATTCACAACTTCTGGAGGCAAGTTTTTCCACTGATTAATTGTTCTAACTGTCAGAAAATTTCTCCTTAGTTCTAAGTTGCTTCTCTCCTTGATTAGTTTCCACCCTTTGCTTCTTCTTCTTCTTCTTTTTTTGAATCAAGTTTTATTAGTTTTTTTTCCCCCTCACACACGCCCACATATTTTATGAAGAGTGTATTGGCTATATCATATCTTATACAACTTGTCATATCCAAATACATTTTACTTAGTTACAATTTCTGCCAAAATATTCTTTTTCCATATTGTTTAATCATATCTTAATATTTTATGCTTATTTATATAAACATCATCTTCTTTCACCCTCAAGTTCTAATTTCTCCATTTTTAATCATATGTATTCTCTTTTAATTCTTTGATAATTCATTCTTTATAATACATTTAAACATGTTTGAGGTTGCCTTTGTTCCATTTCATCGTTTTTGTTTTAGAGCAATCTCCTTAG
Organism: Ptyas mucosa; assembly: GCA_012654045.1. NCBI lineage: Eukaryota > Metazoa > Chordata > Lepidosauria > Squamata > Colubridae > Ptyas > Ptyas mucosa. The sequence goes on along the minus strand of WNWU01000033.1, from coordinate 8,311,655 downwards.
TTCTAGGTTGCTTCTCTCCTTGATGAGTTTCCACCCATTGCTTCTTGTCCTGCCTTCAGGTGCTTTGGAGAATAGCTTGACTCCCTCTTTTTTTTTGTGGCAGCCCCTGAGATATTGTAACCCTGCTATCATGTCACCCCTACTCCTTTTTTTCATTAAACTTAGACATACCCTATTCCTATTCCTTCAATCTTTAGTGTTTATGATTACTAGTCTCACTAGTAGATTGTGGGTTAATGAGTTTTCCTTCAACTCCTGTTAAGAATTATAACTTGATGACAAGTTTTGGAAGGTTCTCAAGACTTTTGGAAGCTCCCTGGGGTTTTAGTTGTGTACTTCAAAAAAACAGACTCTGGCTCCTCTGAGAGACTTGAGCAGTTGCTGTAGGACAGCTTTGCCTGTCTCTTTGCACCACAGCAACCAGAGCCACAAATGTTCAAGCAGGTAAGTCCACTCGCCTGTTGACTGTGTTCCCTCCACTTCTATCACTCTTCCTTGAAAGGTCCCACAGCTGCATTCTGACTGATCGCCCATCATCCGTCTCCCTGTAGCTTGCCAGAATGGATTTATGCGGCCAGGGCTCTCTATTTTTCATCTGTTTGTTTGAAGCCTTATGAATCTTGTCAGAGCTGGCTAAGCGCTGTCTTTTCTTTTTGGCTGGGTCCCCAAACAGAGGTAGTGAAGCTCTACCAAGCTGTCTCCTCATCCCCTGGTGAAATTATGGAAACCTAATTGATAACAGCAGTTACCGCGTGCTGTATACCCTCGGTGTAACGCTGCTTCTCTGGATGTTGTACTTTCTTTCCTGCTACATCCAACCAACTGGTTCTCTTAAGTTATTGGAGCACAGCATGGCTTCCTCCTAGGAGTAGGTTTTGCTGGTGTTCTGCATTTCCCTTTTAATTGCCTATGATATTCGCAAGGGTGCTATGAACTATCAGAAGCAATTTGGCATTCTGAGAAATTTCACTACAATGGCTTTGACGATGCACGCAAGACACAGGTTGTTCAATCAAACACTCTCTTGTCCTAGAGTGGATTTGTTGTTGTTCAGTTGCTAAGTCATGTCTGACTCTTTGCGACCCCGTGGACCACAGCAGGCCAAGCCCCCTTGTCCTCACATGTCCAGACCAATGCCCACTGTGTTGATGACACAATCTAACCATCAGGAGCCACGATGGCACAGTGGTTAGAGTGTAGTACTGCAGGCTACTTCTGCCGACTGCAGGTCGACTGCAATTTGGCAGTTCAAATCTCACCAGGCTCAAGGTTGACTCAGCCTTCCAGCCTTCCGAGGTGGGTAAAATGAGGATCCAGATTGCTGAGGGCAAAAGGCTGATTCTGTAAACCGCTTGGAGAGGGCTGTAAAGCACTGTAAAGCGGTATATAAGTCCAAAATGCTATTGCTAAGTGCTATCTCATCCTCTGCCATCCACTTCTCCATTTGCCTTCAGTCTTTCCCAACATCAGTGGTGGGATTCAAAAATTTTTACTACCAGTTCTGTGGGCATAGCTTGTTGGCCGTGGCAGGGGAATACTGTAAAATCTCCATTCCCACCCCACTCCAGGGGAAGGATACTGTAAAATTTCCATTCCCTCCCAATCAGCTGGACTTGGGAGGCAGAGAATAGATGGGGGCGGGGCCAGTCAGAGGTGGTATTTACTGGTTCTCCGAACTACTCAAAATTTCCTCTACCAGTTCTCCAGAACTGGTCAGAACCTGCTGAATACCACCTCTGATCAGGCTCTTCTCCAATGAGTCCTCTCTTCTCATTAGGGGGCCAAAGTATTTGAGCTTAAGCTTCAGGATCTGTCCTTCCAAAGAACAGTCAGGATTGATTTCCTATAGGATCAACTTAATTGGACCTCCTTGCAGTCCAAGGAACTCTCAAGAGTCTTCTCCAGCATCTAGAATGGACATTCCAGACGTAACTCATCATTTAACTATCTATCCTTTCGGATGGGTAAAAATTTTGTTCCTTCTATTTTAAATCTTTCATTGTCAAGCAACAGGGAAGTTTGAAGATTCAGGCAGTTCAAATGAGTATAAAGATTTATTGCAAGCTTATGCTCTCTACAAGAATCTGAACTATTAACGGTCAAATCAAATTGGCTTTGGATAAGAGTCAAAGGAATTCAAGATGGGATGGACTTAGATCTCTTCTGAGCACAAAGGGACTCCTGACTGATGATGTGTTTGACCCACCCTCCTCCCCTTGGTCATCTCCTACATTCATCCTCCTTTTCTGTGTCAACTCAGACAGAAAAGAAGAGGACAAACCTGCATTATCTAATCCTCTGGTTATGAAACAGTCATTGGAGAAGCTTTCTATGACATGAGCATGGTGGCACAGTGGTTAGAATGCAGTATTGCAGGTTAATTCTGCTGACTGCCATCGGCCAGCAGTTTGGCAGTTTGATTTTCACAGCTCAAAGTTGACTCAACCTTCAATCCTTCTGAGGTGAGTAAAATGAGGACCCAGATTGTTGGGGGCGAGATGCTGACTTTTTAAGCTGCTTAGCGAGGGTTGTAAACCACTGTGTATATAAGTCTAAGTGCTATTGCTATTGCTATGTAAATTGCCAATCTGAACTGGGTCAGAAGAACAAAAAGAGAAAAACAACTTCACTTTTTGTCAAAATCCCTTTCCTCCATAATTAAATCCCGATAGTCCTCAACTTACAACCATTTGTTTAGTGACTGTTTGAAGTTACACTGAAAACAATTGTGTTATGACCATTTTTTTTCACTCTTAAGACCGTTGCAGCACCCCCCACGATCACGTGATCAAAATTCAGCCGCTTGGCAACTGATTCATATTTATGACGGTTGCCGTGTCGCAGGTTCATGTGATTCTCTTTTGCGACCCTCTGACAAGCAACGTCATATGGGAAAACCAGATTCACTTAACAACCATGTTACTAACTTAACAACTGCGGTGATTCACTTAACAACTGTGGCAAGAGAGGTCGTAAAATTGGAGCAAAACTCCCTTAACAAACATCTCGCTTAGCGAGAGAAATTTTGGGTTCAATTGTGGTCATATGTCGAGGACCACCTATACAGAGCTATGAAGGTAGAAGGGTGGTTCTACAAATTAAATAAATAGTATAAAAATATGTTTCAGCCGCTAATAGCTTCCTCAAATTTAACATATATAACTCTCAAATCAGCCCCTTTTATTTTTGTTAGGACAATTCATTTCCTCCTAATTGATAGCATGCAGATAGTTACCGTGTTTCCCCAAAAATAAGACCCAGTCTTATTTTCTTTTGGGCTCTGAAATAAGCACTAGAGCTTATTTTCGGGGATGTCTTCTTTTGAGTACCACCATTGCGAGGCAGGGTGGTGGTGTAGCTGCCCCATGTACTCCAGGCCAGCTTACCTCAGGGTGCCCACAGCCAGTCCATCCAAGCCCCTACAATTGCCTCACCACATGCCGTTGCTGGAAGAAGTGGGCCGGTGGCCACGTAGGCTCCTGCTGCAAATGGCTGGTGGTGCTCCAAGGCAGTTGTTTGGTCATGGATGGCCTGGCTGTGGGTGCCCTGAGGTAAGCCCGTATGCTCATGGGGTAGCTCTATACGCCCTTGCCTCACCTCATCTCATGTCAGCGGCACCGCGAGCAACCAGATGGAATGGGTAGCCGGCTGCACAGGGCTTATTTTGTGGGTAGGGCTTATATTGGGAGCACACACAGAAAACACGTTAGGGCTTATTTTCAGGCTAGGTCTTATTTTCAGGGAAACACGGTACCTTAGCTACTGTGTTGTGGCCCGTCAGCGGCCTATGCAGTTAGTAGCTGGTTCCGACAGCGAGGAGGCTGGTGTGGTGCTGCGCCAGCAGCCTGTGCAGCTGGCATTCAAGTCAGACAATGAGGAGGCTGGAGAAGATGTGGTGCCAAACGCGGGGATTCAGCCAGGGCTTTCAGAACTTCCAGAAGCTTCCGTAAGTGAAGTGGAGGAGGAGCCTCTTCTCGATGCACGGGCGCGCAGAGCTGCCAAAAGGCAGGAGTGGTTCCTCAGGAGGAGGTCTCCTCGAGAGTAAAGCTTGGGGCTAATTGGCCACTCCCTTAGCCTATTTAAGGAAGGACAACGACTGAGGCAATTTGCAGGGAACAACTTTGTTCACTCTCCTTTGCGTCCTGAACTTAGTTGTCTTATAAGTTTCCTGCAAATTGCTTCTGGGCTTTCTGCCAACCATAGTAAGATTACGATTATTTATTCTTTAGATTCTTGTAGGCTGTTAAGAAAGTTAATTAACAGCCTTTATTTGAAAAAGACGGATTTAATTTAGTAAACTAAGGTTTGTACAGACTTTGTGTGTGCTGCGTTCTTTGGGGTCCGTAGCTGGGGCAGAACAAACTGTAATCAGAAAACTTAAACTGAGACGTTTACCACGATGGGATAGATTTCTGAGTAAAGTTTTTAAAAAACAACAACAACAACTTAGCTGAGGAAATGCAGCAACTGTTACACTGCTGTTAAAAATCCTTCCTGCTATTTCTGCTTGAACAGCATTTTTTTAAAAAACCTTACAATTTTATTTATCATTATATAATTTATGAGCACAGATTTTTGGACTCCATAGAGCTGTTATTGGTTTTTTGGTGTTTTTTTTTCCCCCTTCCCTCTCGGTACTTATTGCAAAGTAGAAAAAGTAACTGCAGTCTGACTCTGCAACTTCACACTTTTTTTTCAGCTGTTGAAAACCAGAAGGACTTGCCAGCTTGTCCTCAAATAATAAATTTCCTCTCTGTCTTCTTATTCCGCTCAGCCTTCTTTATATTATTTTTCAGAAGATTGTTGTTGTTGTTGTTTTGCTTCCCTTTCAAAATTTCTGTGGATCTACAAACTGTTCATAAATTTATTGACAGTTGGCAGGCCTGCTGTGAAAGCTTTAGGATTAGACAGAAACCTTCCTATCTATTTTATTCACCAACGAGGCATCTAGTGAAAGTAGCTGAAGATTGCAAGGTGGTTTACATGTAACTGTATAATAAAACTAAGAGGCAAATGAATTTCTCATGGTTTACTTTTCATCCCACCTTCTGGTCTATGTTATTTATACTCAGATTCTTGAACAATGCATTAGTGGTGATATGTGTGTATGTGTATCTATATATAACCTATATATCTATATTTCTCCCCCCTCCCCCCCTCTCTCTATATGTGTGTGTGTGTGTGTGTGTGTGTCTGTCTGTCTATCTATCTATCTATCTATCTATCTATCTATCTGTAGGTCTTTGGTTATTCAGGTTTTCTCCCGCGTAAAATTGGAAGTGTCTTGGCAACGTTTCGACGAAGTCTCATTCGTCATCTTCAGGCTGGTATTCTCGGCTTCGTGCTTCCAGGAATACATACATTCATACATACATACATACATACATACAGTGGTGGGATTCCGCCAGTTTGCACCACTTCGGGAGAACCGGTTGTTAACTTTCTGAGCAGTTTGGCAAACTGGTTGTTGGAAGAAATCATTAGGGCAGAGAACTGGTTGTTAAATTACTTGAATCCCACTACTGTATATATATATATATATAAATTTATATTTTGCTGATAAAGAAATAAAGGGAGACTGGTATAGATCTATTTCAAGCTATTTAGCTCTCATCAGCTAGCCATACCCTTACTCGGATTTGAACTTTGGCTACCTGCATGTTAGGAAGTTGTATTAACTTCTGAGCCACAAGTTCTCCTCCTTTCATCAGCTTGAGCCAGGGGGTATCTCACATGCTGGGGTAGACCAGGTGTCTCGATAGAAAAACACACACACATATATATGCCTATATCTATATAAATCATTGTGTTGTCTATACCGTATCTACAGTATTATATATCTATCATCTATCTCTATCTATCTATCTATCTATCTATCTATCTATCTATCTATCTATCTATCTATCTATCTATCTTCCCAAAGACCCCAGAATGGGCAGTTAAAACATAAATTTCTGGGATTTGGCTATTGGAATAAATTCAAAATTAGTTTAATAGGCATACAACTACAGATAGTCTTACAACAGACTTACAACAGTCTTTTTGCCTTCAGTCTTTCCCAATATCAGGGTCTTTTCCAATGAGTCCCTCTTCTCATTTGGTGGGCAAAGTATTTGAGCCACTAAATGAGAAGTATCTGCCAGTATCTGTTCTTCCAAAGAATAGTCAGTGTTGATTTATTTTAGACTGATTTGATCTCCCTCCGTCTCCAAGGGAGTCTCAAGAATCTTCTCCAACACCAAGAAGATAGAGTTAGGAGGTGATATTTAGACCATGAATTTCAACCAATCCTGTGCAGATATCCAAAGTAAATACTCCCAGGTAAACAAATCATTTGTTTAAATACATTCACATGAAAGAGTTGTCTTCTTCTCCTTCTCCTTCTCCTTCTCCTTCTCCTTCTCCTTCTCCTTCTCCTTCTCCTTCTCCTTCTCCTTCTCCTTCTCCTTCTCCTCCTCCTCCTCCTCCTCCTCCTCCTCCTCCTCCCCCCCTCTTTCTCCCTCTTTCCCTCCTCCACCACTTTTAGCACTTTGGATGTAAAGGGATGAAAGGAAATCCACTATCCTCAATTGATCCCATTGTAATGCTAGAAATATTTATCTAATATTCAACTAAAACCAAAATGTTTTCTGCATAGTGTAAAAGTAGAAAGAAACATGAAACAAGTTTGCATAGGCACAGAAAAATGGCTTTTTAGTCCAGGAGAGGATGAAGGAGCAGGATTAATGTAGTGCTTTCCAATCAGGCTCTTAAACAGTTATTTTTTTTTCCTGTAGCCAGATGGATGAATGAAATTCTTGGAAGCGGGGGAAACAGGTGATGCTTATCCAACATCATCCCTATTTTAATTTTACAAAATGAGACTAAGTATTTATAGGGGAAATCTTGTAAGTACAAAGAAAGATTTCTGTTTAAAAATAGCGTTGACAATGTAAAATAGTTTAGCGCTTTCCTTTAAGGCAAAACAAACAACCCACTTAAGAATTTGAAAATTCCAAGGAAATAATTTAGAAGCCTTTGTTCCTAGCAACCCGCCCCTCTTTTCAAACAAGATCAAAGTAAAAGGCCTGACAGGTAATATTTATCACAGGTAGTGCTCCCTGCTTAGTAAGTATTACGTGTTGAGAGAGAAGGAGAGAGGGAGATATCATGGTTCATAACAGCATTGCTAACTATTATATTTAGAGGAACAAATACTCGAGACGAAAGACATGATTCGAAACCCAATTGCAATGGGATTTTTTTTTTCAAAGGAAAGACAGAAAGTATTTAAATACAGTGGTACTTTAGAATAGAAAACAGAGTTGGAAGGGACCTTGGAGGTCTTCTAGTCCAGCCCCATGCCTAGGCAGGAAACCTTATACCACTTCAGACAAAAGGTTATCCAACATCTTCTTAAAAACTTCCAGTGTTGGAGCATTCACAACTTCTGGAGGCGAGTTGTTTCACTGATTAATTGTTCTCACTGTCAGGAAATTTCTCCTTAGTTCTAAGTTGCTTCTCTCCTTGATACTCAATTTCATTGAAACTCATCAGCTTTGGTACCTGATGCATTTTGATGTGAAACTTTTTGTCCCCGAATTCATCATTTGTTCGGTACTCAAAGCACAAGCTAGAACTTGCCTTGGCTGCCTTGTGAGTCGCTACATTATTCCTTATGTAAAACATTTGTTTGGTACCAGTAGTGAGTTGCTACCAGTTCTCCCCGGTTCTTGCGAACCGGTAGTGGAAATTTGAGTAGTTCGGAGAACCGGTAAATACCAGCTCTGCCTGGCCCCACCCCCAATCTATTTGCTGCCTCCTGAGTCCCAGCTGATCGTCTAGAAGAAAAAATCAGGGCTCACTTGACAAAGAAGAGAAGGAAAAAAAAAAACAACAAGACACCTTAGCTTTAAATTGAGAAGCCAAGAAGCCTCCAAACTGATTGGCTAGAACCGATCCGATCCTTGTAAACCGCTCGGTGGTGGTAGATTGGCAATTGAGGCCAAGCTGCCTGAAAGCGGTTTCTGATGCTCTCAGTGGTGGCAGAGTGGCAAAAAACTGTTTAATTTATTTTTATTTTATTTTTATTATTCATATTTCTATGCCGCCCACTCTCCGAGGACTCTGGGCAGCTTACACCAAAGACACTATACTAAATAGCATATTGTCCCCAACAATCTGGGTCCTCATTTTAACCACCTCGGAAGGATGGAAGGCTGAGTCAACCTTGAGCCGGTGAAATTTGATCCGTTGATCTGCTGAACTAGCAGTCAGCTGAAGTAGCTGCAGTACTGCACTCTAACCACTGCACCACCTCGGCTCTACTCTTGCTGCGGTGCTTCAAACAGCCGTCCTACAGTTGATCAACGGTAAAAGGCAGCGTGGTAGTGCACCAGTGCACTCCAAAAACAAATGGGTAGAGCGGAACGTTCCAAAAACAAATGGGTAGACTGGTACTGCTCTGCAAGCACTTAAAAGCCTGGTAGACCAGTACCTCTGCTAAATCCTAAATAATTGTTTATCACATGACCATCAAACCACGCCCATAAAATAAGCCACGCCCACAGAAGCGGTAGTTAAAAAATTTAGAACCCACCCCTGTTTGGTACTCATTGTTTTTGGTACTCATCACACCTCACGGAGCCAATTAAGGATGAGTACCAAGGTACTGCTGTACAATAAATTGAAATTGAAAAAATAAATATAGCAAAGATAGTTTAAACTAAATTCTGGCCCAATTCATGAAGCGTACATTAGATTGTGTCAAAATAATCGAACTAATAAAAACACGGAGAGCTTGTTTGGTGCAGTGGTTAAAACCTCAAGCTAGAAATGGGGAGAATGTGAGTTCTAGTCCTGCCTTAGGCATAAAGCCAGATGGGTGACTTTGGGCCAATCACTTTCTCTCAGCCCTAGGAAGGAGACAATGGCAAACCATTTCTGGAAAACCTTGCCCCCCCCCCCCCAAAAAAAAAAAAACCTTGCAAGGATTTATCTAGGCAGTCTCTGAGAACTGGACCAGATTGAACAGAAGGAAACAATGCAAATATATTAATTTAATATATATAACATAACCTATATCCACCTGGTAAAAAAATGTATAGTCCATTTGGTATTATGTTCAACTTATTTTCCAAAGTACCAGAAGGCAAGACAAGAAGCAATGGGTGGAAAGTATCCAAGGAGAGAAGCAACCTAGAACTAAAGAAAAACTTCCTAACAGTGAGAACAATTAACCAGTAGAAAGGTTGCCTCCAGAAGTTGTGGTTTCTTCATCACTGGAGTTTTTTAAGAAAAGACTAGACAGATATTTGTCTGAAATGGTCTCAGGTCTCCTGCTTGAGCAGGGTTTGGACTAGAAGATCTCCAAGGGCCCTTCCAGTTCTATTCTGATCAACTCAAAGCCTTCAACTGAGTTGCCTTTGCAGCACAAAGTGCGGTGTTGCGAGAAATGCAGCCGCTTCACCCAAGCGTAATATTCCTCCTAATATTTGTCTCTTGCACGGGCAATGCATATTACGTTGTAATTCATGCTTAGGAGAGGGAAAACATTCAAGATTAAGAAATGATAGCAATTTGTGGTTATTGCAGCAGGTCATAAAATATAGACACAGTGTACAGAAGAAATCAAAAAGACATTTCCGCTGCTCGGATCTTCCAATAGAGACTAATGACTGCTACTCTCCATGCATGAAGGACAAGGTCTGATTATTATGGGTTATCTCTTCCCCCTTGCTGATAAGAGCAATTCCTCTGCATTTCAGAGAGCCCTATAGCCTTAATAACTTCTGTTCTCAATTTACCCCAGAGTTGCCGCACCGAGGATTGCTTTGGAAGCAGGTGATTCAAGGAACTAGAAATAAATAAATAAATAAATTCAGGTAATTATGTGCCATCAGGATTCTGCAGATTTTCCCCTGTTTGGAGGGACGTCTGTTAATCTTAAGCACACTTAGTCATGCTGAAATGATGGTCTTCTTGTGCAAACAGAACCTTTCACTGAACTAACATCCAGAACATGGCAGTTTGCCAGTCATTAAGTGTGCTTAATGTATTCACATTGAGAGAAATCATGTTTTTGTGCAGTTCACACACATTTTGGGATTGAAAGGTTGATCGATGGCCACCGAAACTACATTTTGTGCGGTTCACACCACATTTTGGGGTTGAAAGGTTGATCGATGGCCATCAAAGCTAGGATTATTTAAAATCTTTGTTATTTTTTTTTTAAAATAAACACCTGACCTATTTTTGCATGCATATAGTGCATTTCCCAAGATTAAGTTTGCACTTGTGATTATTCTGTCCTTTTCTCTGACCCAAATTTCTCATCTTAAAGCAATTTCAAATGCTGCTAGCCTTACAATTTCAGCAGGGTCAAAAAAACCTCCACCTCTACTGTGTTTCCCTGAAAATAACACCCTGTCTTATATTTTTTTGAATCCTGAAATAAGCGCTTGGCCTTATTTTCGGGGATGTCTTATTATTTTGGGGTGCATGGAGCAAGATGGGGCTCCTCTTGACTGGTGGCATGGCAGACTAAAGCACTGTAATTAACATTCAACTGCCTGCAATTACTGCAAGTTCAAATCTCACCAGGCTCGAGGTTGACTCAGCCTTCCATCCTTTCTAAGGTGGGTAAAATGAGGACCCAGATTATACAAAAGTATAAAGGCTATTGCTTAATGCCTCATAAGCTGCCCTGAGTCTCCGGAGAAGGGCGGCATATAAATCAAATAAAAATAAAATAAATAAAATAAATTTCCAGTTCTGTCTCCCTCACCCTAACCAGAGGAAATGGCGGGGACTGGCTGCTCATGCAGTTAAATATTTTCAGGGAGGACTTATTTTTGGGGAGGACTTATTTCTGGGAAGGGCTTATTGGGGGGGGGCTTATTTTAGCACATGTGCTCAAAAGCCCGATTGGGCTTATTATCAGGGGAAGTCTTATTTTCGGGAAAATACCATACACACAATATTCTCATGCATTCCACCCATGTTTCTATTGCATGCATTCATGTACAGATTCTTCCAACTGAATGTGCTATGGACAAAGACTTTTTTCAATAAGAAAATTTAATTCCACAAGGGTCCGTGTCAGGGGTGTTCACAAAGAGTAATTCAATAGTCAATATACAATCGTATGACTAATGCTTGGCCTGTTGTATATGTGCCCCGGCATGTCATGTGTACTTTTCCAGGTTTTCCTGTGTATAGGTAGTCCTTGACTTCAGTGATGGGTTTGAACATTTTTTACTACTGGTTCTGTGGGTGTGGCTTGTGGGCGGGGCATGGCGTGGTGGGTGTGGCAGGGGAAGGATACTGTAAAATCTCCATTCCCTCCCCACTCCAGGGGAAGATTACTGCAAAATCCCCATTTCCTACCGATCAGCTGGGACTCGGGAGGCAGAGAATAGATGGGGGCCAGGCCAGTCAGAGGTGGTATTTACCGGTTCTCTGAACTACTCAAAATTTCCTCTACCCGTTCTCCAGAACTGGTCAGAACCTGCTGAAACCCATCTCTGATTTGCATCCATCAACCAAGTCCTTCCCAAGAACCTGAGATAAGCTGTGTGATACTGTTGTTTGATAATGTTAAACCTGGGATAAGCAGATGTTGATGTTTGATGGTGTCATCGAAGGATATAAGCTGTTCTGAGTAAAGCTGCCTTTGCAATTGACTGATGAAGAATTTGTCAATGCCAATGGTTTTCAAGTAGTACTCCAGTTGTTTTGGGATTGCACCAGTGGTGAAATCCATTTTTTTTTACTACCGGTTCTGTGAGTGGGGTGTGGTGGGGCATGGTGGGCGTGGCTTGGTGGCCTTGGCAGGGGAAGGATGCAAAATCCCCATTCCCACCCCAGTCCAGGGGAAGGATACTGCAAAATCCCCATTCCCACCCCACTCTGGGTCCAGTCAGAGGTGGTATTTGCTGGTTCTCCGAACTACTCAAAATTTCTGCTACTGGTTCTCCAAACTATTCAAAATTTCCACTACCGGTTCTCCAGAACCTGTCAGAACCTGCTGGATTTCACCCCTGGATTGCACCCAAGGCACCTATTACTGTTGGTGCTGCCTTTGCTTTCTTTTGCCACAGCTGTGATTATTATTATGGTTCATCACACAGTCAGGCAGATGTTTAGAGAGGATTTGGCATTTCTGTCCACCTACCAAGTCCTTCACAAGGACCTAGGATTGGCAGACGTTGTTGTGTGACAATATTAAAGGTTAACAGCACAGCATATAAGCTGTTCCAAGTAAAGCTGTCTTCTGCAAGTGACCGATAGTGATTTTGTATTATTATTATTACATTCTATCCTCTATTTTAAATATACAACTCAAGGCAGCAAACCTACTTAATATTCTTTCCTTCTCCTATTTTCCCCATCACAACAATCCAATGTGGTGGGTTTGGCCGACTGAGTGACTGATCCAAAGTCACCCAGCCAGCTTTCATGCCAAGCGCGAGCAAATTATTCACCTGCTAATCTAGTGCAAAGAATCTGGATGTTCAGCAAATTAGAATTCAAAGAAGTAGAATATGAATTATACAAAATCCAATAAATAAACAGACACCTGTGCTATTTTCTGGTATGATTAGGGCCCTGAAGAAATCTCTTGTTTGCACAATGTTTCTTACCCAAATTCTCTCTCTGTAAATCTATCCCGGTGTATTCACCTGATTATTATTTCCTCTTCTCTCTCTGTTTCTTCTAAATTCTCCTAGTTAGTCGTGCAAAATGCTCTGTCAGTCACTGATGTTATTAGAAAATAAATCTCTGAAAAAACAGATAAGAGAAAAAGGTCCTATTTTTTTCTGAAGATGGATCAAAGTCAATCAGAATAAATGCAAACCCTTGAATTGTGAACCTGGGGGTGTTTTGCCAGTTCAGGCAAAGAGAGAGAGAGAGAGAGAGAGAGGGAGGGAGGGAGGGAGGGAGGGAGGGAG
>WNWU01000033.1:8286722-8298623 GCA_012654045.1 Ptyas mucosa | reverse complement strand
AGAGAGAGGGAGGGAGGGAGGGAGGGAGGGAGGGAGGGAGACAGAGACAGAGACAGAGATGGAGAAAGAGGGGGGAGGGAGACAGAGACAGAGACATAAATAGTTAGTCCTAGATCCTTCAAGGAGGGTGGGATTTCCATATTTACACTTAAAAGCATTGAATGTTTCATCTCCATATTATTATGAGATGGTCTTCATTGTACGGATGTCATATCATTCCTCCACAATTCGTGATCATGAATGATTTAGCTATTTGTGCCAGTGTATTAAAAAGAATAATTAAAATGTCCTTTCAGGTCCAAATATATATAATGAAAAGAACAGATTTATTTTTTTCACTAAAGAAGGACACTCACCTTTTGTTCCCTTCTAGTATGAGGAAATGTGTGACAAATTTAGAGAACCAAATCTCTTAAATGATGAGTACTTGATGAATTTATCCTATTTGGCAGGAAACCATAGGGTTGGTTTTTTTTTTAGTTTAATTTGTTTAACAAAGCAGGGTTTAAAATGTGATCTAGAAGCTGTCTTTAGAATACATTTAATCAGGTCAGGTAAAGAGTTAGCAAAAGCAGTTGTCACAACATGTTAGTCTTGATTAGTGTTAGCCTTCTTAAAGTACTACTGTATTTTTCTAGTCTATTTTTGCTTATGGCTCATTTGGTTAAGCATGTTGTATGAATGCAACCGGTATGAAGTGTCATCCTAACTAACCACTGAAAAAAGTCATGCCAGCATGTACAAATGATCAAAAATGCACCACCACGACCGCCATGGTACAGGAGGTCAAGTAGGCCACGGCCACCATGGCTACGCCCAATCAACAACCAGGCAGAGAACTGGTTAAATTTTAACCAGCTAATTTTTTTTGAATCCCAACCCTGGTTTCAATCCTATCTGTAATATAGGGTCAAAAGTAGTCATTTGCTTAGAAACCACAACTGAAGATGTTTGTGAAGATTCTCAGTCATCCAGGTCAGGTTGTCCCAAAGGTGCTTTGGGGCACCTCTTTTTCAGAGCTGAAATTGGATGAGAAGTGAAACATCTTCAAAGAAAAAACAGGAAGTCCAGTTGCCTCTTGGGGGAGGATGGGGAAAGCACCTTTGGCACAACTGAAGATGTCATCATTGATCTTCAAAATGACTTGGAACCAGTGGTGGCTTTCAAAATATTTTACTACCAGTTCTGTGGGTGTGGCTTGGTGGGCGTGCCAGGGGAAGGATACTGCAAAATCTCCATTCCTACCACAATCCAGGGGAAGATTACTGCAAAATCCCCATTTCCTCTCAATCAGCTGGGATTTGAGAGGCAGAGACTAGATGGGGGCCGGGTCAGTCAGAATTTTTACTACCGGTTCTCCAAACTACTCAAAATTTCTGCTAATGGTTCTCCAGAACTGGTCAGAACCTGCTGAAACCCACCTCTGCTTGGAACCATGCTAACTATGGGAATATTCCCATAGTACAAACTCAATTGGTTGTTGAAATTGTCAGGACAAGTCATTTTAAGAAGGTCCCATTGGCAAACAAGTAGAGAGGTTCTACTTCTCCTTTGTTTCCAAACATTCCAACTATGGAATGTGCTCCTTTAGGAATGTGCCTGCAGAGATTAGGAAGTCTGCAAAGACACATTACTTTTGCCTAGCTTTAACTGGAAGCTAATTTTAGCGTTAATTTCATCATTCATCTTAGTCTGTTTTCATTTTGTCTTCTGTTTTTGTGCTTGCTAGACCCGAAAGTCAGTTTAGATTTCTTTTAGTTTTGGAATTTTTCCCATTCAAAATAAAAAAAAATAAAATAAAATCTTGAACAAAGACCCACATGCATTTTCATGCAAATTGCCCTTAATGTACACATGTTATATTTTGTATTGCCTGAAGGGGAAATATTTTTTTGTATATTTTCCCTACTTTGAACCTTTTGTTGTATTCATTCATTCATTTTTTGTATGTGAGTTTAACTGAAAAACTGCATTACACAATTCAGAGAAATGAAACTTCCACGGAATAATTTTCTGTCAGCTCAAACATTGGCTTACAACGGCGGTATCAGTTTTGTTTGGCTGATTTATGAAGTGAGCAAATCCTCTTTCCTTTTTAATGAATATGATCTATTATAACAGGATAATTGTAGTCAATTGAGTGTCCTCCTTGTAAGCCTGGGAGGGCAAGTTTGCTGTTAGTACTTTTATGTACGTATGATAATGAATAGGAAAAAAGAGAATATAACAACAATGTTTATAGGAGGTGCTCTCAGAAACGACACCCATATGTTCGAGTCAGCAGGGCAATAGCTATTCCAGTATGGGAGGCCTTCTTCTCTTCTCTTGCTTCATGACAGAAAGAAAGAATCAAATTACCTCAACATTTGATTGTGGCTGCGCTCTTAACGCATTTGGCGTGAATCAAAGACTCAGTTGAAATGTTTATTTTATCATGAAACTCAGTAGGTGGACTTTAGCGCTCTCTCTCTCTCTCTCTCTCTCTCTCCCTCCCTCCCTCTCTCTCTCTCTCTCTCCCTCTCTCTCTCTCTCGCTCACTCGCTTGCTCTCGCTCTCACTCTCTTGCTCTCTCAACCCAACCTAGCTCACAAGATGGTAGTTGGGAAGGCCCCATGAGCAAACTTTCCCCATTGTAAGCTCTCAGAGAAAAGATGGGACACAGCACAATAAATAAATCAAGGTGTATTTTTCAACCATCATTGTCTAATCCTTTCGCTCCATCCACAGGCAAGGCAAAGAATGGGTCAGACCTTTGCGGTAGTCCAGACAGGAAACCAGAAACACGAATATTAATAATGCCTTTATTTTGTAAGGTTACAATCACAGAAACCTGCGTGTCTGAAAGCACATCTCCCCTCCCTTGGCTTTCCACAGAACTACAGTAGGCTATGGCTCTTCCTTCTGTCTTCCCAAGGTTATTCTGACCTCCGATTACAGAATGATTCTGAAGATGAACGCAAGGAATTCTGCAAACAAATTGCATGATAAGGAAAGTTGGGGATGAGGTTTAATCACCATTTTGGATGGATTTAGCCTCACTTCCTTGACCTGTCTGTCTGTCTGTCTGTCATCTGTCTATCATATCAAGACCCACCATGTTTCTTTTTCCTATTGTGTGTTATTTATTCATTTTTGTGTCTTCAAGCCAGTTTTTGACTCGTGACAACTGCTCTGATGAGTCCCTACAGTTTTCTTAGAAAGGTTTTTTTTTTCCAGTTTGGGACAAGACTGTTCTGTTCCCCAGGCCTCTGGCTCCACTGGGAACAGGCAGATAAACTCTAGCAAACAGGTTTCATACAGATCGTTTATTAGGGTATCTTCAAACACAGACTTCCAGTCAAGGTGAATCATGCTGAGTCATGTTGAGAGGCATCCTTATTTCATAATCTGTCCCATTTCCTAGTGTAAAAGGATGGTAGTTTGTCCCCCTGTTCAGAAAGCATGTTTCTTTCTTCTTAGCTAATTCAGAATGGCCCCGGCCATTCTTCTAAACCCAGGCAGAAAGCCTCAGTGGGCAATTAGACACACAGATATGGTCACATGTCCTGGACTACATTTCTCATAATGCAATCTCTCACTACATCTCCCACAATGCAATCTCTTAAGGAGACAGCTCTTAATCCTCAAGGCAACTAACTCACCGCAATTCACTATCTGTAACAGCACAAAGACCCTTGTCAATCTCCATTTGTTTGCTTTCGAAAATTAAATGATAAACATGAGAGAATGATAGAGTTGGAAGGGACCTTGAAGGTCTTCCAATCCAACCCCCCGCTCAAGCAGGAGACCCTGTAGCATTCCAGACAAGTGACAAGTCCAGTCTCTGTTCCAGTAGACTGTGTTCCAAAAAAAGGAAAAAAAAAGTCTACACGGGTAGTCCTCGATTTATGACCAGAATTGAGCCACAGGTATCTGTTGCTAAGGGAGACATTTGTTAAGTGAGTTTTGCCCCTTTTTACGACCTTTCTTGCCATTGTTGTTAAGTGAATCACTGCAGTTGTTAAGTGAATATGGTTTCCCCATTGACTTTGCTTCAGTGGTGGGTTCCTTCTGGTTCGGCCCGGTTCTGCCGAGCCGGTAGCGGTGACAATATGACATCACCGAACCTGTTCTGCCCCCCGCCCGCCCCCCTGCCCCTCCCCCCACCCCCGTTATTCTTACCTTTTATTTGGCCCCACCCTCAATCTATTGCTGCCTCCTGAGTCCCAGCTGATTGGCTAGAAGGAAAAAAATTGTTTAAACTCTTGCCATGGGGCTTCAAAGGGCCGCCCTACAGCTGATCAGTATTAAAAGGCAGTGTGGTGGTAGACCGGTGCCTCCAAAAACAAATGAGTAGACCAGTGCCTGCAAAAATAAATGGGTAGGCCAGTGCCTCCAAAAACAAATGAGTAGACTGGTGCCTGAAAAAATAAATGGGTAGATCGGTACAGCTCTGCAATCAGTTAAAAGCCTGGTAGACGAGTACCTCTGCTAAATCCTAAAGAATTGTCACATGACCATCAAGAAACGCCCACAAAATAAGCCACACCCGTAGAACCAGTAGTAAAAAAATTTAGAACCCACCCCTGCTTTGCTTGTCAGAAAGTTGCAAAAGGGGATCACATGACCCCGGAACACTGCAACCGTCATAAATGTGAGTCAGCTGCCAAGCCTCTGAGTTTTGATCACATGACCGCGGGGATGCTGCCACTATCAAGTGTGAAAAATGGTCATAAGTCACTTTTTTCAGTGCCATTGTCACTTTGGACAGTCACTAAACAAACTATTGTAAGTCAAGGATTACCTGTATTCCAGCTAGGGTCCATCAATGGTCTTTGAGAGAGTCACAAGTGGGCCATGAAGTTGATGGTCATTCCTGTTGCTTGTCAAAATCGTGTGCTTCTTTAGGGAGATTGTTTTCTATATCTTCTACCATCAGGATTTCCTGATCAGGCAATCCACATCTACCATGTTTCCCTCAAAATAAGACCCTGTCTTATATTTTTTGCCACCAAAAAGGCAGCAGGTCTTATTTTCCGGGGGGGGGATGTCCGTCCACTGACTCACCTCACTTGTGCACATCGCCCCCGGCCTCTTTTTCATTGTCAGAGTCCTTCAGGAATGTCTTCAGCCAGTAAGGCCATTAAGCCTTTTCTGAAGGCCTCTGCAGCTGATAAGAGAGCTCAGGATCGATCCGGAGTTATCAGCTACAGAGGCCTTCAGGGAAGTCTGCAGAAGAAATGGGCCGGCAAGGCAGATGTCAGTGTGCGCGAGGCCTGACTGCAACTGTCCAAAGATAAGTAGTAGGGCAGCTCCATCCCCATCTTTCCCACCATAGCTTACCGTATTTTTCAGAGTATAAGACGCACCGGAGTATAAGACGCACCTACCTTTTTTGGTGAGGAAAAGAAGAAAAAGAAATCTCCCTCTGCCTCTGAGCAGTTTTGCCTCGTTGCAGCAAACAGCCTGCTTTACTTTCATTTTCGTTTTCAGCATAGCTTGATTAGCACAAGGGGGAAAAAATCTGCCGCAGCAATTTACCTCTTTGCAGCAAGCAGCAGAGGCCCATGCAAAACAGCTGAGAGCAAAACAGCTGAGAGTCGGGAGGCCGATCCAATCAACTTGTGCTAATTAGGCTGTGGTGAAGCTGAAAGGAGCTGTTTTTTCTTGCAAGGAGGTAACTGCTGCGAGGCAGAGGCTAAAGTGGCTGGGCAGGGCTACATTTGGTGCATAAGACACACCTAAATTTTCACCCCCTTTTAGGGGGGAAAACGGTGTGTCTTATAGTCCGAAAAATACAGTAATTTTTACCCGTGCACCCTGAAGTGGGCAGGGTCTTAATTAGGCCTTATTTTGGGGTTAGGGTTTATATTGGGAGAGCGTATAAAAATCAAGCTAAGGCTTACTTTTGGAATAGGTCGTGTTTTCAGAGAAACACGGTACTAACGCTATTTATTTTCTGTTATTATCCACTAAGGGTAGAAGATCCATGAATATCCCAAAAGTGTCAGTTGTCAATCCACTAACGGTGCTTAACTGGCTCAAATATGGTTATACACAGTTGCTCATTAGATGTTTCTACCTCTCCTATAATTAACTCAGTATGAAAGATGCAAATAATGAAACGATGTAGGGTTGTTGTTTTTTTCAATTAGAG
Organism: Ptyas mucosa; assembly: GCA_012654045.1. Lineage (NCBI taxonomy): Eukaryota > Metazoa > Chordata > Lepidosauria > Squamata > Colubridae > Ptyas > Ptyas mucosa. The sequence continues at coordinate 8,292,487 of WNWU01000033.1, read as the reverse complement.
ACCTCCACTCCACATTTTCTGCACCGAAGAATCCCTAGTGTATCGCAGTTAAGCTTCACGCTATTAAGTGCTCACTAATGCAAGTTGGACCGTAAGCATTTTTTGAAGGTTAGAAGAACTACAGATTTTTAGATGCAGAATCTATACCAAAGCTTTGACTAATGCAACAGACTGGTGCTCATTTATTCCACTGTATTTTCAATTGGATTACATTGTGTTTCTGTGTTAATTAAATCATTGATATGCATCCTACAGGGGTAACAGAGACAGAGAGACAATAGCAACTAATTAGAACACAGGAGTGGCTGAGGTACTGTGAAACACATAAGCAAGTACTTGAAGTCTTAACAATTGCAATAGCGGCAGAAAATCAGGCTCTTCAACCAGTGGTCAAGCAGGATGCAAGCCATAAAAGTGAATATAATCAAGGCCTAAGTAAAACTTAAACACTGAAGTTCTTTTAATGCATTTCCATCAAAGCAGGGGTGAAATCCAGCAGGTTCTGACAGGTTCTGCAGAACCGGTAGCGGACATTTTGAGCAGTTCAGAGAACCAGTAAATACCACCTCTGGCTGTCCCCAGTGGGGTGGGAATGGAGTTTTTGTAATATCCTTTCCCCAGGAATGGGGTGGGAATGGAGATTTTGCAGTATCCTTCCCCTGCCATGCCTACCAAGTCACACCACACCACGCCCACCAAGCCACGCCCACAGAACCGGTAGTAAAAAAAATTGGATTTCACCACTGTATCAAAGGTATCAGAGGTGGTCCTTGGCTTACAACCATAATTGAACCCAGAATTTATGGTGCTAAGGGAGAAATTTATTAAGTGAGTTTTGACCCATTATATGACCCTTTTTTATTGCCATATTTGTTAAGTGAATCCCTGCAGTCAAAAATCCGTAGAGATTCTCAGCCACCCAGGTCATGGTTCTCCCAAAGGTGTTTTTTCAGGAGGCAACTGGACTTCCTTATTTTTTCTTTGAAGACGTTTCGCTTCTTATCCAAGAACCTTCTTCAGCTCTGACAGGACAGTGTTAGGACAATCCTTCCATTCCCCACTGTCCAAAGAAATTATATTTGACTATGGGAAGCTTGATGGTTTTCTTGCAGAGGTTAAAAAAAAAAATCCAGAGGCCTCTTTCATTAGGAAAGATGAAACTAAAATTTACATTAAATTATAATTTAAAAGAGAATTTCTCCCGTATTTTCCCGAAAATAAGACCCTGACTTATATTTTTTTGAACCCTGATATAAGCGCTTGGCCTTATTGCCACGCGCTCAAAAGCCCGATTGGGCTTATTATCAGGGGATGTCTTATTTTGGGGGAAACAGGGTATAAAGTGATGTATCGTTGGTACTTAACACCAGAAGTTACCTAATATTTATAAAGGTATGTCAAATGTGTGTTGGACGCGTAAAAACAAAGAATGGACTTTTTAACCATCTATGGTGGATATGTGACAAAGCAAAAAAAAAACTTTGGACTATGGTTCATATTTTAATACAGAAAATCCTGAAAATGGAGATAAAATTGAAACCAGAACTTTTCCTCTTGGGTCTAATGGAAAAAGAACTGGAGAAAAAAAAATTGGAACTTTGTTCCTATATATGTTGTCAGCAGCAAGACTTATTTGTACGCACAAAAATGGAAAGACACTTCGATTCCTACTACGGAAATATAGTTGCAGAAATTGGTGGAGTTGGCTGAAATGGCAAAATTGACTACTTTGATTAAAGAAAAGAACAGGAGTACTTTTGTTTCCACATGGAAACCGCTTCTGAACTTCGTGCTTGAGGTGGAAAAGAATGTAACTTTGATTTTTGGGTTTTACAGATTAGATGGATAGATCTTTGTAGAAATGAATTGTTCAAACTATTATGGAAAAGCAAAAACTTGTGATTTGTTGTAAATCCCTTATTCTGCTGTAACTGAGAGAGTCGGAAGTCAATGCTTTTTCTTTTTCTTCAGGGGTGGCCTTCAAAAATTTTAGCAAGGGGTTGTCTGCCCAGTTGCTGGGTGGCTGTGACCATGGTGGGTGTGGCCTAGTCAGCCTCTTGCACCACAGCGGGGGGGGGGGGCATTTTTGCCCTCCCTGGGCTCCGGAGGCTTTCCTTGAGCTTCCGGTAGGGCGAAAATGGCCTCCCCAGGCTCCAGAGGCCCGTTTCCGGCCTTCCTGAACTTCCAGTAGGCCCGTTTTTCGCCCTCCCCGAGCCTCCGTGCACACCCTGCACTTACCTGCATCCAAAACGGCTGTGTGGAGACTCCTGGGAGGGGCAGGGTGGGGGTGGGCAGCCAGGAGTGAGCTTTGGGGGTTCTCCAAACTGCACAGAATCTTAGCTAGAGATTCTCCCGAACCCCTGCGAACCCCCAGCAGCCCACCCCTGCCTATCTTTCCTCATTTTTCTTCCCCCTCTCCCCTTCCCCCTCATTGTCCTGTTGTTTACTTTTGTATTTTGTATTTTACAATACTTTATAACTTAATAAAAATGTTTGTTTTTTTTAAAGAAGGAAAGGGGAAACAATGTTTGAGAGCACCCGAGGGAGATTGTGGCACAGTCCTAGCTGAAATCTCCAGTTTCCTGAGGATCAGACACCAGGAAATGAAGACATTAGGAATCCAACTGATCTGCAGGCAGTCAAGGCAGACAGTACTAAGTGAATAAATAATGTAGTTTAAGGCAGCTGTCGTCCTCTCTCGAGTACATCAGTCCTGTTGCTGATTGTAATAGGCACATCTAGTAATGCAAGCTTTAGAGATCAGAAACTCTTTTAACAAATGCGATGCCACCCTCTCCTCCTGATTAAATAGCATGGGGAAAGTGTGCTGCAGGCATTTGAATTTGTCCTGCTAGCAGCAGCTGACCATAGACAGGAAAAGAAGGGAAGCTAAACTGAACTGAGTTATAGGAAAATCTTCCAGGGAATCTAGGAAAGAATGCAAGTAATCCAGATTCTAAAACAGCAATAGCTAACTAGAAAGAATTTTATCCCAAAGGTGCTTTTTTTTCAAGAGGCAACTGGACTTTCTGGGTTTTTTTTTTCTTTTGAAGATGTTTTGCTTCTCATCCGAGAAGCTTCTTCAGCTCTGACAGGACAGTGGGGAACGGAAGGATTGTCCTGATACTGACCTGTCAGAGCTGAAGAAGCTTCTTGGATGAGAAGCAAAACGTCTTCAAAGAAAAAGCAAGAAAAATCCAGTTGCCTCTTGAAAAAGCATCTTTGGACAACCATGACCTGAATGACTGAGAATCTCCACAGACATCTAGAAAGAATTATGTTTTATTTTGTATATACTTGAGACTGACCCATTTAAAAAAAAATAACAGTTTTTTCCCCCCTGAGGTTTACTCATCATTTTGGATGGATTTAGCCTAACTTCCTTGATCTATCTATCTATCTATCTATCTATCTATCTATCTATCTATCTACCTACCTACCTACCTACCTTCTATCTATCTATTTATCTATCTACCTTCTATCTATCTATCTATCTATCTATCTATCTATCTATCTATCTCTATCTACCTTCTATCTATCTATTTATCTATCTATCTACCTTCTATCTATCTATCTTCTATCTATCTATTTATCTATCTATCTATCTACCTTCTATCTATCTATTTATTTATCTATTTACCTTCTATCTATCTATCTATCTATCTATCTATCTATCTATTTATCTATCAACTATCTATCTATCTATCATCTACCATCTATATCTATCTGCATATCAGCTGTCTGTCTATCTATCTATCTTCTAGCTATCTAGCTATCCTCTATCCTCTATATCTATCTGTATATCATCTGTCTGTCTATCTATCTATCTATCTATCTATCTATCTATCTATTTTCTATCTATCTATCCTCTATCATCTATATCTATCTGTATATCATCTGTCTGTCTGTCTATCTATCTGTCTATCTATCTTCTATCTATCTATCTATTTATCTATCTATCTTCTATCTATCTATCTATCATCTATCTATCTATCTATCTATCTATCTATCTCTATATCTATCTTGATATCATCTGTCTGTCCGTCTGTCTATCTCTCTATCTTCTATCTATCTATCTATTTATCTATCTATCTTCTATCTATCATCTATCTATCTATCTATCTATCTATCTATCTATCCTCTATCTCTATATCTATCTTGTATATCATCTGTCTATCTATCTATCTATCTATCTATCTATCTATCTATCTATCTATCTAATCATATCAAGACCCACCTATGTTTCTCTCTGTTATTGTGTGTTATTCATTTTTATGTCTTCAAGCCAGTTTTTGACTCGTGACAACTGCTCTGACAAGTCCCTATGGTTTTCTAAAAAAGGGTTTTTTTTAAAGAAGATGTTTGTCACCTTCTTAGGGTTGAGATAGAGTGAGTAGCCCAAGATCATTCAGGTGGCTTTATAGCCTAAAGTTGGCTAGAACTCCTGGCCTACCAGTTTCTAGCCTTGTGTCTGAACAACCACACCAAACTGATTGTGTGTTATGTGTTTTAATGTGTTCAAAATACTCTTTGAAGCAGATGTTTTGCTGCAAAGTTGTGTCTTGGCAGGTGTGTGTGTGGTGTTTGATTTCAGCTCCAACTGAGACTCAGTAATGGATTGAAATAGGCCTTGATTAGATTTAAGCAATTTGATGTCTTCTAGACATTTGGGATCGCAACACCACAATTCCTTTAACGTTAGCCATATTACTAGGATTTGTGAAATCCCAAATATTTCAAATGGTATTGTGTTTCCTATCCCTACTCTAGACAATCTATTTAATTCAAAAGCACACAGAGCTCAGATACAAGAAGAGATCTTAAGTGGTCTTCCAGGTGCGCTTCAAGGTGTTGGTGATCACCTTTAAAGCGCTCCATGGCATAGGGCCTAGTTATCTCCGAGACCGCCTGCTGTCACCGATGACCTCCCATCGACCCGTGCGCTCCCACAGAGAGGGCCTCCTCAGGGTGCCATCAGCCAAACAATGTAGGCTGGTGACCCCCAGGGGGAGAGCCTTCTCTGTGGGGGCACCCACCCTCTGGAACCAGTTGCCCCCGGAGATTAGGAGAATTCATGACCTCAGTGCCTTCCGCCGTGCCCTAAAAACACATTTTTTCCAACAAGTCGGGCTGGCTTAAGAAGAAATTTTAAATATTTTGACTATTTTAATTGGTCTGTGAGTTTTAAATTTTGTAGCCAAATTATATATATTTTAAATGTCTTAATATTTATATTTTATGTTTTTTATGTCTGGCTGTACACCGCCCTGAGTCCTCAGGGAGAAGGACGGTATATAAATTGGAAATAAAATAAATAAAACAAATAAAAAATAAATTGTGAGGCCCTACTTGTGTAATTTTAGTTTACTTTGTACACCTAAAATGCTTAGAATATTTTAAAAGCTAAACTAAAGATTAGATTTTTGATTGACTGTTGTGAAGCAACAGCAAATCTTCCACCAAAAGTAACAAACCAGAATAAAATAAAACCACTAAAATGTATTTTGTTTTTAAAAAATGGCTGCCACTGATTTATATTGTTTGAACTGGGAAGTTAAATTGGTTCGGCCTGATTACCACCTGGATGGGAAACTATTCCGAAAGCCCTGGTGTATAGACATCCTGAAAGAAGATAGGGACAAAGTATAGGAAGGAAGGAAGGAAGGAAGGAAGGAAGGAAGGAAGGAAGGAAGGAAGGAAGGAAGGAAGGAAGGAAGGAAGGAAGGAAGGAAGGAAGGAAGGAAGGAAGGAAGGAAGGAAGGAAG
>WNWU01000033.1:8262797-8279968 GCA_012654045.1 Ptyas mucosa | reverse complement strand
GATAGATAGATAGATAGATAGATAGATAGATAGATAGATAGATAGATGTTAGATAAATAGATTAGCGAGAGAGAGAGGGATGACGGGCAGACTGACAGACAGACAGACAGACAAATGGAGAGCCAGTTTGGTCTAGACTAGAGACTAAGGAACCAGGCTAGAAAGCAAAAGATCATGAGTTCAAGTCCCACTTGAGCCATGAAAGCCTGCTGAGTGCCCTTGGGCCAATCCTTCCCTCTCAGCCCAACTCACCTGTCATAGGGTTGTTCTTGTTGTGATAAAAATAGGAGCAGGGAAGTGTGCTGAATATGTTTGCCATTGTGAGTTAGTTGTAAAAATAATAAAGGCAGGATATAAGTAAATAGACAGACAGACAGACAGTGAGATAGATAGCTTATTTGGTCCAAAGTAAGAAAGTTGGCTAGTCTTGGTAGTGCCTCCTTAAGGAAGCCTCACCATCTCCTGAGCTCATCAAGTCTTGAGGAAAAGTTTCAATAGGCATCAACTAGGTCCGTGATGGCGAACCTATGGCACGGGTGCCACAGGTGGCACGCGGAGCCATATCGGTGGGCACGTGAGCTCAGCTCCGGCACACATGTGTGCGCCAGCCAGCTGATTTTCGGGCCTTCTGGGCCCACCAGAAGTCAGGAAACACACTGCTTCTGGCCTCCGGAGGGGGTGGGGAAGGCTGTTTTTTGCCCTCCCCAGGCTCCTAGAAAGGCTCTGGAGCCTGGGGAGAGCAAAAAACAGGCCTACTGGGCCCACAGTGCCATCATGTGCCAAAAATGGGGGGAACACGGTGGGGGGGGCGCATAGAATTATGGATGTGGGCACGCGTGCATGTGACCCCACCACGCTTCCCCCGCTTTTGGCATGTGATGGCAAAAAGGTTAGCCATCACTGAACTAGGTAGTCATTCCCTGTCTCTGACTCCTTCACACTCCCTAACTTCACCACATATTTTGCTAGTGCTGCACAGACACTCGCAAATCCAAGAAAAGGCATTACTATTTTAAGGATGTATTGACAGGTGGAGCATCTCATACCAACACTCCCACCGAAGTCGAAGGTCTCCTTTAAGTTTCAACTACATATCACCAATATGAAAATATAAATTCAAAATTAGACTTTGAAAAGTCAAGTCCTTTAAAAAATAATTTGCATTAAGACGAGGGTATTAACTAAGTACTAAGTACAGAGAAACGTCAATATAGTAAACCTTGATACAATGGACTTCTCATGCTTAATTTACTTAATTTCCGTGGTGATTTGTATCATTTGCATAATGATGATGTGATGGAGTTTTTCTGAGACTGGAAATAAACAGAAATAACACAAAAAACAGAGTTGGAAGGGATCTTGGAGGTCTTCTAGTCCAACCCCCTGCTCAGGCAAGAAACCCTATACCGTTTCAGACAAACAGATGTCCAATCTCTTCTTAAAAACCTCCTGTGATATAAGTCCTCGACTTACAATCCTTTGTTGAGTGATCCTGCGAAGTTACAATAGCACTGGGAAAATAGTGATTTACAACTGGTCCTTAAGCTTATCACCATTGCAACATCCCCATGTTCAGATGATCAAAATTCAACATCTGGCCACCAACCTGTCTTTACATGGTTACAGTGACTTATGATCTTCCCAGCCAGCTTCCAACAAGCAAAGTCAGTGAAGAAAGCTGGAGTCACTTAACGACTGTATGATTCACTTAACAACCATAGTAAAAAAAAAAAGTCAACTTGTTTAGCAACAGAAATTCCAGTCCCAATTGTGGTCGTAAGTTGAGGGCTACCTGTATTTCAAAAGTTCTAAACCAACGTTCTCCGTCTCAGCGACATTATAATCTGCGGAGTTCAATTTCCTCTACCGGTTCGGGTGAACTGTTCCGAACTGACTGAATACCACCTTTGAGTCCAATCCACCCATTTTAAAGTTACTAAGGTTGAAAAACACCGCTATACTGAAAAGGTTTGTCTTCCAATATATTTCTTTTTTCCCAACTGTGTACAGAAACTCTTAATTTCACGTAGGTAGGTGCTCATCAGAGGCCTATTCTATTCTTTAATTGTCTCACATCTTCTTTTCCCTCCCTCCTTTTAAAACATAATCCTGCTGATCCCTGCCCCGCTTGACAAACCGTGTGCCCATAAAAAAAATACGTTTTCTCTTTCCGATTTGGTAGCGCCCGACGATGACTTGCCAAGGGAGCAAAACAGCAGCGGATAAAAAAAAAGGAGGCTGGCAGCCAGCGAAAACAGCTGCCGTAGAATAAGCAACTGACGTGGGAGGATCTGAATGTAAAGTGTTGAAACCCTCAGCTTTCGGAGTGTGCAAATTGTTTGGTGTCGGCAAGCCAGCCGAAACAGCCTGGGAAATGTATTTTTAGCCTTTCAGTTTTGGGATCCCCAGATGGAGGAGGAAGAATTTAAAGCCGCGATGACTGTGGCACTTTACATATCCTACTGGGGCAAAGACCTATTTGAGGTCAGTGGTATCCCTCACAGATCGGATATGTCTAGGGATATCTGTGAAAACTATTCTTAAACAAGCGTTTTTGCAGAGAAGGAGATTCGTCCTCCGTCGCCTTTATTGCAAGGATGGGTGACCGACTGCCGTAGAGATATTTTGGGCCTCTGGGCCTCTCAGCTTCTTTCTGAATAGCCAAGGGGGCCGAAGCTGATTCAAGAAGATGACTCTATTCTGGGAAAGGAGAAGGGATGAAAAAAAAACCTTGTAATAACACGGTCTTAATTTTGTCGGGCAGGACTTTGAGATTTTGTTTTTATGCCCTATTAACAGTAAAGCTTGTCAATCAAAAGATCGGCGTTCAGTGGTTCGAATCCCTAGTGCCGCGCAACAGGGTGAGCTCCCACTACTTGTCTCAGCTTCTGCCAATCTAGCAGTTCGAAAGCACATAAAAAACGCAGGTAGAAAAATAGGGATCACCTTTGGTGGGAAGGTGACAGCGTTCCGTGCGCCTCTGGCGTTTAGTCATGCTGGCCACGTGATCATGGAGACGTCTTCGGATAGCGCTGGCTCTTCGGCTTTGAAACTTAGATGAGCACCGCCCCCTAGAGTCGGGAACGACTAGCACATATGTGCGAGGGGAACCTTTACCTTTACTAACAGTAAAGTAACTTCCCTGAAATCCTTGTTCTGTTTCTTGCCCTGGCCTGTTTCAACGGTCATGTCAGGATTGTTTCTTCCTTTTCACATCCAAACACTGTCAAATCCTATTGTTTTATAAACTTAGATTTTGCAGATGAATCCACGGTATCTACAGATTTTTCACTCCAGATTTTCAAGGCAAATATATCCAACACACCTCCCAACTCCTATTTTCCCCACAACAACAACAACCCTGTGAGGTGAGTTAGGTTGAGAGAGAGTCACAGGCCTAAGATCACCCAGCATCTCCTGTTGATTGGCCCAAGGTCACCCATCCAGTTTTCATTCCTAAAATGGGACTAGAACTCCCAGACTCCTGGTGATTGGCCAAAAGTCACCCAGTTTTCATGGTTAAGGTGGGACTTGAACTCACAATCTCTTGTTTTCTAGCCTAGTGCCTTAGACACTTGACCAAACTGACTCTCATTTTGGATAATTCTAGATATCTAGAAGAACTTGGTCCCATGGTTAAGATGTTGGTCTAGCCCCTTGAGGGACCCACATCGAAATCCACTCACAACTGTGGAATCTCTTTGGATGCTTTTGTATCAAGCATTGTCTTTCTACTACTAGAATGGAGTAGTGGCCTAGAGGTGGAACTTTCACCTCACAATCAAAAGGCTGTGAGTTCGATCCTAGGTAGAGGCAGATATTTCTCTCTCTGGGCACCATGAGAATATATCTGCTGAATGTAACTCTGCATGTAACTCTGCATTGGCAACAGGAAGGGCATCCGGCCAGTAATCATTCAGCTTCCTTCAGTTGCCCAGACTCCACCCTGCAAGGGATTATGGGGTCATTAAAAGATGATGATGATGATGATTGCAGGGGTGAAATCTAAAATTTGTTACTACTGGTTCTGTGGGCGTGGCTTGGTTGGGGGAGTAATGTGACTGGGTGGGCGTGGCCAATTTTTTTTTTTTTACTTTTAAAACCATTTTTTACATGTAAAACCATGTAAAAATGCTTTCAAAAGGCTCTGACGACCCCAGCTGAGTTGCCTGATTGGCAGGCAACTCAGCTGGGATCATCAGAGCTTGGCTCGTCAGAGCTATTTAAAAGAGAAAAAAAAGGCTCTGATGATCGATTTTTGCTACCGGTTCTCCGAACTGCCCACCGCCATCGCTACCTATTCACCCGAGCCAGTCCGAACCGGGAGCATTTCACTCCTGGATGATTGTCTTTCTACTACTATCGTACTTACCACATAGAGTTGTGTTATAAAAAACAACAACAAGCAGTATTAGGTATGCTGTCTTGAGCTCCAGGACAAGATAAAGCTAACCAATAAAGTTTGGGAATATGTATCAGTAGCATTCATTCCCTTGTTTGATCTTGTGAAGGAAGGTTTGACGTTTGTAATGCTGCTAAATCGCTTCGGGTGCTTATTATAGGAAGGATCTAATTGAATCTGTATTTTGACCTTCTCCATATTTTGCATAGTAATTGGCTCACCAAGCCATTCTTTTATGAAGCTCATGCAGAGTTATAAACTAGTTAACAAGACCGGATCCTCAAAATGCATGACAAGAAGCGTCTAAGCTTGACACAGTCAAAACGCACATCTGATTTTTGGGGGGGAAATAATTTTTGATGCCTTGATAGCTCAGCATCTGAATTGCGTCGTATATGTACTGCTCTAATTAACCAGAGCGATGTGGAATTGCTAGTGTACTTGGAGGAAGCATATTAACTTGCCTTTGCAATGTCATTCCGTATTAGCTTTCTTCCTGCAATTCTGTCCTTACATTTGGAATACAAATCTTTGGGGTTTTTTTTATAGCGAAAGCCGATGCGGGGGCCAACCCTGTTCAACAGTTCAGATTTACATAGTAAATAGATCAGATGGAGTAATTAGCAATGCAACTCTCTGTTCAGTTGTGCTAAAGGTTCCCGCTGCGGCAACATTTCCCAAGCCTTTCAGAAGACTCCACAACATGTTATTCAGTATAGCAGAAGAATTTGTGGGAGCTTCATCACTGGAAGCTTTCAAGAAGACATTAGACTGCCATTTGTCAGAAATGGTGTAGGACAGTGTTGGCTTACCTTTTTGCCATTGAGTGCCAAAAGTGGGGGGAGCGCAGGGGGGTCGTGCGCATGTGTGCCCACACCCATAATTCTATGTGCCCCGCCCCCTGTGCGTCTGCGTGCGACACCCCCCCCGCTCCCCCCGCTTTTGGCATGTGATGGTACGGTGGGCCACCGGACTTCCGGTGGAACCAGAAGTTGGGAAACAAGCCGTTTCTGGCCTCCAGAGGGGTAGGGAAGGCCATTTTTGCCCTCCCCAGGCACCTAGAAAGGTTCTGGAGCCTGGGGAGAGTGAAAAACAGGCCTTCTGATCCCATTGGAAGTCAGGAAACAGGCTATTTCTGGCCTTCGCAGGGCCTCCGGGGGGGTGGGGAAGGCTATTTTCACCCTCCCTAGGCTCCTAGAAAGCCTCTAGAGCCTGGGGAGAGTGAAAAACAGGCATTCCTCACCCCACCCCATCCCCGGAGACCCTCCAGAGGCCAGAAACAGCATGTTTCCTGACTTCTGGTGGGCCCAGAAGGCCTGAAAATCAGCTGGCTGGCAAATGCATGCACACCGGAGCTCAGCTTGCATACCCACCAATATGGTTCCGCATGACACCTGTGGCACGCATGCCATAGATTCGCCATCCTGGGTGTAGGGTCTCCTGCTTGGGCAGGGGGGTTGGACTAGATGACCTACAAAGTCCTTTCCAACTCTGTTATTCTGTTCTGTTAATTTATGACATTTAATGATCACATGTGTCTTGGAAATGGAGGGAATATTAGCTGGTGGTGGAAAGAAGGTCACTTGGATTACAGATTAACAGAGTTGAAAGAAACCTTGTAGCAGGGGTGAAATCCAAATCTTTTCCTTACCGGTTCTGTGGGCGTGGCTTACTGGGCATGGCAGGGGAAGGATATTACAAAATCTCCATTCCCACCTCACTCCAGGGGAAGGATACTGCAAAATCTCCATTCCCAGCCAGCCAGAGGTGGTATTAGCCGGTTCTCCGAACTACTCAAAATTTCTGCTACCGGTTCTCCAGAACCTGTTAGAACCTGCTGGATTTCACCTCTCCCTTGTAGGTCATCTAGTCCAACCCCCCCTCCACTCTAGCAGGAGACCCTACACCATTTCTGACACATAGCAGTCCAATCTCTTCTTGAAAGTCTCAAGTGATGAAGCTCCCACAATTTCCGAAGGCAACGTCTGTTCCACTGGTTGATTGTTGTCACTGTCAGAAAATGTCTCCTTATTTTTAGGTTGAATCTCTCCTTGTTCATGATTTCCATCCATGATTCCTTGTCTGGCCTTCGGGTGCTTTGTAAAATAGCTTGACCCCCTCCTTTCTACGGCAGCCCCTCAAATATTGGAACACTGCTGTCATGTCTCCCCTGGTCCTTCTCTTCACTAGACTAGCCATGCCCAGTTCCTGTAACTGTTTTTCATATGATTAGACTGGAAAGATTGGATTATATTGGACTGAAGGTCATTTGGATGCTTTCACATGATAGCAGTGATCCAATATTTGATGGGCTGCCACAAAGAAGAGGGGATCAACCTATTTTCCAAAGCTCCTGAAGGCAGAACAAAAAGCAATGGCTGGAAACTGAACAAAGAGAGAAGCAACTTAGAACCAAGGAGAAATTTCCTGACAATCAACCTGTTCAAAATACTGGCTACTTGGACTGTGCGGCAAGACAAGGAACTGGTCTATAGTTGGGGAAAAGGTCCCACTCAAAAAGAAATATTCCATCCTCGAGTCCCAGCTCCATTGTGGAACACGAATAAATCCAGATATGGTTGTTGTTGTGACGGTTGTGCAATCAGCCAGAGGTTTAGATTGAATTTGGCATTTTTATCCACCTCTTGAGTCCTTCCTCAAAGATCGGGGATTAGGCATATGCTGTTGTTTGATGGTGTTAAGGCACAGGTGTCAAACTCGATTTCATGGAGGGGCACATCAGGGTTGTGTCTGACCTTGGGGGGGCGGGGGTTGTGGCCACGGTGGGTGTAGCCAGCTTGAAGTCATTCGTGTCAGGGATGCCTGTGGCAGCCTGAATGCTCTGCCAGCTAAAACAGGCTCCCGAGCTCCATTTTCGGCCGTGACTGCCTCCTGCAACCCTCTGCCAGCGAAAATGGAGCTCGGGAGGACTGCCTCTTGAGCTCTGTTTTGGGTGGCAGAGGCGCTGCAGGCCGGTCCTTCACTGTTTGCAAGGTAGCCCCATGGGCCAGATCTAAGCACCCTGCAGGCTGGATCCGGCCCCTGGGTCTTGAGTTTGACACCCCTGTGTTAAGGTATGATCACAGGATGTAAGATTTCCCTAGTAAAGCTGCCTTTTGCAATTGACTGGTGGTGATTCCGGTGATGGTGATGGTGTGCAAGTGGTGCTCCGGATTTTTTGAGAGTGCACCAGTGGTGGGTTCCTCCTGGTTCGGCCCAGTTTGGCCGAGCCGGTAGCGGTGACCATATGACGTCACCGAACCGGTTCTCTTTGTTCGGGAGCTGGGCCCTCCCGCCCCCCCCCGCATTATTCTTACCTTTTATTTGGCCCCACCCCCAATTTTTCGCTGCCTCCTGAGTCCCAGCTTATTGGCTGGAAGGAAAAAAACTGTTTAAACTCTTGCCACGGGACTTCAAAGGGCCGCCCTACAGCTGATCAGTGTTAAAAGGCAGTGTGGTGGTAGACCAGGATGTTCTAAAAACAAATGGGTAGACCAGGACGCTCCAAAAATAAATGGGTAGGCCAGGATGCTCGAAAAACAAATGGTTAGAACAGGATGCTCCAAGAACAAATGGGTAGACCAGGACACTCCAAAAATAAATGGGTAGGCCAGGACGCTCCAACAACAAATGGATAGATCGGTACAGCTCTAAAAGCAGTTAAAAGTCTGGTAGACCAGTACCTCTGCTAAATCCTAAAGAATTGTCACATGACATCAAACAACACCCACAAAAGCTACACCCACAGAACCGGTAGTAAAAAAAAATAGAACCCACCCATGGATTGCACCCAAGGCATCTATCAGCATTGGTACTATCTTTGCTTTCTTTTTGCCACAGTTGTTCTATTTCCATTTCTAGATCTTTGTATTTTGATACTTTCTCCGGTTCTTTTTTTTTTCTGTTCTGTTGTTTCCAGGTAGTGCTACATCCACTAGCCAGACATTTTTGTGTTTCTTATTGACAATTGTTAAGTCGGGTTGTTATGCAGCAGACATTTGGCTGTTTGAATTCTAAAGTTCCAGAGCTCTTTAGCTTTCTCATTTTCCTTTATTTTGTCTATTTTGTGGTCCCACCAGTTCTTGCTTGCAGACAAATGATATTTTTTTGCATACATTCCAAAGTACCATTGTTGCTACTTTGTCATGCTGTTGTTTGTAGTCAGTTTGTGCAATCTTCTGGCAGTAGCTAACTAGGTGGTCCATTATTTCTTCAGCTTTTTCACAGAGGCAACATTTCAGAGGTAGTATTCAGCAGGTTCTGGCCAGTTCTGGAGAACCGGTAGCGGAAATTTTGAGTAGTTTGGAGAACCGGTAAATACCACTTCTGACTGGCCCAGCCCCCATCTATTCTCTGCTTCCCGAATCCCAGCTGATTGGGCGGAAATGGGGATTTTGCAGTAACCTTCCCCTGGAGTGAGGAGGGAATGGAGATTTTACAGTATCCTTCTCCTGCCATGCCCATCAAGTCACGCCCACAGAACTGGTAGTAAAAAAAATTGAATCCCACCACTGCAACATTTACTATCTGTTGCTGTCTTCTGAATTCTGTCTTTATATGATTATTATACCTGGGTAATCTACAGTTAAATTCAGAGTCTAAGACTGGTGGAAACTTATCTGTCGCGAATTTATATTGTTGTGTTTTTGAAGTTAACTTTTAACAATATCGGAAAATTGCCATGTCTCTAAATAATCATTTATGTGCACAATCTTTCCAATAATCCATTTCTGTGAGATGGGTAGCCACATAAGTTTGATTAATAAATAAACAAAGAGAATAAAATCTTGGAATTTTGGAGCGATCCATGCAATGCACACCATTGCATTGCATTGGCGTGAAAAGTGTACATAGATGAAAGGATGCTTAAGAAATTATGCAAAATACACTTTCAGTTGCAACTTTTATAGAACTAACCAAAAGTGATGGGTAAGTGTATAGGTAATATGCCCATGTTTAGATCGGTTCTCACAAATTTGTGGTACTCTACAGGTATTCCTAACTTACAACAGTTCATTTAGCAACCATCTGAAGTTACAACAGCACTGAAAAAAAGTGACTTACGACTGATTTTATCACCCTTGCAGCATCCTTGTGGTCACATGATCAAACTTCAGACACTTGGCAGTTGGTTCATATTTATGACGGTTTCATTGTCCCAGGATCACGTGATCACCTTTTGTGATCTTCTGATAAGCAAAGTCAATGGGGAAGCCAGTTTCACTTAACAACTGAATTACTAACTTACAACTGCAGTGATTCATTTGAGTGGTGCGGTAGCCTTGAGGTGGAGCTCTTGCCTCACAGTCAGGAGGCTGTGAGTTTGACCCTGGGGAGAGACAGATATTTCTCTCTCTGGGCACGCTGAGAATATACCTGCTGAACAAAACTCCACATTGGCGACAGGAAAGGCATCTGGCCATTAAAACACTCTGCTAGTTCCATTCAGTTGCCAAGATTCCACCCCGCAAGGGATTATGGGCTCATTAAATGAAGATGATGATAATGAATTGCAGTGATTCATTTAACAACTGTGGCAAGAAAAGTCATAAAATGGGGTAAATTTCACTTAATAAATGTCTTGCTTAGTAACAGAAATTTTGGGCTCAGTTATGGTCAAAAGTCAAGGGCTACTTGAATTTATGTTGCATTCAACTCTGTCGGTTTAAAATTCTTGGAATTTTAATCCTGATCTACTTAGATTGTAAAACGGGTGGGTTTTGTTGTTGTTGTTTTTTGCAATAAAATATAAATAAATGCCACATTTGGGACATTTCTTTTACAGTAGATTTCTCGTGTCTAATTTTCTGACCTTCATGCATATGAAAGATTGGCCATTAAGTGCTACTTTCTAATTCTATTGCCTTCTTGAGAAAAGATAATAGAACAAAACAAATGCGTTTTCCAACTGCCAATTTTGCTAGTGAATGGCAGAAGAATGAGGAAAGTGCATTGTTACCATTATAAAAAAAGAGAGAGAGAGAGAGAGAAATAAATCTTTTCAGCATTAGTAAAGAAGTGATTCTCTAGTCCCATATAGGCAATTATTTAACAGCTTTAAAAATAGTCTCAGAATGGACAATTTGAATCCATATAACAAAGCAAATTTTAATCATTCACCCCTGGATGTTAAGTATATACATTTTACTGCCCATCTTCCTGAAACTGCAGTCACAATCTGTCTTGCCTAGATGATTTCTTTATTCCTTGAGAGGTTTGAGTAGGACCAGGAAAATATGTTTATGTCAAAGGTCATGTGCCTCTAATTCATCGGAACATTTTAGCATTTTCCATAGCAATAGAATATACCGCTATTAGGAGAGAATAGGACAAGTAGAATTTACAGATGAATTTTGCAGCTGTCAGACCGAGGGTCAATTCTTTGTATTCTGTCATCACAATTCGCTCCTCAGCAAACTTTACTGGCTTTCCAGCTATTCCCAGGAAATGTAGATCTTG
Source organism: Ptyas mucosa (assembly GCA_012654045.1). Lineage (NCBI taxonomy): Eukaryota > Metazoa > Chordata > Lepidosauria > Squamata > Colubridae > Ptyas > Ptyas mucosa. Next base: position 8,269,107 of record WNWU01000033.1, on the reverse strand, counting down.
AATTAATCCTCTCCTCCTGTGGATAGATGTGGACCACCATTGTCTCTGAATAAGATAATTTGGACTCTATTCTGGTCCAAGTGACTTGTGTTAAAGTAGTCTCATTACTAAAATATTGCTCTTAGTAGGCAAATCTAGAATCCTGTCCAGTCGTGGGATCCTGCTGGTTTAACAACCAGTTTGGTGATTGCACGCTTCACGCGTGTGCTATGCGCACGTCCACGCATGCACAGGTTTAACAAAACTAACTTTCCACGTTACTTCTGGGGAGTAACACAGCTGAAGTGCGGCAATCCGCTCTGCAGGCTGCTACGCGTGGCCAATTTTCAGCCTCCTGCAGCACTCTTCCGGCCAAAAATGAGCCACGGAGGGGTGGGGGGGCTCGCATAATGTAATGAGTGGTTATATGGTAAGATGTACTGTATGATCTACCTTTTGAATGGTATCATCAACCCTTGGCATTTACTGTATTCCCTAAAGAAATCCATTATTCTTCCTTGTTCCAGTGAGTTGTGAGAAGACAACCCATGTACTCAAAACCGTCAAGAAAGGCTGAGCTAGAAGGACTAACTGAAGCCATAAGGAGGTTTTTTTTAAAAGTAAAAATTCCAACATGGTATCTTCAGGTACAACGTTCTCCTAAGTCTTTCCCAGGTATCCCCTAGGGTCTTACTTAAATAATGATTGCAAAAATACCTCGGTCGGGTTGACTGTCCTGGCCATAAAAAGTGATGCCAACCGTGTTGAAGGCCGTGACTTTCTACCGCCAATAGCCGCCTCCTTTTCAGGGTGATCCAGTCCTTCACCCATATCAGAATGGCCCTGGTATACCCGAGGTTATATAAAGGAGAGAAGGTCTTGACCTATGAAGACATTTTGGATATTCAGGGCAGACTGAAGACACAGGAACAACTGAGATTGGAGGGGTGTAATATAGATTGGTGGGCCTACACCAAATTCCACTCAAGGTGGAAGAAGGATCAGGAGAGTGAAGGGATATATCATGGGAAACAAGAATTGGATAAAATATTATTAGGAACACAAAATTCCTCTTTGGAATTTTTAAAAGATTAGCTAGAAAATCCAGGGAAGCATTCTCTTCATTTTCACCTGAAAATATTTCCGAACAGCTCTGTGAATCAAAGGGTAATGATGCTACAACTCAAAAATAATGGGAGTCCTTGACTTAACAACTATTTGTTTTGTGTCTGTTCACACCCACCATGGCCACCCCCACCCCCAGCCATGCCCCACCACTACCCCCAGCCCCCCCGAGGTCAAACACAACCCCTGATGCGGCCCTCAATGAAATCGAGTTTGACGCCCCTGATCTAGAGTCATAGAACAGAAGATCAAAAGGGACCTTGCAGATCATCTAAGGAAGGGATCCTCAAACTTTTTAAACAGTGGGCCAATTCACGGTCTCTCAGATTGTTGGGGGGGGGGGGGCAGACCGGCTGAGTGGGTGTGGCTAGGTGATCATGTGACTCGGTGGATGTGACCAATTTAGCAGTCCATTAAACAATACACACAAATTAAACTTCAATTTGTTATGCTCTTGGGGGGTGGAAAGCAGGTTACTGAAGGGATGTGGCTGCCTTGGTGGGGGTGTGAGGGACTTCTGTTTGTATGTCTTTCTTTCTCTCCCTCCTTCCCTCCATTTCCCTCTCTCTCTCTGGAGGCCAGGGAGGCCAAAACCAGGCCCGTTTTTGGTGTCCTCAGCCTCCGTGTGTCCTGTTTTTGGCCTCCTTGGCCTCCAGAACTACTCTGCCATCCAAAAATGGGCCCAGTTTTGGCCTCCTGAGGCCTCTGTGCATCCCATTTTTGACCTCTTCGGCCTCCAGAAGGCAGGTGGGGGCTGGCGGCTAGGTGGGGTGATGTGGGCGGGGCAGCCTCATGGTCCCACGCGGGCTGGATTAATGGCTTCAGCGGGTTGTATCTGGCCCGTGGGCTGTACTTTGAGGACCCCTGATCTAAGGCAACGATTTTCTCAGTACATAAATTCTATTGCAATATTCCTATCCAGCCTCCTTCATCAGAGGAAAGTCTGCTGCCTCTCATGATAGGCGATTCCATTGTTCAACAGTTTGTATAATTAGGAATATCTTCCTAGTGTTCAACCAAAATTAGCTTCTTTGTAATTTAAATTGATTGGGTTTTTTAATCTTGTCTTCAGGAACAACTCTAAAGAATTGCACTTGTCTTCTACATGACAGCCCTTCAGATTACTGAAGACAGCTATCATGTCTCCCCACAGTACTCTCTTTTCTAGATTAAACACCTCCAATCATTTGTCATAACTTTTCCCTTCAGATGATCCCTTTTCATCTTGGTTTCTTTCCTTTGTCCCAAAGATGCTTTTTTCAAGAGGCAACAGGACTTTCTGGTTTTTCTTTGAAGACGTTTTGCTTCTCATCCAAGAAGCTTCTTCAGCTCTGACAGGACAGTGTCAGTGAACAAGCTTCTTAGATGAGAAGCGAAATGTCTTCAAAGAAAAACCAGAAAGTCCAGTCGCCTCTGGAAAAAGCACTTTTGGGACAACCATGACCTGGATGACTGAGAATCTCCATAGACATTTCTTTGAAGACGTTTTGCTTCTCATTCAAGAAGCTGAGCTGAAGAAGCTTCTTGGATGAAAAGTGAAACATCTTGAAAGAAAAAACAAGAAAGTCCAGTTGCCTCTTGAAAAACCACCAAAGCATCATGACATGGATTGCTGAAAATCTCCATAGACATCTCTTTCCTTTGGAAACCCTTCCGTTTCTCCATCTCCAGCTCTCTCATGGGGTGCCCAGAACTAGATAGAGATAGTCCTCGACCTACCACAATAAGGCCCAAAATTTCTGTTGCTAAGTGAGACATTTGTTAAGTGAGCTTTGCCCCATTTTACAACCTTTCTTGCCACATTTGTTAAGTGAATCAGTGCCGTTGTTACATTAGTAACTCAATTATTAAGTGAATCTGGCTTCCCCATTTACTTGGCTTGTCAGAAGGTTCAAAAGGGGATCGTATGACCTTGGGACACAGCAATGGTCATAAATATGAGCCAGTTGCCAAGTGTCTGAATTTTGATCATGTGAGCCAGTAGTGGGTTTCAATTTAGTTTGCTACCGCTTCGTTTGTGCACACTCTCTCATGTGCGCAATGCTTCTGCACATGTGCAGAAGCATCCGGGTGGGTGGGCGGAGCCTCTCGCCACCGCCACTACCAGTTCACCCGATTCGGGGCGAACCTGTAGCAACCCACCACTGATGTGAGCACTGTGATGCTGGAAAGGTAGTAACAGTGAGAAACGGTCAAAAATCACATTTTTCAGTGCTGTTGTAACTTCAAACAGTCACTGAGAGAACCGTTGTATGTCGAGGACTACCTGTACTCAATCAAAAGAAATTATTCAGCATATAAGGAAATTCTTTACAAAATGGTTTACAGGTGGCACTTACCACCGGCAAGACTGGCAAAAATGTTTATTAATCTGTCTGCCAAATGTTGGAAATGTAATCAGACACCAGGTACTTACTCTCATGTGAGGTGGACTTGTATGAAGGCAAGAAAGTATTGGAAGAAAATTCATACCTGGTTGGAAAAGATGATTAAGCAACGTATAGACCTGAAACCAGAAGTATTTTTGTTGGGTATAATGCCGGAGGGTTATGATAATGGGACTACATACTTAGTTTTGCATGTACTGACAGTAGCAAGGATTGTATTTGCAAAATAGTGGAAAAATTAGAATACTCCACCAGATGAGGATGTAATTCAGAAAATTTTAGATTGTGCTGAGATTGACAGACTGACTTTAAAAATAAAAGACAAAGAAGACACAGAATATTACTTGATATGGAATAGATTTTATGAGTGGTTAAGAGAGAAGAGGTAGAAATTAGATGAAGAAAGATTACTGCTATGTATGAATTAAATATAAAGATGGTTTATAGCTATAAATATGCTAACATATTTAACAGGATTATAAATAAGCTAATATAAAAAGAAATTTAGCCAAAACTATTCTGTTACATTATTACTATTGTTACAGTTGATGTGTTAATATTTTTACTGGTTTTTCCTTGTTTTTCTTTTGTAAATGATATACCCTGACAATACATATGTTCAAAATGTTTAAAGGCCAGTACTTCAATTCAAAATGTTTATGAATAAAAATTATTAATAATAATAATAAAAGAAATTGTACATAATCACCAAGGTTCTATTAGAGAGAAAAATAAGGCAGTGCATTTTATCCATGCAGAAAACTATTTCATTACCAAAAAAAAAAAAAAAAAAAAAAATGCACCAGGCAGGAGAATAAAGCATATCTTTATGTGTTGTTAAATCAGGACCAAGATTAAACTTCAAAATGTTTAAAGGCCAGTACTTCCCAAATGAGGTCAATCTAGTTTATCCTGCTTTACTCATGGAATGACTGCAGTAAATCTCTCACTCGAACAAAAACCATTTTCCTACGTCTTTCGCTGAACCTGACTAGATTTAGAATTAAATGTTGAAATATTAAATCCTGTTTCCCCAGCTCCTTCAACCATAGAGAACATAATCATCGTTTCTGTCTGGGCTTGAATTAAATGATTTCCAGTTCTAAAATTAAATACGTATATGCCAGCAATAATAAGAGGAAGTAGGGGGAAAACTGTTTAGCTAATTCTAAATAATCCATCTATCTTGCTGATTGTGGACTCCTTTGTTGCAACTAACAGATATATGCGATGTATAGGACAATAAAAACTGAAAGATTGCCAGCTGTATTTTTTCTTTTTTTAAAGCAGAACACTTGTGTTTGCATTTGTTAACTTGTAATCTTGTAATTGTGTTTTTACTGTCTAATGCAAACATATTTGTTACTGCGTATGATTTCTGCAATGGGAATCTAGATACAAAAATCTAGCTCTAGCAAGTCTTTTTTTCTTTCTTTCTAGTTTTTAATTGGGCTGACATATCATGCTCAGCTAAAATGTGCTGTTTGGTTGTAGTTTATTATAAACCATGGCTTACAGTTTATGGAAAGGGCCGGCATTAGAACAGTGTTCTCAAAATTTCTGGTGGCATACCCCTGACTCCTGTAAAATAGTAAATGAAATAATTGTGTGACTCTTGCCTACTAATAATTAAGAAAAAAAATTGGCATTCCTGCCCAGTTGCAGTTTCCTTGTGATTAAGTTGGGCAAGAAATAATATGCCACTTATTTTTAGTTGAGGGGTCCTTCGTGCTCTCTGAGCTTAGTTGTTTTCTTGCAGACATTTCATTACCAAACTAGATAACATCATCAGTGCTAGTAAGGGAGTAGAAATTGCTGGCATTTGCCCTGTCAGTGTCAGTCTCCTCCATCAGTCTGTTTCAGTGGTGGGATTCTGCCGGTTCTAGGCGGTTCGGTCGAACCGTTTGTTAAATTGCTGGCTCGCCGCACCCCTTGCCCCGCCCCTCCGCACTACTGGGCGAGGGGTGGGCGAGCCAGCAATAGGACTTTTGACCAGTCCTCGAACTTACGACTGTCCTCACATTTTATGTTTTTGCCTTATCTTGTCACCATGGTGAAGAGAAGCAGTTGTGAAACGAGTGACACAGTTGTTAAGAATGCTACAATGGGCATAAATGATGACCAGTCATAAGTGCGAAGACCGGTCAAAAATGTGAGGACCAGTCAGAAATGACTTTTTTCAGCCTTCTAGTAGTCCCTATGTGCATATGGACTAGTCAGAAGGCTGAAAAAGTTATTTTTGATCGGTCCTCACACTTTTGACCAGTCCTTGAACTTACGACTGTCCTCACATTTTACATTTTGTGCCCTATCTTGTCACCGTGGTGAAGAGAAATAGTGGTGAAACGACTGACACAGTTGTTAAGAATGCCGCAATGGGCATAAATGTGAGTATGGTCATAAGTGCGAGGACCGGTCAAAAGTGCAAGGACCAGTCAGAAATGACTTTTTTCAGCCCTCTGAGTAGTCCCTATGTGCATATGGACTAGTCAGAAGGCTGAAAATGTTATTTTTGATAGGTCCTCGCACTTTTGACCAGTCCTTGAACTTACGACTGTCCTCATATTTTACATTTTGTGCCTTATCTTGTCACCATGGTGAAGAGAAGTAGTGGTGAAATGACTGACATGGTTGTTAAGAATGCCGCAACGGGCATAAATGTGAGGATGGTCATAAGTGTGAGGACCGGTCAAAAGTGGGAGGACCAGTCAGAAATGACTTTTTTCAGCCCTCTGAGTAGTCCCTATGCACATAGCCATGCCCACCGGGTCACATGACCAGCTAGCCACGCCCACCCGGTCACATGACCAGCTAGCCAC
>WNWU01000033.1:8242049-8252849 GCA_012654045.1 Ptyas mucosa | reverse complement strand
AGAATAGAATAGAATAGAATAGAATAGAATAGAATAGAATAGAATAGAATAGAATAGAATAGAATAGAATAGAATAAGAGTAGAGAATAGAACAGAACAGAACAGAACAGAACAGAATAGAATAGAATAGAATAGAATAGAATAACAGAGTTGGAAGGTACCTTGGAGGTCTTCTAGCCCAACCCCCTTCCCAGGCAGGAAACCCTAAACCACTTCAGACAAATGGTTATCCAACATCTTAAAAATTTCCAGCATTGAGGCATTCACAACTTCTGCAGGCAAGTTGATGGAAACAAACAAACAGACATTTATTCTCCCCACCAATAACTGCTACTTGTTTCCCAAAATGTATTTCATTACTAAACTTTATTACAAGAAAACAACAATGCGGCATTAAACAATGTAAACCGGTTAGCCCCAGAACACAACTGATAAGTTAAATTTACGTTTTACCAACAAAGAAATAAAGGGAGACTAGTATAGATCTATTTCAAGCTATTTAGCTCTCATCAGCTAGCCATATCTTTCTGGGATTCGAACCTGGGCTGCTTGTATATTAGGTAGATGTATTAACCCAGTGATGGCTAACCTTTTTGCCATTGCATGCCAGGAGGGGGGGGTCGCGCACATGCGTGCCCACACCCATAATTTTATGTGCCCCCACACACATGCGTGTGTTACCCATCCCCCCCACTCCCCACCGCTCCTGGCACGCGATGGCATGGTAGGCCTTTCTAGGAGCCTGGGGAGGGTGAAAACAGCCTCCCCCCCCCCGAGGCCCTCCAAAGGCTGGAAACGGCCCGTTTGCCAACTTCCGGTGGGACTGTTTCCGCTTTTAACTGATAAGTTAGTAACCTGGTTGTTAAGTGAATCTGGCTTTCCCATTGACTTTGCTTGTCAAGACGGTCACAAAAGGGAATCACATGACCCAGGAACGCTGCAACAGTCATAAGTATGAACCAGATGGCAAGCATCTGAATTTTGATCACATGATCATGGGGATGCTGCAAAGGTCATAACTGTGAGAAACGGTCATAAGTCACTTTTTTTTAGCGCTGTTGTAACTTTGAACGGTCACCTAAGCGCACTGTTGTAAGTTAAGGACTATTTGTATTTGCTGCCTTTGGGCAGTGGTTGAAAAGCGAGTTACAGGGTTGGAGAAAGACCTGGCAACTGACTCTGCAAGAAAATTTTACGGGAAGGGTCTGAAAAGTGTCATGCAGGGGAATTCACTGGCGAAAGCAATTATGCTTGAAAGAGTTAGCAATAAAAGGAAACCAGGGCACCAAAGAACACGGTGGCTGGCCACCATCCAAGCTGATGCCAGGCAGAGCAAAGAACAACTCAAAGAAGGAGAGCAAGATCAGAAGGTGTGGAGAAACCTGGACCATAGAATTGCCAAGACTCAAACATGACTGAATAATGTCTCATTGTCATTATCATCATCATCATGCCATCGTTTTTTTGCATAATTATGTCATAGCAGAGGTGGGTTTCATCAGGTTCTGACCAGTTCTGGAGAACCGATAGCGGAAATGTTGAGTAGTTCGGAGAACCGGTAGTAAAAATTCTGCAGTGTCCCAGAGTCACGTGATCACCTTTTGTAACTTTCCGATACGCAAAGTCAATAGGGAAGCCAGATTCCCTGAACAACCGTGTCACTACCTTAACAACTAGAGTGATTCTCTTAACAAGTGTGGCAAGAAAGGTCGGAAAATGAGGCAAACTCACTTAACAAACTGTCTCACTTAGCAAAAGAAATGTTGGGTTCAGTTGTGGTTGTAAGTGGAGGATTTCCTGTACATGATAGAGCATGATTCATCCAAGGCTAAATATCTGAAAGGCCCACTAAATGGTATCTCAAGGGTTTGAATCATGGGATTTTTACGTCAGTTGAAATAAATTGTTCGAAAGTTTCAAATCAGCAAAATGTGAAGAGCCAAAATGTCTCTGGACTAGGAGTGGAGAGATGAAAGCCCAGCTGAGTGACCTGGGGAGAGTTCCTCATTCTCAACCCAACTCACCTCAGAGGGTGGTTGTTGTTGTGAGGAAAATAAGAGAAGGAAAGTGTGTTGGAGATGTTCCCTATCTTGAGTTGTTTGTAAAAATGTTAAAGACAGGATACAAACAAACAAACAAACAAACAAATTTGAGTTCTAGTTTTTTAGGTCTAAAAGTCATCTCGGAAAATTAACCACTTTGGACCTTCTTGGTCATGGACTAAAAGTTGAAAAAGTACTAGCAAGCCACCTCAAAAATGGTGGCCAAGATTGCTTCGCGGACCTGTCTGTGTAATCACCAGGAGTCATCCTGTCTTAGATCTATTCAGCTTCCTTGTAAGCCCAAATAGGTCAATTCTGTCAAATACTTTACTATTGTGTCCGTTTAGTAGACCTTGGGGGCAAAAGGAAGAGAAACAGCAGGACCTGATTTTATGTAAACCTCTGCATTGGCTTCCCCTTCCATCTTCCTCCAAATAATTACACTGCAAACTCATTAATCTGATTGGCCGTGGGGACCCTGGAAGCATCTGGATAATCAGAAAATTGGTATGCTCTCTACAAAAGGTTACTCCACAGGTGGATGGCTCATTCAGCGCTAAAGTTCACATTGGGAATATGTCGGCAGACTGGAGGGGCCACGGTTAATTTCAGAATGCTGCTTCCCCAAAGCTCACATAATATCTTTCATTATAGTTTAAATCACAGACAAAACGTGCACATGAATATAGATTGTAACGCAGGACTGAGTCCCTCCTGGGGCCTTAGACAGGATAGGAAAGCCCTAAAGAGCGTAGGCGCTAGTTAAATGGGAAAATGGTATTAGTCCTTTCTCCCACCCCTCTCAAGCTTTACAGTCACTTGAGGTGATCTTCTGGAATGGGTTGCCCACCGGCCTTAGGACAGCCCCTGACCTCCTCTCCTTCCGCCGCGAATTGAAGACGTGGCTTTTTCATCGAATGGACTGATCCGCAGGGGTGACTTTAAATAATTTTAATCAATTTTTAATTGGATTTCTAATGTTTGTGTAATTTTTGTTCCGCTCTTTGTAAGCCGTCCCGAGTCCTTCGGGAGACGGGCAGCATATAAATTACATAAATAAATAAATAAAATAAAAATAAATCTTGCAGACAATAAGAAGACTGAGAGATAGTTTGGTCTAGTGATTAAGATCCCAGGGTAGAAACCAGGAGTCCAAAACAGAGGTGGGTTTCAGAAGGTTCTGACCAGTTCTGGAGAAGCGGTAACGGAAATTTTGAGTAGTTCAGAGAACCGGTAGTAAAAATTCTGACTGGCCTCACCCCCATCTATTCTCTGCCTCCCAAATCCCAGCTGATCGGGAGGAAATGGGGATTTTGCAATAACCTTCCCCTGGATTGTGGTAGGAATGGAGATTTTGCAGTATCCTTCCCCTGGCACGCCCACCAAGCCATGCCACGCCCACCAAGCCACACCCACAGAACCGGTAGTAAAAAAAATTTGAAACCCACCACTGGTTCAAGAGCTCTACCCATGAAAGCCAGCTAGGTGACTTTGAGCCAATCACTGGGAGACTCTGAATTCTAGTCCTGCCTTAGTCATGAAAGTTAGTTGGTGACTGGGCCAATCACCGGGAGACTGTGAATTCTAGTCCTTCCTTAGCTATGAAAGCCAGCTGGCTGACTTTGGATCAGTCACTCTCCCTCAATCCAGCTCATCTCCTAGGGTTGTTGTGGGGAAAACAGGAGGAAGAAGGTGTGCTCAATATGTTTGCCGCCTTGAGTTACTTCTAAAAATAATAAAGGCAGGATACAAATAAATCAATCAATAACGGACACCACTTCACCCTTGGTGGGTAGCACCATATCTCTCGAGGTACCTTCGTGGCAGGGGGAGGGGCTCATGGCCATTTTGTCTTGCGAATTGAATGTTCCTTTCAGGAAGCTTTTTGTGATGGAATTTAAATTTAGGCATGAGGGGTTTAAACTTGGGATTTACCGTATTTTTCAGACTTTAAGACGCACATAGATTTACAGGAGGAAAACAAGGAAAAAAAAGTTTTTTGGCCTCTGTACATCGCGTTTTTGTCCTCCCTGGCCCCCAGAAGCACTCTGCCGTGCTCCGCTTGTCCTGTTTTTGCCAAAAATGCACCCATTTTTGGCCTGCAGAGTGCTTCTGGGGGCCATAGAGGGCGAAAACGCGATGCACGGAGGGTTCGGGAGCCCAAAAACGGGGCCATATTCGGTCTATAAGACGCACAGAAATTTTCATCCACTTTTTTGGGGGAGGGGAAGTACATCTTATACTCTGAAAAATACGGTAATTTGGGATGCATGAATGAATGAATCGTTAACAGAAGAGGAGGTTCAGAACGGTTGAATGAAGGAAAGGCACACGAAAAAGAAAGTTAAAATAACCCTGCCTTGATTTTGTCTGGTATAAGATGGAATTGAGAGAAATTCTAGTAGGCTTCGGAGGTTCCCTTACTATACCCTGCAACAATAAAGAACATTCCTGAAACCTCTGCTGATGCTCAGAGGGCTGATACTTTTAAAACCTGCCCAATTACTTGACTTGGTGCTACCTTTGAAAATTTAAGAGGTTCTGTTTTGATCTGTCTTGGTTATAAATGTTACATGTAATAATTAATTCTCCTGAATTTGTGCATTCCAAATTATGCTATCTGGGCCATAATTTCTTATAATCTCTTTCTTATGGTGGCCTCCAAAACTAGGCATGTGTGAATGCCCCGGGCACAGCACAGAAGTAACACAGGCATCTGCAGTTCAAACCGCCCCTTTATTGCTCCAAATTTCCCCAAATGTTCCCATGTTTCTGACAAGTCCCAGAGCAAAGTAATCACACGCACACACCTCAAGCAACCTCTGGCTGCAAACGGCCCAGCCCAGCGTTGTGAGCATCACAGCTGCAAAGCAAGAAATCCAGCAGGGCAAGTTGAGGAGTCCAGGAATCAAGGCAAGTAATCCAGAAATCCAGAAAGAATGCAAAGAATCCAGGAAAGTTCAAATGTCAACACTCAACACTCCCTGAATTCAACATTTGTTCCCGACAAATGCCCCACCCCATAGTGTCTCCTTAATCTCAGTCCCCAGGTGTGCCTCATGAAGAGGGGTGGAGCGCTCTCCTCCCAAGTAGTTGGCTCAGTTCATGCAGTTCTTGCCTTCTCTCCACTCTCCGTGCTTGAGGATCAGGAGGGGTTGGTCCTTGCTTCTTGCCTGAGCTCTGTCTCTCATGTTCATTGCTTAACCTCTCTTGGTCACCCTGACCACCTTCCTCCCTGCCTACAAGCCATCCCAATCAGGGGTGTGTTCTACTTACCTTTACTACCAGTCCGCAACGGGATCATGTGTGCATTTCAGCTTCTGCGCATGCACAGAAGTTTTTGTGCATGTGCAGATTGTCTATAATGACATCTGGGTGGATGGGAGGAGTTTCCCCCCGGTTTTACTACCCGTTTGCAAGAACTGGACCGAACCAGGGTCAACACACCGCTGATCCCAATCCTGAAAAGCCCTGGCCTGACTGGGACTGCTCCTCCCCATTTTCCTCCCAAACCAATGAAGCCACCCCCTCGATCCGTGTCGGTTCCAGTTCCGGCTCGTCTTCAGCCCACAGATTCAGGCTCTGACGGGGGCATGATAGATGGCAGTTACAATCATTTAAACCCCACTTAGATTTGTACTATCACTTTAGAATTCTTCAGGTCTTTTATCATGTGCAGAGGATCATAGATACTTACCTTGGTATCCTAGATGGTCTGCTAGCTACTCTACAATTTCCACTACTGGCTCTGACTTGAAACTTTACATGTTACCTTAAACTTGAACTCTGATATTTTCTTAAATTTCCCTACCCTTCAAACTTTACAATGCATATTAAACTGGAGCTAATTCTTTCCTTTTTATTTCTTGGTTCAGTTATGTCCACTTCAATAGTTGTCCAAGAATCACATCCGCATTTTTAGCTGCAGCAATGAACTGAGGCTTTTTTTTTTAATCAGGCAGTTATCTACAGTGATCGTTTATGCCCTTTTCCCCTCTGAGTCACTGCTTTCAAAAACAGATGCATGGTGGTGTTTAATAAATGCTTGCAAGCTGTTACAAAATCCTTAGATGAAGATAACTGGAATGCTAATTATTTTATCTCTGCATTTTTATAGCAAAATAATCAATGCACGAACTTGGCAATTGCTCGATTTAGTACCACTTTCTTTTCTTCTGCTCTTTTTGTTGTTGTTGTTGTTGTTGTTGTAGTTCAGGCAGGCAGAATTAATTCTAAATTATGCCATTTAGGTTCCAAATTGGAATAGAATCTAAAGGAGAGTGGAATAGCCTTTCCACCGCAAGAAATTTTGTGCATGTGTGTACACAAACATGTGCAATGCACATGTATTTTTGGAAAGGGGAATTCAATTTTAGCTGACCTTTCAACTTATCCTTCTTCTGTTTGCCCAAGGACTGTTATCTAGTCTATTTCTTTGCTAATACATTCCCTCCTGCTTTCTTCATTAGAAAGAAAGAAAGAAAGAAAGAAAGAAAGAAAGAAAGAAAGAAAGAAAGAAAGAATTTATTTATTTATTTATTTATTTATTTATTTATTTATTTATTTATTTATTTATTAGTTTGATTTATATGCCGCCCTTCTCCAGAGTCTCAGGGTGGCTTACAATGCATTAAGCAATAGCCTTCATACTTTTGTATATACCTGTTCAGTAGGGCATCTTTATTGGCCAAGTGTGATTGGACACACATGGAATTTGTCTTGGTGCATAGGCTCTCAGTGTACATAAAAAGACAAGATACATTTGTCAAGAATCATAAGGTACAACACTTAATGATAGTCATAGGGTGCAAATAAGCAATCAGGAAACAATCAATATCAATATAAATCATAAAGATACAAGCAACAAAGTTATAGTCATGCAGTGATAAGTGGGAGGAGATGAGTATTAGGAACGGTGAGAAGACTAATAGTAATAGTAATGCAGTCTTAGTGAGTAGTTTGAGGGAATTATTTCTTTAGCAGACTGATGGCGTTCGGGGGGAAAACTGTTCTTGTGTTCTAGTTGTCTTGGTGTGCCACCCAGAAAGTGCCACCCATCCATGGAGGATCTTGTAGGATGCAGTAGAATACATAGCCCTGGGAAGATTGATTCCAAGTCATCAACTGGTAGAAAACTAGAAGGCTAAATTGATGCTGTCTTTTTGGAGATATTATCCAAGGCCTTGTACAACTTGCCAGCTTGTCTATATGGAGAGTTGTTGGGTTGAAGAAGGATTGAATCCTTTATATTAAGCTACAACTTCTTTAACCGGGATTTATTGACTAAATCACAATTATCTGGAATTTACATCTTATTGTAAGCCATAATTATGTCGGATGCAGGAATCAGGAACCAGAGTTGTTCAAAGGACTACAGGTTTATCCCATGCTATCTCTAAACAAGAATCTTAATTACTAATAATCAAGGCAACTTGATTGCCAACAGAATAAGAGTCAACAGAATTTAGGGAGGGCTGGACTTAGATCTCTTGTGGGTGCAAAGAGACTCCAAACTGATGACACTCTTAACTCTTCCCTCAGACTCAGTCTGATCAACTCCTACAAACTATTGGTTTCTGAACCACAGTGATCAATTCACATATTTATTGATTTATTGGATGTATCGAGTCCAGCATAACAGATTCAGGTGGTATGGAGTGATTTGCAGAGTAAATAATAATAATAAAAAAACAATAAATACATATGTTTCTTTGCAATTATTACAGTGCATGCTATCCTATAGGCCCGTGATGGCGAACCTATGGCATGTGTGCCACAGGTGGCATATGAAGCCATATCAGTGGGCATGCGAGCTTAGCTCCGGTGTGCATGTGTGTGCCGGCCAGCTGATTTTCAGGCCTTCTGGGCCCACCAGAAGTAGGGAAACAGGCTGTTTCTGGCTCCGGAGGGTCTGAGGGGTGGTGGGGAAGGCCCATTTTTTGCTCTCCCCAGGCTCCAGAGTCTTCCGGTGAGACCGGAAGTTGGCAAACGGGCCATTTCTGGCCTCTGGAGGGCCTCCGGAGAGGTGGGGAAGGCCGTTTTCACCCTCTCCAGGCTCCTAGAGAGGCTCTGGAGCCTGGGGAGAGCAAAAACGAGCCTACCAGGCCCACTGTGCCATTGTGTGCCAAAAGCATGGGGAGCGCGGGGGGGGGGGGTCGCATGCATGCATAGGGGGGTGGGGCGCATATAATTATGGGCGTGGACATGCATGTGTGCAACCCCCCTGCTTTTGGCACGCGATGGCAAAAAGGTTAGCCATCACTGCTATAGGCCTTTTGAAGAATAGAATGGTATGTCATCTGAGTGAGAGGCTTCTAGAAAGGCTCTGGAGACAAACTATCCCATTGAAAAGGAGCTCTAAGAGATAATGTCCACTTTTGTACATCTGCTGAGGGCAGGTTTTTTCACATATTGTTGCCACCGATTCTCCGCATGCGCCCAGCCTTCCACACTCTCGCTGTGCATCTGCGCACCTTCCGTACACGTGCCTGGCCTTCCGTGCATGTACTTTGCTCATGCACGTGCCTTCTGCACATGCATCCAGCCTCAAAAATGTAGCTAAATAGGATGGCATTATGTCCAGGCAGGTGGGCAGGCCCCCCACAGTCGCCACTACTGGTTCGCCCAAATCAGTCCGAACCGGCTGAATACCACTTCTACTGATGGGTATCTCAACTGGACAAAACTCTTAATAGCAGTCTGCTGATATGTTTTGGCTGGGCAGATTCTGCCTGCAACAGGAAGTCTCAAAGATCTCCAGGTCCCAAGTCAGAAAGGACTGTGCAGGTGATCTAGTGCCCTGAATTGCATTGGAAATATACTGATAGCCAGTGATGTTCTTATAATATCAATGTAATGTGACAAATATGGATTTGGCCTATGATGCATTCCGTCCATCTGAAGTTTGTTCCCGGGCAGTCTTCAAGGGCAGCCCCAGCACATCAATCAAAAGGTTCAAGAATGAGAGGCGAGAAAGGCATATCCCATTAAGCCAAAACAAGCTAACTGGCTCCCGTCTTAATGTAAGATATGAAACTAGGCTAACAGCCCAACTTATCCAACTTGACATCCTCCATGTCATTTTAGCTAGGGTGGCCGAGAATTTTGGCAACTGCAGATGATCTGTGTTGGAGGCTGCTCAGAAGAAATACATTCAAATTAGAAACAATGGCAGAAAATAGTATTTGTTGTAATGGCAGGTTTGGCTGATCTTCTTTATGTTGTTTTGTGGCCCACCAGCAGCCTACGGACCTGGCAGCAGAGTCAGACAGTGAGAAGGCTGGGGAGGAACATGGGCCAGTCCTGGAGTCTGGGGAAGGCCCGGACGAGGGCTCTGTGTCAGAGGCAGAGATGGGGCCAGGGCCATCTGGGAGTGATGCACTGACTCCGGAGCCCCCAGAGTCAGACAGCAGAGAGGCAGAGGAACAGGAGGAGCCTGTTCCTAGTGCACGCATGCACAGAGCTGCCAGAAGGCAAGAGCAGCTAAAGCAAAAGGGACAACTCGGGAGTAAGGCCAGGAGATGATTGGCCCTCTCCCATAAGGCTTAAAAGAGAAAAAGAGGCACTTGGGCCTTTTGCATGAAAGCAATGTTGCTAATTCTGTTTCCAGTTGGCATCTCTTGTTTGTTTCTGAACTTCGTGGGGCTTTGCCAAGTAAGGCCTTTGGCAGGATGTCAAAGAAGAAAAAGGTTGGTGATTATCCCGAAGGACTTCTTCCGAAGGACTTGTTTTGCAACTAATTGGGACACAGCTGGGAATGAACGTAATTCTCAGCTGTTAGAATAAAATAGTAATTGGGACTAATTGTTTATTGTAGTGACTTAGTAAGACTAGGTCACAACGTGTTGATTCAAATATCGTGATATACTTTCTGACTTGTAAACTAAACTGCTTCAGGATGCATTTGGGATTGTTCTTAGTGAATAAACATATTTCTAGGGAACAGCCAAATGTTGGAGTTCTCATTAGGATATAAAATAAAGTGAGGGGGAGCCTTTGAGTTCCCCACATAAGTTGTGAGAATGAGTAGGGGAAACCCTACTCTTTTGCCTTCCACTTAAAGATGTGAAAGGATTCACCCGTCATTAGATCCTACTTGTGGTGCCACTCATAGTTTGGTATACGTCTGGGAACGTTTTACTAAGCACTTCAATTACTTAACTTGCAAAGGCAAAACTTTTCATCGGCATTTATGGGCCATCGACCTTAAGGTGGAAGATCATAAGTTCCTTTCCAGCAAAACTTCCCAGCCTTAATAGTTGCATTGTAGGGGGAGATCAATAGCTGCGTAATGAGCTATCCATTTTCTTTCCTCTGCCTTAATGGCAGAAACTGGGTGTGCTTCTTTTTAACTTTGCATTGTGAGATGATAAACTGCCTTTTAATAGAACATTAACATTAATCTAAACAAGATTAGCGGTGCAGAGCTTTCTTTGAATAAGCTTGCTCAATTAAAACAGATGGCCGCCTGTGCTGAATTATATTATGTTAATGTAAGCCTCCCTTTCTCTTTCTCTTTCTCTCTCTCTTTCCCCCCTCCCTCCTGCCCTCTGTGTGTGTGTGTGAGAGAGAGAGAAGAGAGAGAGAGGGAGAGGGGGGAGAAAGAGAGGGGGGAGAGGGAGGGAGAGAGAGAGAGGGGGGAGAGACAAGAGAAGGGGAAAGAGAGAGAGAGGGAGAGAGGGGGAGGGAAGGAGACAGGGAGAGAGAGAAAGAGAGGGAGAGAGAGAGACAGAGAGAGAGAAGAGAGAGGGGGAGAGAA
>WNWU01000033.1:8228444-8241649 GCA_012654045.1 Ptyas mucosa | reverse complement strand
GGGAGGGAGAGAGGAGGAGAGAGAGAAGAGAGGGGGGAAAGAGAGAGGGAGAGGGAGGGAGACAGGGAGAGAGAAAGAGGGAGGGAGAGAGGAGGAGAGAGAGAAGAGGGGGAGAGAGAGAAAGAGAGGGAGGGAGGGGGAGGGAGGGAGACAGGGAGAGAGAGGGGGGAGAGGGAGGGAGGGAGAGAGGGGGAGAGAGAGAAGAGAGGGGGGAAAGAGAAAGAAAGAGAGAGAGGGAGAGAGGGGGAGGGAGGGAGACAAGGAGAGAGAGAAAGAGAGAGGGGGAGAAAGAGAGGGAGGGAGAGGAAGGGAGGGAGGGAGAGAGAGACTCACCATAGTCCCAGGAAGTTTTTCAGTACTTAGGTTTATCATCTTTTATTTTATTTTGTAAGGATTTTTGCATTACCTATGTGCACACACAAACACACACTGAACATACTTCCAGGCACTCTAAGGAAGATGGGGATCATCGACCATTAGCATCACTATCCGAGGACTGAAATGAGAAAGAGGCAAAAGATAAAGATAGAGACCTCTTTGCAGTAGCATAGAATGGGTAGCAACCCTGTCCAAAATGAAGAATCTGACTTTACCTCTCTTACCATCTTCAGGCAGAATCTTAAGCTAGTTTATGTTGCAGACAAGCATTCGGGTTTGCCATCCAAAAGGCCACCTTCTCCCCCCCCCCAATGTTTCCTCTAAAGCATCCGTGATCTGTTCATTTTGTGGCTCGCGGTATTATTCAAGTCTGTTTTCTGTCTTGTTTTTAGTTGCTGTGTATTATTAGATACACAACACCCTCAATATGGGTGGCGCAGCCAGGAGGGATAAAGACAGAAATTACAGGTTGCTCCTCGAAGGAGCTTGGAGTCTGCACTTTGACGGTGAGATGGAAAAGAGAAGGGGGGAGGTTGGAAAGAAAAGAGGACAAAGCTGAGGTGGGAAGGGATGGCGGCTTCTTAAAAAAGATGTCGCTATATGTAAAGTCAGCAGCATAGTTAAATGGATGCAAGGGAGAGGGGGGAAAGGAATAGATAGTAGATATGATTTTCCTCCCCGGTTTGCTTGCTTTTATGTGGATCACCCAGTGAGCCAAACTCTCCCTTGTGTGGCAATTTTGTTGATTTTTCGAGGTTCTGGAGGGACGGCTTCGTGTTGGTTTGCAAGCAGATGCGTTTTAGCCTCCCATCCCTGGAGTGTCAATAGAATGAATGCCGGCAGTTTACTGTAACTCAAGAGGGATTTTACAGCCTCCCTTTTTCCCTGACTCGAAATCTTCTTGAAAGCTTTCCGGTTACTGGCTGATTCCTTTTCCTCCTCCTTCTGCTTTCTTTACCTTTTGTCCTGAAACTGCTCTAATGAGGCAGCTGCTGGTTCTTGAAGCAATGACGGGGAACGGGGGGATATTGCAATTTTATTGGGTTGGTTTCTCACCACCACCACCCCCTCTCCAAATACGATTCTGCATTTGTCTGGTGGAACGCTACAGTGCAAGTCCATTGCAGAAGTGTCATGAGCAGATACTGTATACCCTGTTTCCCCGAAAATAAGACATCCCCTGATAATAAGCCCAATCGGGCTTTTGAGTGCATGCGCTAAAATAAGCCTGAGCCTGAGTGGCGCAGCAGACTAATGCTACTGTTAAAAGTAGTATTTAGCTTCCAGCTGCCTGCAATTACTGCGAGTTCAATTCTCACCAGGCTCAAGGTTGACTCAGCCTTCCATCCTTTCTAAGGTAGGTAAAATGAGGACCCGGTTTGTGGGGGCAATAAGCTGACTTTGTATAAAATATACAAAAGTATGAAGGCTATTGCTTAACGCATTATAAGCCGCCCTGAATCTCCGGAGAAGAGCGGCATATAAATAAATAAATTTTAAAAAAGCCTCCCCCTGAAAATAAGCCCTCCCCAAAAATATTTAAACACAGAGCTGGAAATCAGGTAAGATGGCATGAGGAGCCCCACATTGTTCCACGCGCCCCAAAATAATAAGACCTCCCCAAAAATAAGGCCAAGCGCTTATTTTGGGGTTCAAAAAAATATAAGACAGGGTCTTATTTTCAGGAAAACACAGGGTAGTTGGCTATATTCTCTGGATGTTCTGCTCCATATCTAAAGGATGAGCAGCCAAGACAATAATGTACTGGAGGATTTTAACTTCTAGATCAGCGTTTCCCAACCTTGGCCATTACTAGCTTTGTGGACTTCAACTCCCAGAATTCCCACTGCCAAGATGGCCATTGAATTTTGGCAGTTGAAGTTCATACTTCCGGCCAACGTTAGGAAACGTTATTCTAGATAGTTCGAACAAGTAATTCAGGACCCTGGAGAGCTCCCAAAGAAATCCCCAGATTCATTTGGCCAGTTCAGAAAGAAGAGCCAATTATAACATTAGATGTAACACAAGGGTGTCAAAATGGCAGCCCACGGACTGGTTGCATCACAACAGGCCACGCCCAGTCCAGCTCCATGAATGGAAAAATGTCATGAAACATCATGTGACAGCAACGTGATGCGGTTACCTGTGATGTAACAGAATAACAGAATTGGAAAGCATCTCGAAAGTCTTCTAGTCCAACCCACAGCTCAGGCAAGAAACCATGCACCATTTTGGACAAATGGTTGTCAGTCCTTTGTTAAAAGTCTCCAGTGTTGAAGTACCCACAACTTCTGAAGGCAATCTGTTTCACTGGTTGATAGTTCCTACTATCAGGAAATTTCTCCTTGGTTCTAGATTGCTTCTCTCTTTGTTTAGTTTCCATCCATTGTTTCTTGTCTTGCCTTCAGATACTTTGGAAAATAGGTTGACCCCCTCTCTTCTTCGTGCAAGCCCTCAAGTATTGGAACACTGCTAACATGTCATCCCTAGTTCTTCTTTTCACTAGACTAGACACACCCAATTCCTGCAACCATTTTTCATATGCAGTAGTGGGGTGAGGTGAGTTAACTTGGGCAACAGATGTTGGGGAAGGAATGCAAAATATGAAGAGGAGAAAGCTGCATAAAGTTCTCTCTAAGTTAGTCTGCTTCCAAGCGCTACCCAAGATGCTATCTCATTGTCATTGTCTGCCTAGCCTGCTTACATTTGTACATGAGCTCAGATGCCCACTCCCAGCTAGTAAATTAGCCATTACTTTGCATAAGGTAATCTTGTTTCCTAAGGAATTGAAAAGTGATTCTCATAGGCCAATGTTGGCAAACCTTTTCAGCACCAAGTGCCAAAACAAGAGCGTGCACACATGGGAGACCACCGGAAACCAGAAGAGCAGCTCCCCGGTCATCTGGTCTTCTGTTTTCTGGTGCACATGCGTGCACAAAGACCAGCTGGTCGGTGAGCATGGGCATGCTGGAAACCAGAAGCTCAGCTTCCTGGTACACGCATGCGCACCAGGGAGCTCCTCTTCCAGTTTCTGGTGCTCCTGCATGTGCGAAGACCAGCTGGCTGGAAACTGGAAGAGCAACAGGCAACGGCTGGCGTGCCCGGAGAGATGGCTCTGCGTGCCAATTCCGGCATGCATGCCATAGGCCAGTGATGGCTAACCTTTTTGCCATTGCGTGCCAAAAGCAGGGGGGGCGTGGGGGGTGCAGGTGCCCACATCCATAATTCAATGCACCCCGCCCTTCCGCGCATGCGCACATGACCCCACCCCACACACTTCCCCCTATGTTTGGCACGTGAGCCTGGTAGGCCCATTTTTTCCCCTTTCTCAGGCTCCAGAGGCTTTCTAGGAGCCTAGGGAGGCCAAAAACAGCCTTCCCCATCCCCCCCCCCCCGGCCTTCCGGAGGTCGGAAACAGCCAGTTTCCCGACTTCCGATGGGACCGGAAGGCCTGAAAATCAGTTGGCTGATGCATGCATGCATGCTGGAGCTGAGGTAGGGCAACACTCGCGTGCCCACCAATATGACTCCGTGTGCCACCTGTGGCACCCATGCCATAGGTTTGCCATCACAGCCATAGGCCATTTTAATATGTGTATGTATATATATTACAAACTCTTTTTGGAATTATGTTCAGTTTTGGGCTGATGTTCTCAGTCTTTTCACGTATTAAAACACTGTGGGGAGTTTAGCCTTTGCTCCCCCCCCCCATGTGGGTCTGCCCCATGGGGCCACCAAGAAACCCAGGAATGCAGACTAGAGGAGTAAAAAATAAAAATGCAAGGGGAAAAAATAGAGGAATCTTTGTATTTATCAGGAATAAAACGTAATTTTAGGGTGGCATTTTTAAAGCTAGTAATTGTCAGTGCAGGGGGAAGGGAGGACAGATCAGAAGGCAAGACACAGCAAGAACTACAGAAACACTGTTTTATTGTTAAAGGGTATAATAACAGAATCTTGAACGCTTGACAGAGCTTCTTGGCGAAAGTGATAAAACTTGCTGAGATGGCCAGTTTGACTTGTTTGATTAAGGAAAAGGCAATATGTACATTTATTGCTGACTAGAACACCCTCCTCCTTTCCAGGCTAAACTGGTGTTTCTGTAACAGTTGCTAAATTCCTTCTTCAAGGTCATCTTCGATAATTGGAAATACCCTCAAGAAGAGCTTGAAGAGCTGCCAGGCAGGTAGACAACATTGGGTAAGATCGATGAGGCTGGGTTGGATCAGGTTGCATCACCACTTCTTTAAACCACTCCAGTGGGTCAAACAATGGTCTGGATCATTCGGGATAATGGGAGATGAAGGCCAACATCTGGAAGGGATTCTTTTAGGAGGCAGTTTGATGTCAACCCCATGAGCATCCAGATGAGTTCAGGATGTTTTAGCTTTTTTCCAACTCAGTTAGATGTACCCTGTTTCCCCCAAATTAAGACATCCCCTGATAATAAACCCAATCAGGCTTTTGAGTGCATGCGGTAAAATAAACCCCCCACCTGAAAATAAGCCTTCCCCAAAAATATTTAAATACAGAGCTGGAAATCAGGTAAGAGGGCAAGAGGAGCCCTATCTTGCTCCATGCACCCCAAAATAATATGACCTCCCTGAAAATAAGGCCAAGTGATTATTTCTGGGCTCAAAAAATATAAGACAGGGTCTTATTTTCGGGGAAACACGGTATCATTACACTACCATTTCTCCACATGAGATGTTCTCCGATCCTCCAGGATCTGCCTGGAACTCCTGAATAAACAGATCCCTAAAATGTGCAGCCACTAACAACATATCCTACTTCACATCAAGGTTGCCAGATTGAGTAACTCCACAATGAAAGGAAGGGAAGGGAAGGGAAGGGAAGGAGGGAGGAAAGAAAGAAGGAAGGAAGGAAGGAAGGAAGGAAGGAAGGAAGGAAGGAAGGAAGGAAGGAAGGAAGGAAGGAATATTTTGATAAAAGAAGGGAGGGTGGGAGGGGAGAAGGAGCCGTGGTGACGCAGTGGTTAGAATGCAGTACTGCAGGCGACTTCTGCTGCCTTGAATTTGGCAGATCTAATTTCACCAGGCTCAAGGTTGACTCAGCCTTCCATCCAGTGATGGGATCCTCCCAGTTTAACAACTGGTTCGGTGATTGCGCGCTGCGCGCACGTGCACAATTTGAAGAAATCTTCACTTCCGTGTTTCTTCAGAGGAGAAACACAGCTGAGGTGTGGCAATCTGCTCTGCCACGCAAATCAGCTGATAAAGTAAAGGTAGGAAAATAGCGCGGGTGGGCGGGTAGGCCCATCTGATCCTCCGAGCTACCGGTTCGCCTGAACCAGTAGAATCCCACCCCTGCTTCCATCCTTCCGAGGTGGGTAAAAGGAGGACTCAGATTGTTCGGGGGGCAACATGCTGACTCTGTAAACCGTGTAGAAAGGGCTGTAAATGTTGTGACCAAGGCCCAAGTAGTGATTACCAAACACAATTCAGTCCTGAACAAACTTATTTTATTAAAACAGCTGAGAATTAATTCATTCTCAGCTTAGTCCAAAACAAATTCTTCATAACCAGTCATACGGCCTTATCACCAACCTTTGATATCTTTGGCATCCTGCCAAAGGTTTTTCTCGGCAAAAACCCCATAAAATTCAAGAGACACTGATAAGAAGCACTGGAATCAATGTTGCTTTTCTACAAAGAACCCAATGGCTCGTTGCTGCTGTTTTAAGCCTTATGGGAGGGACCAATCATCTTCTGGCCTTACTCCCGAGTTGTCCTTTTTTGCTTCAGCTGCTCTTGCCTTCTGGCAGCTCTTCGCATGCATGCGCTAGGAACAGGTTCCTTCTGTTCCTCTGCCTCTCTGCTGTCTGTCTCTGGAGGCTCCGGAGTCCGTGCATCACTCCCAGATGGCCCTGGCCCCATCTCTGCCTCTGACACAGAGCCCTCGTCCGGGGCTTTGCCTGACTTCAGGACTGACCCATTGTCATCCCCAGACTCCTCACTGTCCGACTCTGCTGCCAGGTCCGCAGGCTGCTAGTGAACCATAACAATAAAGCACTGTAAAGCAGTATATAAGTCTAAGTGCTATTGCTATTGCTATTGCATGCACAGAAATCTTTCTGAATCTCAGCTACTGGAGGCAGAGATGAACAAGCAGATAGTTTGATGTTTTAAAACCACCCCTTCCTGCAGCAAGTATGACAAAGCCACCTCCCACAGTACCCCTTTGAGGGATATGCCTTCAAATATGTTTATACGGCTATAATTCCCTTTCCGTTCCAAGCATCTAGTAGCAAACCAAAATATACTGTAGCTGCAATTAAATCAAAGCAACAGAATGCTTTAAGAAAAAAAAGTATATAAAATCCAAGGTCAACTAAAAACTGCTAAGTATGCTCACCAGGGAATCATGCTGGCTTGCAGCTCCCTGTTGAGCATACAGTTGGTGGTAGACCTAGATTTGTGTTTCTGCAATGTGTGAAAAGCCCTCAACTGTAACGGTGGTGGGGGAGATAATATAGCAGTGCCTGTCTTTCTAAAACATAGGAGGAAGTGATAGAAGAAGCAGCTGTTAGACAAAATCTGATAGCAATGTGTGATTTAAATGAACCTGTGATTTAAATGGAAAAACGGGGTGGGGAGAGATGGGGTAAAACATTCCTATTGTCAGAGGGTAAAATTATACACTTCCAAAAGAATGAGGTATGCAAAACAGCACACCATGAATGATTCATGCGGACACTTTGCATATAATTAATCTGCGCTTCATTTTTCGTTGCTGTAAAATAAACATAAAGCACGCAACAAATGAATAATAACTGATAGCCGTGAGCTTCCGCCATTAATATTCTAGAGCTACGGGGACTCACAGAACAGGGTTAATTTTAAATAAATATTGAAATAAAGCATTTAGACAATCACCATAGTCCAGGGCGTACAATGGTCTTTTGTCGCAATCAAAAGCCTGCTAGGCCTCCAAACAGGCTGGCAAACTTTTTCTCGGCGTCTCTGGAACCGCCTGTCCGAAGCCGAGTAATGCACAACACACACACACACACACACACACACACAGTGGAACGGCAAATACAACCCGGTTTAATCTTGGATACGCGGCAGTTTACAGGAAACGCTGGCGCCGTGTATACAGCTCAAAGATGGAGTCGGCTGGATGCTCCGCCTCCTCGGCTTAATCGGCTGTAGGATGGGTTACAGTTGTAGCATTTTTGAATCCACCACTCACTCACTCCTCCTGGGAAGCTGAGGACGCTAGTATATGATGTCATCGACGTTGCTCCGCTGACTGCTCGTTCTCCCGAATTCCCCTTTCCATACACCGCCCATCACCTGCCACCATCAATGTGCTTTCCTATTCACATCACCCCCTTCCACCGTGCGCCACCACATGATCTCTTCCTGGATATCTGACTGAAACACCACCACCACCACCACCACCACCACCACCACCCGTCATGGGGTTTTACGTAAGGCTCTGTGTCGTTATGGTCGTCATATAGGGTTCTGTGTCGAGGAGTACTTGATGTTATGTGTCGAGGAGTACTTGACCCTCGACACTTTTATTTGCAATACGGCAAGATGTCTCCAAGAGGACAAGACCCTGATATTATGAAAGATGGAAGGCAAAAGGAGAAGGAGATAGCAGAGGAGGAGATGGTTAGGTAGAGTCATCAATGCAATGAACATGAATTTAGACAGATGGTAGATAGATGAGATAGCTAGACAGCTAGATTAGATGATAGCTAGACAGGCAGGCAGGCAGGCAGGCAGGCAGGCTGATAGATAGATACCATATTTCCCTGAAAATAAGACCTATCCCGAAAATAACCCCTAGCCTGATGTGTGCCTAAGCCCTACCCCCCAAAAAAATAAGCCCTACTTAAGAACCTATGCAGCCAGCCACCCATCCATTCCATCTGGTTGCTCGCCGTGCTGCTGACACAAGGAGAGGCAAGGCAGATGGGGGGGGGGTGAGTGGGCTGCCCCACATGCCCCACACCAGCTTACCTCAGGGTCCCCGCAGCCAGGCCATCCCTGCCCCAACAACTGCCTTGCAGTGGTAGCACCAACAGCCATATGCATCAGGAGCCCATGTGGCCACCATCCCACTTCTTGTGTTTGCTCATGGCTGCAACAGAGCAGGAGGGCGAGCAATGTGCTGGTGCCATGGCCGTGAGGCAAGGCGGTGTCGGGGCATCGATGGCCTGGCTACAGGGGCTCTGAAGTAAGCTGGTGCAGGGTGCATGGGACAGCTCCCCCGCCTTGCAGTGGATGCACTTGGACATCACGTGGCCTCCTGGCTCATTGTGCCCATCAGCAAGCAGAAGTGGGCCTCCTGTACATGGGGGGGGAGACATCCCCTGAAAATAAGCCCTCATGCTTATTTTGGAGCCCCCAAAAATATATGACCAAGGTCTTATTTTCAGGGAAACACAGTAGATAGATGATAGAGATAGATATGATAGATAGATAGATAGATAGATAGATAGATAGATGGATGGATGGATGGATGGATGGATGGATGGTTGGATGGTGGATGGGTGGATGATAGGTAGGCAGGGTGCTGGACTAGATGACCTCCAGTCCAGGTCCCTTCCCTCTTTATCCTGGTAGAACATGGGATGCTTGTTCCTCTCCCCACAAGGAGGCAGTCATTTTTCTATTTTAACTCTCTGCCACTAATTTAGAACCATGGGGTTGGAAAAGATCTTGGAGATTTTCTATTTAGTGTACTGGTAGTTTAAACCTACTACTTAAAAGTTTCATAGATGAGGATGTTATTGGGATGGGGTGGCAGGGGGAAGTGAAATGGTACCCCCCAAAAAAGATCCAATAAGTTGATTTCTGAAGCTGGAACATTGGTTGATTACCCAGTAACACGACAAAACAGTCTTATCAATAACTGAATTGAATTTGAATTTGAATTGAATTTATTAAATTTTATACCGCCCTTCTCCCAGGGGGGACTCAATAAGTCAACCCTAGTTCACTCAGTCAAATTTTGGGGGCTCAGGCTGCATATTGAGACATAAACTGAGCATTGGGTTGTGACGAGTTGGCTAAAATGGGATTGGCTGAGGTATGAACCTCAGGTAAAAGTCACTCCCTTTAAGTTTAGCTCCACCCCATCCCAAAAAATACTAAATTCCAAACTCCGGGGAAAGAAACCCCTTTCTTATATTCTATACTGTACTTGAAAAGAACATTTTAGTATCCCCATTATTTTTTTAGCAAGAAGTTTTCCAATGAGACCATGAAGGATTTTTTTCCCTTTCCCTGGTCATCAGTCACTTTTTTTCAGTGCTGTTGTAAATTAAACCGGTCACTAAATGAACTGTTGTAAATCCCGGACTACCTCTATTTATTTATTATTTTATTTATTAATCCAATTTATATGCCGCCCTTCTCCGTAGACTCAGGGCGGCTTACATTATTATTTTATTTATTAGTCCAATTTATATGCCGCCCTTCTCCGTAGACTCAGGGCGGCTTACAATGCATTATAGCAATAGCCTGTATACTTTTATGTATATACCTGCTTATTAGGGCTTTCGGCTCCCCCAAGCGGTGTTGTTCTATACAAAGCTGGCTTATTGCCCCCACAATCTGGGTCCTCAATTTACCTACCTCGAAAGGATTGAAGGCTGAGTCAACCTTGAGCCTGGTGAGATTTGAACTCGCACTAATTGCAGGCAGCTGGCAGCTAAGTGCTAGCACTTAACAACACTTCGTCCGCTGCACCACTGAGGCGCTTCGCTCTATGTGAAGAGGTTTTTTAAAAAAAATAAGAACTTACTGCAGAAAGAAAGAAAAAAAATATTGAGAGACTAGGAATTTCTGATGTTGTAGCCTGCAAGAATAGAAGTGTTATTCACCGTAAGACCTTGAGCTACATTTACCAGTTCCAAGTGGGCAAAACTCATCTTGCGTGGGTCCATATTTTTAATTCAGGATTAAGGCAACTCTACACTCTACAGGGTTGATCTGAAGGGAAAGTGAGCCACACTATCAGCTGATCTGCTTGGTGAAAGTGTGTGCAGTCCTCCATAGCTGGGCTGTGATTGACAGAGCAATAGAAATTCTGCTCATCCTGGACAATCTCTAATGGCAAAACCTTGATGTGAAACAAATGATGGACAATTGCTATCGTAAGACAAAGATCATCATCTGATAACTGCCGCTCGGCGGTGTGTAGGACTGGCAGAGGGAAACGTTGACCTCGTGCTGCTCTCTGGAGGCACCGTCAAGATGTGAAAAGTTGCCCAAGCAATCATAGTCCCAGCAGGGTATTCTGATAACCTGTAATATCTGCTAAAAAGTGGGTGTAGCGTGCAGGGAAAGCGCTCTGGGCGTGGGAGAGAAGACAGCTTTAACACTCAACCATCATCTGAAGCATGAAAATATGCAGTTTCCTGCTCAGACCGTGCTTGCAAAGGAGGCAATGCACGAGGATAGAGAAATAGTGATTTATTTTGAAAGGAAAAGCTTTGGGGTTTAAAATGAAGGCTTAGTTCTTGAGGCTTTCTGATTTGGTAACCATCTACATCTAATTATTTTTTTCTGCTTAAGATCCTTAATCCCTTGCTTTGGGGTGGGGTCGAGGTGATTGAATGGATCTGGGCATTTACTGGCTGGATGCCCTTCTTGATGCCTATGCAAAGTTCACAGCAGATTTTTTTTTTCTTTGCGCCCTGATAGAGCAATATCTGATGCTCCCAACCTTCCAAGTGGGAAGCAAGAGTCTTCAACCCTAGGCCACCACGCCACTCCAATCATCTACATCGAATAATAATAGTAAATAGTTCACAGAAAATAGCTGGGGTCCCACAATATGCTGTACCATGACCTAGCCAAGTCCATTTTGGTCACTCTAGCAGGGGTGAAATGCTCCCGGTTCGGACCAGATCGCCCGATCCGGTAGCGATGGAGGCGGGTAGTTCGGAGAACCGGTAACACAAATCCCTGCGGGCCCCCCCCCCCCATGCCCAGCTGAGCCACACAATCATCAGAGGCTTTTAACTTCTTTGGCTGAAAAAATGCTTTTAAAAGTAAAAAAAAAAGCCTCTGATGATCGCTGGCTCAGCTGGGATCATCAAAGGCTTTTAAAAGAAAAAAACTCTTTTTTCTTTTAAATGCCTCTGATGATCCAAGCTGAGTTGCCTGATCGTCAGAGGCATTTAAAAGAAAAAAAAGTCTCTGCCGATCAGGCAACTCAGCTGGGATCGTCAGAGCCTTTTGAAAGCATTTTTTCACAACCTCTTCGCCAAAGAGGTTGTAGAAAAAGTGGTGCCCACAGAACCGGTAGTAACAAATTTTAGATTTCACCACTGCATTCTAGTGTGTTGTGAGCATGTATTCCATTCAAGGTGATCTCATAGCTCTTTTCAGGCATTTGAGGAAAGGGTATTCAATATTGTAGAACTGCCTTCCTCAACAGGATGTGGATTTCATTTCCCAGAATTCTTAGTAACAACCACCACCAGACAAGGTTGGGGTTACTAGAATTCCACATACCTGAGGTACTCGTCTACAGCGGGCAGTCCTAGAGTACCTATTTATACTTTTCTGACCATTATTTAGTTAGGCTTATTTATCTAGGCTTAGCAATTAATGGTCCCAAAGAGGTGAAGGCTAAAAAAGCTGGGCCTAGCTCCGAAATTAGGATAATAGCAGTTTGAGTCACCCGTGTTTTCACAAGCCTTTATCTGAATTTCTCTAAGCTTTTATAGAAGGACCCACCAGATGAAAATTTGGAAGAAAACATAGGCACATGCCAGAAATGGGCGAGTTTCATCCTCCCATAATTACCACTCCCTTTGTTGCCAAGTATTTTGATAATTACCACTCCCTTTGTTGCCAAGTATTTTGTGAGTATTCTGCTCACAATAGAATCCCTTATGCCACCAGGCTCGAAATTTTGGGATTGGAAAACCTAGAACTATGCCGCCTACGGTCTGACCTAAGCGTAGTACACAAAATTGTCTGCTACAACATCCTACCTGTCAATGACTACTTCAGCTTCAACCGCAATAATATACGGGCAAACAATCGATACAAACTCAAGGTAAACCACTCCAAACTCGATTGCAGAAAATACGACTTCAGCAATGCCTGGAATGTTCTACCTGACTCTGTGGTTACATCCTCAAACCCCCTACAACTTCAACCTTCAACTGTCTACCGTGGACCTCACCCCATTCCTAAGAGGTCCATAAAGGGGGCGTGCATAAGCTCACCAGCATGCCTATCGTCCCTGTCCTACTGTCCCCATTTACTTGTATTCATTCCTTGTTCCTGTCCAAGTGTATACTTGTTATCTAGTACATATTCAACAAATTAAATAAGTAAAAATAAAATAAAATATACAGAGTAGTAGCTGCTAGTCCATTTAGTTCACGCTGTTGTGCTATCCAGGGTGCCCCATAAGGAGGCAAATTGCAAGGCCTTAGATGTATCAAAAATGGTTTTCTATTTTTGAAAAGGCAACTGGACTTGGTTGTTATTTTTATTTATTTATTTATTTTTTGAGGAAGAAGATGTTTCGCTTCCTATTCTGGAAGCTTCATCAGTTGTATTGGATGGTGTGGGAGACGGAAGGACAGTTATTGACAGTTGAGATTAGTTTGGGGGGAGGAGGGGAAATGATAGGTCCTGACAGGATGATGGGGTGGGGGGGGTTCACTCTTTTGAAGACCGCAAAGTCCACATTTTGGATAGAGAGGACCATTGGTTTGAAAGAGGAGTCAAAGAGGCCGTCTATGTTAGAATTGAACACCTCTCAACAGAGGACTAATAATAATAATAATAATAATAATAATAATAATAATAATAATAATA
>WNWU01000033.1:8216542-8228434 GCA_012654045.1 Ptyas mucosa | reverse complement strand
ATAATAATAATAATAATAATAATAATAATAATAATAATAATAATAATTTAATTTGTATCCCGCCCTTCTCCCAGAAGGGACTCAGGGCGGTGAACAGCCAGAAATAAAATACATACAATACAAAAGTTAAGATAATTAAAAAAATGGCCCCAAACACCACCTATCCCCAATTTACAATGTAGTCCTTTTGGCTGTTCCAAGAAGATGCCACGCCTTTCATTCGGGTGACCCTGAGGTCACAGATCAAACCCCAAGTAACAAGAACAGCTCTCAGAGAGTGTTAAGGCCAGCTGGCTACAAAGATAACGCAATCTTTCCACACCATCCTGTCAGAGCTTATCATTCCCTCCCAACTAATTTCAGCTGTCAGTAACTGTCTTTCCATCTCCCACAGCAGCCAATAGAACCGATGAACCTTCCAGGATAGGAAGTGAAATGTCTTCTTCCTAAAAAAAAAATAAATCCAGGAGCTTTTTCAAAAAGAAAAACTACTTTTGACACAACTATATGACCTGGATGACTGAGAATCTTCACAGACATTTAGATGGTCTAGGCCCATGATGGCGAACCTATGGCATGCTCTCTGTGACCACATACACCATCGCCAGCTACTCTTCTGGTTTCCGGCGCGGCAGCTGGTCTTTGTGGGCACCAGAGCACCAGAAAAACAGCCTGAAAACGGCCCCAAAACAGAAATTTTGGGGGCCATTTTCTGGCTATTTTTTGGACTGTTTTCAGGCTGTTTTTTGGGCGTTTTTTGGGGCCAAAAACAGCCAAAATACAGGCCCAAAAAACAGGCATGTGCACGCCAGCCAGCTGGTCTTTGGGTTTCCAGCGCTCTGGCGCTCACACATGCACACGCATGCAAGCACATTCCAGTTTGGCCACTTGGTGCCAAAAAGATTCGCCATCACTGGCCTAGTCATTGGTATTTGAACACAGATCTTTTTAACATGTATATTTTATTGTGCTTTACTAATCTAGGTGAAATGTGGATATATGTTGCTAGTCCATATATGATATGCCATATGCTAAATAAATAAACCATACCCTTTCATGTTTTTCTCTGGGGTTTCTACTCTCTGCTTTCTCCATTTGAATAATTAACTCTCCATGAGAGCAGATAAGGACACACAGTTTTAAATATCCACAGTATCTATAACTTGGCATGACGGTCATTCAAAACCATCTGACAAATCAATTCATTGAATAGATCTGGGTTGCCAATGTTTTTAAGGATGGAGCATAGTCTGAACCAAGTTGCTCTGTCTGCAAGTCTGCATTTTTCTTCTAGCGCTCTAAGCATTATTCTTGCCAGCTGAGGTAGGAAGTGTGAGGAGTTTTAGCTCAGCTTAGGATGAAAATTGCTAGGTTTTTGCCACAGCAGCAGAATTTTGATGAACCTCGCAGAGCTGATTTCTTTTGGGCCAAACCCAACATACTCCCATCAATCAGCACAATATTTTGGCATGTTCTGAAGGTCAATGGATACAGACTGGTGTCTTTCATGTTCCTCTAATGGGTTGTGAGAATAACTTTGAAGAGCAGTAAGAAAAGCCTCAACCAGGACAATGGTCAGATAAGAGAAATCTGAGTCCAAAGCAGGAATGTAATTTGAGAAAGCATCTCAGATTTGACCCTCCCCTGGTTCTCTTGAATGTGAAGGCAGGAAGGGGAGAGGCCTTTTCAGATTTGCAAGATTTTGCTACTACCACCTTTTCATAAAAATAGTATTTGTATTGATAACTTAGGTCCGTGATGGCGAACCTATGGCATGGGTGCCACAGGTGGCACGCAGAGCCATATTGGTGGGCACACGAGCTCAGCTCCAGCACGTATGCATGCGCCAGCCAGCTGGTTTTTGGGCCTTCTGAGCCCACCAGAAGTCAGAAAACACACTGTTTCCAGCCTCCGGAGGGCCTCTAGGTGGGGTGGGGAAGGCTGTTTTTGCCCTCCCCAGGCTCCTAGAAAGGCTCTGGAGCCTGGGGACAGCAAAAAACGGGTCGACTAGGCCCACCGTGCCATCACGTGCCAAAAGCGAGGAGAGCACGGGGGGGGGGGCAGGGCACATAGAATTATGGATGTGGGCACGTGTGCGTGTGACCCCACCGCGTTCCCCCCACTTTTGGCACGCAATGGCAAAAAGGTTAGCCATCACTGACCTAGGTTTTCTGTTCTGGCCAACGTCAAAGGACTAATGTTTTCTTACTTAACCAAGTCAGCGTATTATTTACACAACAGGCTCTAACGTTGGTTCCTTTTAATCTTGAATAATTCTCTCCTGATCATTCTTACTTTGCATGGCAAACTTAGCCGCTTCAATTTGCTTCTGGATCAATGTATTAGGCGAGCTCAGAAATAAACCCGAAAATAAATGAAGCGTGACTGCCAAGGCAATTGTAGTATTGGAAAATGGTAGAAAAATTATCTACTAATCCGCTTGTGGTTTGTGGTCTGCATGCTGAAAACCTCTTTCTTGGCAGCAGAGAATGATGGGTGACCCGATTTACGACTTATAGTTGTAATGGTCAGGTTTCATTATGGTCAAAGTGCGTATAGTCAAGGCGATGGTTTTCCCAGTTGCAATGTATGGCTGTGAAAGTTGGACTGTAAGAAAGGCTGAGCGCCAAAGAATTGAGGCCTTTGAACTCTGGTGCTGGAGAAGACTCCTGCGAGTCCCTTGGACTGCAAGGCGATCAAACCAGTCAGTCCTAGAGGAGATCAACCCTGACTGCTCTTTAGAAGGCCAGATCCTGAAGATGAAACTCAAATACTTTGGCCACCTAATGAGAAGGAAGGACTCACTGGAGAAGAGCCTAATGCTAGGAACGATTGAGGGCAAAAGAAGAAGGGGGCGGCAGAGAATGAGGTGGCTGGATGGAGTCACTGAAGCAGTAGGCGTGAGCTTAAATGGACTCCAGAAGATGGTAAAGGACAGGAAGGCTTGGAGGAACATTGTCCATGGGGTTGCAATGGGTTGGACACGACTTCGCAACTAACAACAACAACAACAATGCTTTGGTAAGGCTACGCTTGGAATATTGTATCCAGTTTTGATCACCACAATGTAAAAAAGATGTGGAGACTCTACAAAGAGTGCAGAGAAGAGCAGCAAAGATGATTAGGGGACTGGAGGATAAAACATATGAAGAACGGTTGCAGGAATTGGGTGTGTCTAGTCCTGCCTTTGGCATAAAAGCTGGTTGGGTGACTTTAGGCCAATCACTAGGAGCCAGGAGTTCTAGTCCTGCCTTGGGCATGAAAGCTGACTGGGTGACATTGGGCCAATCACTTTCTCGTAGTCCAACCCACATTCTAGAGTTGTTGTTGTGAGAAAAATAGGAAGGAGTATTATATATGTTCACTGTCTTGAGATACTTATAAAACAATAAAGTATAGTTCCAAGCCTGGAAAATTGGGGGGGGGGGGCATCCCACAGTGAGATAAAAATCTAAAGGAGGAGGATGAAGAGAAAGAGGTGGAAGAAGAAGAAGAAGAGGAAGAGGAAGAGGAAGAAGAAGGAGGAGGAGGAGGAGGAGGAGGAGGAGGAGGGATGATGATGATGGTGATGATGATGATGATGATGATGATGATGATTTGGAAGGTAGGGGAAAAGCAGGAATGAAATGCTTGGCAGATTTTTAACTCTTGTTATCGAGTGTCTCGGCTTTTCACACTTGGAAAATTGTAGCTCTGGTGCATGTTATAATCTCATGAGCTTTGAGTAGAAGGAGAGCCTTCCTTTCTGTGAACTCAGTTAGTCTGTATTATTCATTTGGTTTTTAAATAGCTGAACACTGCTGCATCAGGGGAAAAAAAATATGGCAAGACCTTTAGTTTTTAAAATTGCTGGCTCTGCAACATGTAGAAACTGCCTCTTGTTGAAAAAGACGCAAGTCCAAATAGGAGATCTTGTCAAACATTAAACACGAGTAAAATACTAAATATTGTGGTGGAGCAATCACCAGTATATTGCCTGTTACTAAAATACCATGTAACCTGTCAAATGCTGTCAGGCAGGCCTCAGACTGGAATCAAATACAATGGGCTGCCAAACCAGCAAAATATTTGATGATTGTCTTCCTCTTCAGAAATATTTGGACAATATTTTGCATCAGCACATCCAGCAGGAAAAAAAGCACAGGGAGAATATTTAGACGCGTATTTTAAGGCTGTGAAAAAACATTGGAATAAGACCAGAGGTGGGTTTCAGCAGGATCTGACCAGTTCTGGAGAACCGGTAGCGGAAATTTTGAGTAGTTCGGAGAACTGGTAGTAAAAATTCTGACTGTCCCTGCCCCCATCTATTTTTGGCCTCACAAGTCCCAGTTCATCAGGAGGAAATACTGTGCCGCAGCCCATTCCCTCCCCTTGAGCTGTTTAGAATTGGGCCGTGAAACTGGGAGGTGAGCCGGCATGAGCAGCTGACTAAAGTGTGTGCACCTCCATTTGCACGAGTGGCGGGTGCGCATGCCCGCCACTCGTGCAAATGGAGCTGCACACACATGCATACTTGCCCGCCACTCAAGTGGAACCATCCCGTCTCCTCACTGCACCAAGCTGCAAAGTCGAAAAGTTTGGGGAACTCTGGTCTAATATATTGGGAACTGGGGCAAGCTATAAATTTGAGCAACTAACGAACTTAACAAATAAACAAAGTAAATTGATACTGTTCCCAATGACCCTTGTTTTTCCCCTATCACATTTACTTAAAAGATTCCAAATACAGGAGTGGGTTGCTGGGGGTTCGCAGGGGTTCGGGAGAACCTCTAGCTAAGATTCTGTGCAGTTTGGAGAATCCCCAAATCCCACTCCTGGCTTGCCCCGCCCACCCTGCCCCTCCCAGGAGTCCACACGTGGCCCGTTTTGGATGCAGGTAAGTGAAGGTGCATGCGGAGGCTCAAGGAGGACGAAAAACAGGCCTACCAGAAGTTCGGGATGGCCGGAAACAGGCCCATTTCCGGCCTCCAGAGGGCCTCTGGACCCTGGGGAGACTGTTTTTGCCCTCCTGGAGGCTCAAGGAAAAGCCTCCAGAGCCTGGGGAGGGCAAAAACGCCCCCCTCCGCCATGATGCAGGAGGCTGACTAGGCCACGTCCATCATGACCACACCCACCCAGCAACCATGCAGAGAACCCGTCACTAAAAATTTTGAAGCCCACCCCTGTCCAAATATCATTGGTTGGCAAAATCTCACATCTGCAGAGTCTGGTCTAAATCTTCAATCCCTAGAAAGGTATATACACCTGTTTGGAACGTCGCTAGATAACGAACTGGCATTGCAGGAACGGTGGTGGTTAATGCAGCAGAGACGGGTGGCGAGACTTCCATCTCAAAAAATGGAGTTAGCTGGGATTTATTTACTCCCTGCTCCAGGAATAATTAAACTTTGCCTCCATTGCTGCTTGCTCTGAGAACTTGAACTTTGCTCATGGAGCGAGAGAGAGAGAGAGAGAAACCCATTGATTAATTCACGGGGTCATTTGGGCCACTGTATGCAGAGTTAATCATTACAAAAGCCCCCGCAACAAGGCCAGAAGCCCAGTGGAAATATTTATTGACAAGAAGGAAGACTGTCTCAGCTGGCGTGAAAGAGGAAGCAAGGAAGATTTCCCTGCTAGCTCAATCTTTAATTGCAAATAATCTCATTAGTTGAACAGTACCCCTGGTGGCTCCGAGGAAGCAGTTGGTGAGCTCTGCTCCAGGAACCAAGATGAGTTGTAGGTCCTACTGGGTGTAAATTGTAAAGGGCTGGCAGCCTCCGGAGTGCCTTTTCGCTTTTGCCGTCTTGCAGCAAATGAAGCAGTTTGTAGGGAAGATGTTGGATCTGTGACTTCTTGGAAGGTGTGCTCCTGAACCAGGGGATGGGTTCCACTTACCTGTCAGGATTCGGTGTCGTCTCAAATAAATTGCATTTCAAACGAATAGTCCTTGATAGAAATCTTTCATTTATTAAGCACAACAATCGAAACTCCGACTCCGTTGCAGCCAACACTGACTTCCTGGCCCAAACCCTCCCTTTCCTTTCCCCACTCCTCTGCGTCTCATTGGCCATCTTCCAAGTCACTCTGCTGTAATCTACTACTTCAGCTCAAAGGAATTTCCCCCTTCCCAAGCCATCTCCTAGGGGATAGTGTCTCCAGGGAAAATAAGTAGGTGAAAAGTCAAGCGTCCTCTTGCCAGATGCCCCCACCTTCTCCTTTTATGTCAGCACTGGAGTGAATGCAGCTTGGAGTGCTGACATCACCTTTACTACCGGTTCACAGCGGGAGGGCACACATTTCTGCGCCTGCGCAGATCACTCATGATGACGACGTGGCGGGTGGGCGGAGCCTCCCGCTGGTTTTACTACCAGTTCTATAGAACCGGACCAAACCGGGAACAACCCACCATCGTCCTGAACGTAAGTACAGGTAGTCCCCGGCTGACAACAGTTCATTTAGTGACCGTTCAAAGTTACCACAGTAGTGTAAAAGTGAATATTGTTCAGACTTACGACCGTAGCAGCATCCCCATGGTTACAGGATCAACATTCAGAGGCTTGGCAATTGGTTTGTATTTATGACGCTTGCGGTGTCCCAGGCTCATGTGATCAACTTTTGCAATCTTCTGACAAGCAAAATCAATGGAGACCCCAGATTCATTTAACAACTGGGGTGCTAACCCATCTTAAAGTTACCAAGGTTGACAAACACTGTTTTACATCATTGTATTAACACAAAGGAAGATTAATGACTTTTAAATTTGGTGAAAATGTGGTAAAGGAAACAGACACTTTCTGCGGACCTGTCTAGCCTCTTCTTCTTTCCTTTCCTTTCCTTTCCTTTCCTTTCCTTTCCTTTCCTTTCCTTTCCTTTCCTTTCCTTTCCTTTCCTTTCCTTTCCTTTCCTTTCCTTTCCTTTCCTTTCCTTTCCTCTCCTCTCCTCTCCTCTCCTCTCCTCTCCTCTCCTCTCCTCTCCTCTCCTCTCCTTTCCTTTCCTTTCCTCTTTCTCTTTTGCTTTATTTCTCTATTCCTTCCCTTCCCTTCCCTTTCCTCTTTCTCTTTCTTTCTCTAATACTTTCCTCTTTCTCTATTCCTTGTCTTTCCTCTTTCTCTTTCACTATTCCTTCCCTGCCTTCCTTTCTTTCCTCTTCCTCTTTCTCTATTCCTTTCCTTTTTCTCCTTTCCTTTCCTCTTCCTCTTTCTTTCTCTATTCCTTCCCTTCCCTTCCTTCCTCTCCTCTTTCTCTTTCTCTATTCCTTCCCTTCCCTTCCCTTTTTTCCTTTCCTTTTTTGGAAGGATAATTATTTTAACCTTCGTCTCCTCTTTCTCTTTTTCAAGGTAACTAAACGAATTCCACATACTTAAAATGAGCTAGCCTATTTTGCAGTGGCCAATGATAATAGGCCTCTACCTCTAGCCTATTAGACATAGAGCCCACAGACAAGTTAGTTTTTAATCTGCTCTATTAAAATGTCTCAGTCAAGAGCTGCCAATTTTTTATTAGGCACACTGGACGTATAGTTCGGCTCAATCAAAGCGTGCTTTATGATCATAGCTGTGCGTTATTATATCTTACCCATTGAGCTTCATTTCATTTGAATAGACATTCTGAACTAATCCATGGCCTCATTTGTGCAAGTTTGCAACATATTGGGTAAATACTGTCTAATAGCTCTAGAGATTATTGGTAAACAGAGACCCATCTGATCAGACCATCCGCAGCACATCCACTATTGACTTCTCCAAAGAGAGAAATTGATTTGAGACAAAGATGAGTGTTAACTACTTGTTTTGCCGTAAGTACTTTCTGTTTGCATGTAGCGCTAATAATATTCATTAGAAAGCTTCTAGTGTGCAGTTTACTAAAGAGATATTGACTGAAGCAAAAGATTAATTGACTCAAGAGTAAGAGTGCTTAACCAAGATGATATAATTGGTCAAAAGTCTTCCAGGTTTTTCGACGGTCCAAAATAGAACAAACTCATCCTATTTCTTAAGTAAATGAAAGTTGGATTATTGCATCGCCTTCTGTTTCTCTCCTCCCCCCCCCCCCACTGCGAAACTACAAATTGTTAGACAATAGATTTGTTGTCCTCTTGAGCTCCACTCGCATGCAACAAAGCATTGTTTAATTTTTTTAAGAGGTTTGGCCCGGAAAAAGTGATTTATATCAGAGCAGCCTGCCTGTATTCCTGCCAATAATGGGAGATACTGAACTTGACAAGGAGCTGGCTTTCCCGTGAAATGTGATCCTAATCAAGAAATTGGAGAAGGGGGAATCCAATACCTTTTCTGATAAAGAAGATTCTAGACAGAATGGAAGAGGCAGGAGTAAGCTGGGGGGCGGGGGAGATAAAGGACTACTTCACACACCGGGAGAGGCAAAAATGTCATCCGCAGCAAACTGATTTTGTGTCAAAGGGATGAGAAGCCAGGGTCGATGCTAGGATGCCAACACCGCTTTTATGCATTTTGTCACAAAAGTTACACTTGGAAATTGCTTGAGACTTGGAAGGGGCTGGGTAAGAAGCTCAGAACTGATCAAGGATTGATCAGGGATCTTTAACGGAGTGATTATTAGGACTTTGCTAAAAGCCAGCTACACGAAGAAGAGAGAGAGAGAAAGACAGAAGGAGAACAGGGATTTTTATTTTTTTTTGCCCTGATGTAAGCCAGGGGTTTAAAGGGATCTTAAGGGGTTTCGAAAGGTCGGTAGTTCAGCGGTTCTAATCCCTAGTGCCACATAATGGGGTGAGCTCCCGTTACTTGTCCCAGCTTCTGCCAACCTAGCAGTTCGAAAGCACGTAAAAAATGCAAGTAGAAAAATAGGGACCACCTTTGGTGGGAAGGTAACAGTGTTCCGTGTGCCTTTGGTGTTTAGTCATGCTGGCCACATGACCACGGAGATGTCTTCGGATAGCGCTGGCTCTTCGGCTTTGAAACAGAAATGAGTACCGCCCCCTAGAGTCGGGAACAACTAGCACATGTGTGTGAGGGGAACCTTTACCTTTAAGCCAGGGATGTCAAAACTCGATTTCATTGAGGATTGCATCAGGGTTGTGTTTGACCTCAATGGGCCAGGGTGGGCATGGCCAGCTTGATGTCACTTGTGTTGGGGACGCCTTTGGTGGCCCGAGTGCTCTACCAGCGAGAACGGGCTGCCGAGCTCCGTTTCCAGCTGTTACGGCCTCCTGCAATCCTGTCAGCAAAAACAGAGCCAGAAGGACCACACACAGCCCTCGTGAGCTCTGTTTTCAACTGCGCCTGCCTCTTGCAACCTCTGCCAGGGAAAACAGAACTCCCTGGCAAAGGCACCGTGGGCCGGTCCTTAGCTCTTTCCTGGGTGGTCCCATGGGCCAGATCTAAGCATCCCGCAAGCTGAGCTTGCGTGCCCACCAATATGGCTACGCATGTCACAGGTTTGCCATCACGGCACTGGTCAATTGTCCTCACAGTTAGGAAGTTTCTCTTCAACTCCAGGTTGTTTCTCTCCTTGATTAGTTTCCATCCATTGTTTCTTGTCTTGCTTTCTCCTACTTTGGAAAATAAGTTGACCCTTTCTTCTTTGTGGTAGCCCCTCAAATGTTGGAAGACTACTATCATGTTACTCCTAGTCCTTCTTTTCATTTCTAGAAAGTTGTTCATTTATCTAGAATAGAATAGAGCTGGAAGGGACCTTGGAGGACTTCTAGTCCAGACCCCTGCTCAAGCAGGAGACCCTATACCATCTCAGACAAGTGACTGTCCAGTCTCTTCTTCAAAGCCTCCAGTGATGAAGCACCCACAACTTCTGAAGGCAAGCTGTTCCATTGGTTAATTGTCCTCACTCTTTGGAAGTTTCTCCTTAGTTCCAGGTTGCTTCTCTCCTTGATAAGTTTCCATCCATTGTTTCTTCTCTTGCCCTCTGGTGCTTTGGTGCAATATTTTTCCAAATATTGGCACTCACTGTCAAGAAGTTTCTCCTTCGTTCAAGGTTGCTTCTCTCCTTGGTGAGTTTCCATCCATTGTTTCTCGTCTTGCATTCTGGTGCTTTGGAAAATGAGTTGACCCCCTCCCCCTCTTCCTTGTGGCAGCCCCTCAAATACTGGAATTCTGCTGTTTAGGGGGTGTCAGTGTAAGACTATTGTTCTCTAGAAGTGAGAGACGTGACGTAACCTCAGCGCCAGGCTCCGAGAAGCAGGACAAACCACTGAGTCGAGAATCCTGCAACCTGGCGAAGTAAGCACCTAATGAGCAAGCCGAAAGATGCTGTCTCCACAAGCCAGCTCAGGGTCTCATTATTAGCAAGTGCTGAGCAGAGAAAACCTCACCTGTGCACGCGAAGAGGGGAGAGGAGGCTCTCACTGTGCGGGGACCGCTTTCTGTCGTTGGAAGCAACTTTGGCATCTGGCTTTGTGCATTCACATTCTTGACTTCCTGCTTCGTTTTTTGATCTCGGCGTGTTCTTGGCCAAATCTCACTTCTACCCTGGGTGTTTTTCAGGCTATTGTGTGGTATTGTATTACAGATTGTCTGCTTATATTATGTCTTCCCTTCAGCCTCTAGTCCGCTGCCTTTTCTTTTTTTTTTCTTTTTTTTTTCTGCCTGCTTCCACAATTTTTTCTTTTGTTACCTCTCCCTGCCTGTCTGCTGCCATCTCTGCAGACAAGTCTCCTGCCGTTTTTTTTTTTTCCTCTTGCAAACCTATCCATCCTAAATTCAAGGGGTGTGTGTATTCCCGCCCAGCAGCTCTGCAAACCTCACTCCAAAATTCATGCAAAAACCTGCTTGGGTTTTTCCAGTCAACTGCATGGGCGTTTTCTCTCCCTTTGCTGAAGGCAGGGCACAAAAAAGAACTTAGAAACTAAAGGGACGCCGGGTTGAAATGTAAAGCGTGTAAAGATGCCTTCGATGCAGTGAAATCAGTCATGATCTGCACTCCGTTTTCAGGATTGCATCGTGTTGCTGACTCCATAAATGTCAAATATATATTCTCTTGCCTTTTTTGTGACTATTGTGTTAAGCTCAGGAAAAGGTGTGTCCTTTTACAGGGAAGCTTAAAGGTACAGAGAGCACCCATCTTGAATCCAAAGCAGCCAGTTTGATATAGTGGTTAAGGCACCGGGTTAAAAAGCAGGAGGGTGAGTTCTAATCCTGCCTTAGGTATGAAAGCTGATTGAGTGAGTTTGGGCCACTCCCTAGGAGACTGTGAATTCTAGTCCTGCCTTAGGCATGAAAGCTGATTGAGTGAGTTTGGACCACTCCCTAGGAGACTGTGAATTCTAGTCCTGCCTTAGGTAGCAAAGTCAGCTAGGTGACTTTGGGCCAATCTCCAGGAGACTGGGAATTCTAGTTCTGCCCTAGCTTTGAAAGCTGATTGAGTGAGGTTGGGCCAATCTCCAGGAGATTGTGAATTCTAGTCCTGTCTTAGGTATGAAAGATGATTGAGTGATTTTGGGCCAATCCCCAGGAGATTGTGAGTTCTAGTCCTGCCTTAGATATGAAAGTCAGCTAGATGACTTTGGGCCAATCAACAGGAGACGGTGATTCTAGTCCTGCCTAGGGCATGAAAGCTGATTGGGTGACTTTAGGGCAATCACCAGGAGATGATGAGTTCTAGTCCAGCCTTAGGCATGAAAATAAGGTAGTGAATTACACCAGTCACTCTCTCTCTCTCAACCCAACCCTTCTCACAGGGTGGTTGTTTTGAGGAAAAAGAGGAGGAGAAAAGAGTAGTAGATACGTTTGCTGCCTTAAGTTACTTATGAAATAATAAAGGCAGGCTAAAAATCTAATAAATAAATAAATTAGCCAACGTCAGATCCAAATATTGTTCTACTTTACTGTAGTGGTGACCCTCTCCCTCTAATGAATATTTCTTTTTGTACACCTCAAAAACAATGCCAAATCATGTGAAGTATCTTTGCAATAT
>WNWU01000033.1:8186406-8204308 GCA_012654045.1 Ptyas mucosa | reverse complement strand
TTCTATTCTATTCTATTCTATTCTATTCTATTCTATTCTATTCTATTATATGGTGGCTCCGTGGCTAAGACGCTGAGCTTGTTGATCGACAGGTCGGCAGTTCAGCGTTTCGAATCCCTAGTGCCGGGGTGAGCTCCTGTTACTTGTCCCAGCTTCTGCCAACCTAGCAGTTCGAAAGCACGTAAAAATGCAAGTAGAAAAATAGGGACCACCTTTGCTGGGAAGGTAACAGCGTTCCGTGCGCCTTTGGCATTTAGTCATGCCGGCCACATGACCACGAAGACGTCTTCGGACAGCGCTGGCTCTTCAGCTTTAAAACGGAGATGAGCACTGCCCCCTAGAATCGGGAACGAGTAGCACATATGTGCAAGGGGAACCTTTACCTTTACATTACATTACATTACATTACATTACATTACATTACATTACATTACATTACATTGTTATAATGCTATTTACATATTTGGGTTTAACCAATCATTGCATTCAAAAAATTTGTTAATTCAGGTTTGTAGCATAGCTGTTGGATAACCCAGCTGCACTGATTCATTCAGTTGTGTCCTTTGTATCAAAGGATTGACATAGTAGTTTCTTTGGAAACTATTCATTAGGGGACTATCCATTAAGTCCGGATTCATTTTCCTGGTTCAATTCAACAAGTCAAATAAATTTGACCTGAATGTTCAGTCAATTCAAGAGAGAGATATGCACAATGCTTGTTGCATTACTGAATCAATTAAAAGGCACACAATATAATGCAATGCGTCTAATCAGCTATTTGATTTGAGGAGTCCATTCACAAGGGTCAAATCACCTTCTGATCTTCTCACCGCTCTATTATTCATTGAGAAGTGGGATGTGAAAATTGAGTTTAGCTATATTTCCATCCATTTGTCTGCCAATACCAATCTTGTTGAAGACCTCTTGATTTATTCGGGAAGATCTTCTGGATAGATTATCTGGAATTCAAATAAATCAGTGAAGTTAAACAAGATCAGCCCTGTCATTGGTTATGGGCCATGGTTTATGGAAACAAGAATTAGCAGCTGTGTTTTATTCTACTTTTCCTTCTTCTCATTAAGAGGAAATGTCCTACGTGATTGTAGGTTGGACAGTTTCTGTTGGGCCCAAAACCAAGGATGACCAAGCTAAGTTCTTTATTTTTTCACACCTGTAGAAAAAGTCTTGCCAGATGGAGGCAAGATACTATCTGCATCTACTATATACTTTGGGAATTATTGAGGAGGGGCTGTCTTCACCCTCTTTCTCTCACACATAATATCTGGGCTGAGTTGCCACTGAGAATCAAACTGCTAGCAGTCAGCAGAATTAACCTGCAATACTTCTTCTAACCACTCTCCCACCATGATGTAGCTCCTCCATTCAGAAATCCACCTCTGTACAACATACCATCATAGCTTCCCTGAATTTTCACTCAGGGGGATGATAGTTTAAAGATTTTCAACAAAAGAGGCCAGGATCAAACCATGCTTTGCGATCATACTTCCTACAAAGCTATTAAGCCACAATTCACTCTTATTTTTTTTTAATATCTGCCAAAAAAATTTTAAATTACCACTCAGTTTTGCACAAAGATTCATTACATCTGCTTATTTTCATGCTTTCTTTCCCCCCACCAAATGGATTAGGGTTAGGGTTATTGATCGATGGTTTAATTACCTTTGTAAATTGATGTACCCAACCTGTAATCCTGACAAGGATACCCCACCAATTAATTACAACCCCGGTGGATAAAATCTTTTGCAACATGAGATTTTAACAACCAATGGTAAGAAGAAGAGTCCCACAGTTTCTAAGTTATGGGAAACAATGGTTTATTGAACACTGCCATTTAAGCAACTGGAGTGAGAAGATCAAACTGACCTCCAACAAACTATGATTATATCTGAAAGATATATAACCCAAGACTGCCCTGATAAACAGTCTAGATAGGTTCTTTTTTAAAAAGAAAAATCTTCTTCTTTTTTTCCCTGCTAAAAGGAATATTTTAAAATGACCTGTTCAAGTTTCCTCTGTTCCCATTTTGTGACATCATAGCAAGAGAAAAATTTGCTTTTCTGATCCCCTGTTCAGCATAGTGGCATGCAAAGTGAAACAGCTGACTGTTCCCTAGCTGGGATGGCTTTCCCAGATGTTCTCTGCCTCTTTTCATGGAACAAGCAATTAAAAATGATGAGGGCAAAGGGTTAAGCAGCTAATGAAGGTTGTAGACCCCAGTTTTCTCTCCCTTCTGCCATTTGATGTTCCTTCCCCTAGAAGCTTCTGATCAGCATCACTGAACATCGCGACAGTAGATACATGCATATACTTTTAAACACATTTCCGCTTGCTGTTCATCTTCCTTTGCACACACACAAACAGAGAGAGAGAGAGAGCTACAAATCCTGTAAAAATGACAACACGAGGCTTTGCTGTTTATCTGAAGCCCTAATTACGATGCTGCAGGCTTTGAATGTTAAAATATGTACAGCACTGCCTGGGGCTTCATCCTGGT
Organism: Ptyas mucosa; assembly: GCA_012654045.1. NCBI lineage: Eukaryota > Metazoa > Chordata > Lepidosauria > Squamata > Colubridae > Ptyas > Ptyas mucosa. The sequence continues at coordinate 8,201,793 of WNWU01000033.1, read as the reverse complement.
CAAAGGCAGACAGAACTGAATTCTACGGAGCAGAGAGCTTTGAACAAGCATAGCCGTATTTTCTCAGTCTTCCGCTTTCCAAGTTTAGCCTTTGAAAAGTTGTTGGGTTTTCGGGGTTTGGGGTTTTTTTTTTTTTTTTTTTGTAAAACTCAAAAAAGTTGCTGCAGTGACAATTCACTCCCGGCTTTTTAAAAACCAGACCAATATGATTGTATTCAGTGGTGAAATGTAAAATTTGTTACTGCTGGTTCTGTGGGCGTGGCTTGGTGGTGATGGGGTAATGTGACTGGGTGGGCGTGGCCAATTTTATTTTTTTTTTACTTTTAAAAGCATTTTTTCTACAACCTTAAGAGGTTGTAGAAAAAATGCTTTTAAAAGCCTCTGACGATCAGGCAACTCAGCTTGGATCGTCAGAGGCATTTAAAAGAAAAAAAGCCTCTGACGATCAGGCAACTCAGCTGGGATCGTCAGAGGCATTTAAAAGAAAAAAAGCCTCTGCAGATCAGGCAACTCAGCTGGGATCGTCAGAGCCTTTTGAAAGCATTTTTTCTACAACCTCTGAAGCCTTTGACAATCCCAGCTGAGCCACGCAATCATCAGAGGCTTTCTTTGTTTACTTTTAAAAGCCGAAGAGGTATTTTTTCCGGCCAAAGAGGTTGTAGAAAAAATGCTTTTAAAAGTAAAAAAAAAAAAAAGCCTCTGATGATCGTGCAGCTCAGCTGGGCTTGGGGTGGGGGGCAGGGATTTTTGCTACCGGTTCTCCGAACCACCCGCCGCCATCGCTACCGGATCGGGCGATCCGGTCCGAACCGGGAGCATTTCATCCCTGATTGTACCACTATCCTGCGCTCTGTTTTTCACAGAAAGAATAGAAGTGAAATGAAAAATCTTGTTAAGTGAGTTTTACCCCATTTTACGACTTTCCTTGCCGCATCGGTTAAGTGAATCACTGCAGTTGTTAAGTTAGTAACAAGGCCGTTAAGTGAATTTTGTTTCTCCCCCTTGACTTTGCTCGTTAGAAGGTCGCAAAAGGGGTTGACAGGATGCTGCAACCGTCATATATGTGAATCAGTTCCGTCAGAATGTAAATAATGTGGCTGTGGGGATGCTGCAACGGTCATAAGTGTGAAAAAAAGGTCATAAGTCACTTTTCTCAATGCCGTGGTAACTTTGAATGGTCACTAAATGAACTGTTGTACGTCGAGGACTACCTGTAATTACAAGCAAGACAGTCACTACATAGGAGCCAAAAATCAGAGTTTGCTGTATCCTTTTGCTGTAATCTAATCTTGATTTTTATAGCCCTGGTAATGACACTGCAACCAAATCCCACCCACAGTGTTCGCCAGATGGAAGTGGACATCAACTCCCATAAACTCACAAGGACCCTTCAACCCTCCAGATGTTTCTGGACTATAATTTAATCAGCCCCTCACCAATGTGATCAAACAAGAAGGATGTTAGGAGTTATGGTACAACAAGACCTGGCCATACATTCTCCATCCTTGCATTGCTAAAAACTCTGGGAGATAAATTTAACTGCAGGTAGTCCTTGACTTACAACAGTTCGCTTAGTGACAGTTCAAAGTTACAACGGCACTGAAAAAAGAGATGTTGGCAGAAATAGCCATCTGGTTCGGTTCCAATCCAGGAGAAAGACACTGGAAACATGGAGGCTGATTGGAAAGATGGTTTAATGATGAAGCAGAACCACATGGGTTTGAGATCCTGGGCAGCTGACCACATGGAGTTGAGAGTGAGGGGTATTTATACCTTCTCCTGGGATTTGAACTTGAGCTTCCTGTTCCTGTGCAAGAACATGTGTTCTATTGGCTGTTGTAGGAGTCATAGCTGGCTGTGTAGGTGGTCTGAGCTCCCAGGTTTGGTTGAATTTTGGAGGGGGTGGTGTAACTGAGATGATGCTATGAAGGACCTTGTGTTCTGAAAGGGTGTTGGGTAAATCCTGCTATGGCTGAGGGCTAATCCTATCTTTTTTCAGACCTTGCTGCAGGGAGTAATGGATTACCAAATCTGCATTTCTAAAAGCTGCCCTCGGCTTAGTATCTTCTTGGTTGCAGGGAGCTGGCGCTCTGTCAGAGTTTCTTGCAAAAATCAAATCCAGAAGCACACACAAATAACTGATTCATTAACTTCTTTATATTCATAATAACACCAGAGGTGGGTTCTAATTTTTTTTACTACCGGTTCTGTGAGCGTGGCTTATTTTGTGGGCGTGGCTTGATGGTCATGTGACAATTCTTTAGGATTTAGCAGAGGTACTGGTCTACCAGGCTTTTAACTGCTTGCAGAGCTGTACCGATCTACCCATTTGTTCTTGGAGCGTCCTGGTCTACCCATTTATTCTTGGAGCGTCCCAGTCTACCCATTTGTTCTTGAAGCATCCTGGTCTACCACCACACTGCCTTTTAACACTGATCAGCTTAGGGCAGCCCTTTGAAGCCCCATGGCAAGAGTTTAAACAGTTATTTTCTTTCTAGCCATCAGCTGGGACTCGGGAGGCAGCGAATAGTTGGGGGGCAGGGCCAAATAAAAGTAAGAATAACATGGGCAGAGCAGGAGGGCCCAGCTCCCGAACAAAGAGAACCGGTTTAGTGACGTCATATCATCACCGCTACCGGCTCGGCCGAACCAGACCGAACCGGGAGGAACCCACCACTGAATAACACATATAGTATATTTACAATACCAACAGTGGTTCTTCAGCTCAGATCAGCAGACATATTCACACAGAGTACAGCAGTAGAGACCTTAGTTTCACTTTAGCTCTGCCCAGTCTCAGAAGCTCCAGACTAAGACATGCCCTGGCTCCAGTCTGTCTCAGCTCCCAATTGGCTGACTTTGTTACTATGTCCTATTCCAGTTGATGAATATACTCTGACAAGCTCTGAGTTTCTATCTCCTTTAGGATTTTTATTTCTCTTCTAGGGGAAATATTTTATCCTGCCTTTTTAATATTTCTTCAAATATTTCGTTCTTCTAGGAGTGGGGGTGGGTGCTAACTTTCTACAGTGACTTATGACCATTTTTCACACTTACGACCATTGCAGCATTTCCACGGTCACATGATCAAAATTCAAATGCTTGGCAACGGACTCATATATTTATGACGGTTGCAGTGTCCCGGGGTCAGGCACTCCCCTTCTGTGACCTTCTGATGAGCAAAGTCAACGGGGAAGCTAGATTCATTTAACAACCATATTACCCTGTTTCCCCGAAAATAAGACATCCCCTGATAATAAGCCCAATCGGGCTTTTGAGCACATGCGCTAAAATAAACTCTCTCCCCAAAATAAGCCCTCCCTAAAATATTTAAACACATGCGGAGCAGGTCCCTACCATTTCCTTTGGTTAGAGTTAGGGAGACAGAGCTGGAAATCAGGTAAAACGGCAAGAGGAGCCCCATCTTTTTTTTTTTAATTTGATTTATATGCCGCCCTTCTCCGGAGACCCAGGGCAGCTTACAATGTGTTAAGCAATAGCCTTCATACTTTTGTATATTTATACAAAGTCAGCTTATTGCCCCCACAATCTGGGTCCTCATTTCACCTACCTTAGAAAGGATGGAAGGCTGAGTCAACCTTGAGCCTGGTGGGATTTGCAGGCAGCTTGATGTTCATAACAGTGCTTAGTCTGCTGCGCCACCAGGGCTCTTTTTGCTCCACGCGCCCCAAAATAATAAAACCTCCCCGAAAATAAGGCCAAGCACTTATTTCAGGGTTCCAAAAATATAAGACAGGGTCTTATTTTCGGGAAAACACGGTACTAATTTAATACCTACAGTGATTCCCTTAACAGCTATGGCAAGAAAGGATGAATAATGGGGCAAAACTCACTTAACCAATGTCTCACTTAGCAACAGAAAACTTGTACTCCATTGCAGTCGTAAGTCGAGGATGACCTACAAGACACCATGTTTAGGAGGCTAATCTCCTGAACCTTCAAGGATAACAAATCTAACTAACAACCCCAACTCCCACGCATGCTTGTTCCTTTTCCCAGGTGTATGCTGTGCTGTTTCCCTTTGCCCTGCTTTAATTTAAAAGCAGAGAGATGCCTATTGGTTGAGTTAAAGTCCCATTAAAAAGCCATAATTGTCGTATCAATTGTTAATGATGGTTCAGAATGGAACTCAGTGGCTGCGCCTGAAGTCCCAGACAGGGTATTTCTTATTGTGAATCACCTAGGGGGTAGAAAAAAGCATTCTTGGGTAGCAGGGAGATTCTCTTAGTAAAGAAACACAGCATTTGGGGAAATAGTGTTTGCTGACATTATCTTACATGCCTGAATACGGCATCCAGTTTCGGTCACCACGATATAAAAAAGATGTTGAGACCAGTGGTGAAATCCATTTTTTTTAAACTACTAGTTCTGTGGGCATGGTTTGGTGGGTGTGGTGTGGCTTGGTGGGTGTGGCTTGGTGGGCGTGGCAAGGGAAGGATACTGCAAAATCTCCATTCCCACCCCACTCTAGGGCAAGGATACTGCAAAATCTCCATTCCCACCTCACTCTGGGGTCAGCCAGAGGTGGTATTTGCCGGTTCTCCGAACTACTCAAAATTTCTGCTACCAGTTCTCCAGAACCTGTCAGAACCTGCTGGATTTCACCCCTGGTTGAGACTCTAGAAAGAGTGCAGAGAAGAGCAACAAAGGTGATTAAGGGACTGGGGGCTAAAACATATAAAGAACGGTTGCTGGAACTGGGTATTTCTAGTTTAATGAAAACAAGGACTAATCAGAATCAGAATAGAGCTGGAAGGGACCTTGGAGGTCTTCTAGTCCAGCCCCCTGCTCAGGCAGGAAATCCTATACCATTTTAGACAAGTGGTTGTCCTGTCTCTTCTTTAAAAACCTTCAGTGATGAAGCCACTGCAACTTCTGGTGGCAAGCTGTTCCACTGGTTAATTGTCCTCACTGTTAGGAAGTTTCTCCTCAGTTCCAGGTTGCGTCTCTCCTTGATTAGTTTCCATCCATTGTTTCTTGTCCTGCCCTCTGGTGCTTTGGTGCAATATTTTTTTTCCAAATATTGGAACACTGCTATTATATTGCCCTAGTGCAATATCCAATATTTGAGTGGCTGCCACAAAGAAGAGAGAGCTCAACCTCTTCTCCAAAGCACCTGAAGGCAGGACAAGAAATCCTGTGATCCAAATTTGGGCGCTTGGCAACTGGCATGTAATCACCATGTGTAACCTTCCCAGTCGGTTTCCAACAAGCAAAGTCAATGATTCTTAAGTCTGATTCACCTAACGATTGGGTGGTTCAGGTAATGATTGCAGTGATTTGTTGAACAACCGTGGCAAAAAAGATCGTAAAATGGGGCAAAACTTTCTTAACCACTGCCTCACTTTGCAACAAAAATATGGAGCTCAATTGCACAGAGTTTGCTTTTTTGGCAGGGAAAAAGTATGGAATGGATTAGAACCGTGATGGCGAACCTATGGCACAGGTACCATATCGGTGGGCACGCGAGCATTGCCCTAGTTCAGCTGCAGTGCGCATGTGTGCACCGGCCAGCTGATTTTCGGGCCTTCCGGGGTCACTGGAAGTTGGGAAACAGTCTGTTTCTGGTCTTCGGAGGGCCTCCGGGGGTGGGAGTGGGGAAGGCCCGTGTTTTGCTCTCCCCAGGCTCCAGAGGCTTTCTAGGGGGTGGGGTGCATTGCATTATGGGTGTGGGCATGCACATGCGTGACTTCCCTACGCTCCCCCCGCTTTTGGCACGCAATGGCAAAAAAGTTAGCCATCACTGGATTAGAATGAGTAGGGCCATTCTAGTCTTTACTACAGGTAGTCCTCTACTTACAACCAATCATTTAACGAATGTTCAAAATTCCAATGGAACAGAAAAAAAATTACTTCGGACAGGTCCCTGCACTTACAAACGTTGCATCCCCATGTTCATGTGGTCAAAATTCGGATGCTTGGCAACAAAAATGTATTTACAACAGTTGCGGTATCTCACTGCCATGCAATCGCCATTTGCAACCCTCTCAGACGGCTTCAAAGCAAGCAAAATCAATGCTGGAAGATGGATTCATTGAACAATTGCAATAATTTGCTTCACCTGTTTGGCCAAAAGGGTCCTAAAATCGGTCTCAACTTACTTAACAACCGCCTTGGTTAGCAAATAAATAAATAAAATTCTGGTCCCAATTGTGTTAGTAAGTCAAGGACTATATGGTCAGTCTCAACCCGACTTGAGCATTTAGGAAAGAAAAACCCTCGACTCCATATTTAAAGTGAAAGCTTCGCTTTTACTAAAGTCAAGCATAAGCAAAGCTGGATCTGAATGTTTCCCACGCAAAGTTTGCATTTTTTCTTCTTCCCTGGCCCTCTCCCCATGTCTAATCCATCAGTGTCCAATGGGATTTGAATTAGATGTTTTGGGAACAGCTTTGGAGTTCGACGCCTCTTTGGTGGAGTTTCACATTCCCTTCTCACAGCTCCGTCCTTGGTTGGCTGGTTCGTTCTGGAGTAGCACCTCTGATTCCTGCCACCCTATCATTCCCCCTCTCCTTCCTCTCTGTTAGTACTCCATACTTCTCCTCCCCACTTGTGTTTTGTGACAGGATGCCAGTGAAATGAAGTATGCTGAAGATGGCAGACCTGACACTATAAGCAATTTGCTTAAAAGCTGCAAAGCTTGTCTATTCCTGTATTGTTCCATGACTTGAAGTTCCACATGAAAGATTGAATTATTAGAAAGTGAAAGGAGAGTTATGCCATTATGACCCTTTGTATGTATGTGCCTTGTGGAGTACCAAAGGAGTAGAGATGTGTGGCGTGATGGTGTGAGCCTTGCAAGATGCTTTTCGTTGTTTTGACAAAAGCAGCAAGATTCGGTCAATGACCACACTTACGAATCAGGCAAGCTAAGAACTGAAACTGTGATTCTAAACCAGCAGTTGGGTAAACCCGGAAAATGTTGAGACCAGCTGAATCTGAAGTTGCAAGCAAGAAGGCTCCGTTTCTCTCTGAATTTTAAAAAAAGAGCACTTGGTTTGCATTAAGTAAAGGTAAAGGTTCCCCTCGCACATACATGCTAGTCGTTTCCGGCTCTAGGGGGCGGTGCTCATCTCCGTTTCAAAGCCAAAGAGCCAGCGCTGTCTAAAGATGTCTCTGTGGTCATGTGGCCGGCATGACTAAACGCCAAAGGCACAAAGAACGCTGTTACCTTTCCACCAAAGATGGTCCCTATTTTCCTACTTGCATTTTTTACGTGCTTTCGAACTGCTAGGTTGGCAGAAGCTGGGACAAGTAACGGGAGCTCACCCCGTTATGCGGCACTAGGGATTCGAACCACTGAACTGCCGACCTTTCGATTGACAAGCTCAGTGTCTTAGCTACTGAGCCATCGCGTCCTTTTTGTGTGCATTGCGTTGCGATAAATTTGCATTGCCTTGCGTTAAATCAACGGGCTCATATATTAGCTCTGGTAGTTGGAGTGATTTGTATACCTGTGGTTCTTTATTAAAAAAAAGCAAAGTGGTTTAATTTATATCTTTGCACGTTTTCTTCCAGTCTAATCCTAGACGGTTCAAAGAGGCAAAAATTACCTTACTACCGAGTTACCTCAATCAACAGAGAAGGGAGAAAGCTGGACCCTGATGAGAACAAAAGGCAGTGTCAAAATGAATGGCATTACACTCACACGCAGAAGAAAGCAGAAGAGACTAAATTGGAAATTATCGCTAATGCGATCTAGGGTGGGGGGAAATCAAGAGTGCTTCGATAATCGGAAAAAGTGTTAGAGAAGAAAATATTGCTTCGCTAAAAAAAAGTTTGCCTAATGGTTAGAATGTATAAATAGGCATGGATGAAGGCAAATATACGTGTCCCACAGTGGTGGGTTTCAATTTTTTTTACTACCAGTTCTGTGGGTGTGGCTTGGTGGGCATGGCGTGGCAGGGGAAGGATACTGTAAAATCTCCATTCCCACCCCACTCCAGGGGAAGGTTACTGCAAAATCCCCATTTCCTCCCGATCAACTGGAAGTTGGGAGGCAGAGAATAGATGGGGGCAGGGCCAGTCAGAATTTTTACTGCCGGCTCTCCGAACTACTCAAAATTTCCACTACCGGTTCTCCAGAACTGGTCAGAACCTGCTGAAACCCACCTCTGGTGTCCCAGGATAAAGTTGCCGGATCCAATCTGCTTGATCACCAGGACCAGAGTTTTTGGACTTGTGCTGGAGCCCCTTCTCAGGGAACTTCTCTCCACCGGAATATGTGCTTCTGTGGTATTTATGTGGTGCCTGGTTGGATGTGTCTTCTTGTTGTTTGAGTGGGATGTTGATGAACAGCTATTAAGTCATTGGCTATGGTTTCCTTGTGCTGCCAAGTCCTGGGTTCCTAAGTATCTGCTAAACTGGTAGTAAATCAGGATTCCTATTGACTGACAGGAGGCCCTTTTTTCCCAGACTTTGATCATTTCCCTGGCTTTCTTTGTACCTGCTCGGCTAACAATCAAATTTACTTTCTGTTCAATCTTGACAATTGTTAAAATGTTCTTCAGTAATCAGTTAATTGCTGGATATATTATAATGAGGCAGGAATCTTTTCATGTTGGTTTTACTCAGTTACTTGTTTTTCCAAAGAGACATGTGTCCTATCTGTTTCCTGCAACGTTTATCCTAAAAAGTCAATTTTTAAAAAAAAGTTGGAGACATTTTGATGCCCATTTTCCCCGATGCACACCTTAGTCATGCAATTTAAGGCAGTACATCTGTTTCTGAAGGCAATTTCCCCTAGTGTCATGAATTTTATTTGTCATCTTAAGTAATATAGGCAAGGTTGGAGATATTTTTTTTCTCCTAACGGATGCACCGAAGTATCCATGTTAATTGAAGAACTGCACTGCAAGATGCTGAAATGGATGTCTAGTATAACAGTGTTATGGTTCACATATTAGGCTATGAAGTGTGAAATAAATAAATTTGATTTAGCATACATGACATAACATTTCCATCTCTGGGAGTATTCAGTACTTACCACGAGTGGAAAAGTTTCTTGCATGAAGGAATTCTCAATCCAATGAGAGGCTTATTGCAGTAGTAAATCAGGGATCTCCTTCTGGTGTTTGTAAAAACCCGGAAGAGGTCATTTATTTAATTTATTACATTTATGTGGCTGCCCCTTTGCAGAGTGATTCTGCATAAATATCATGGTTGAATAAGAAGGGAGGGAGGGAGGGGAGGAAGGAAGGAAGAAGATGGGAGAGAGGGAGGGAAATGGGAAGGGAGGAAGGGAGGTGGAGGGGAGGCCAGGGGAGGGAAGGGGAAGAAGGAAAGAAATGGAAGGGAAGGAGGGAGGGAGGGAGGGAGGGAGGGAGGGAGGGAGGAAGGAAGGAAGGAAGGAAGGAAGGAAGGAAAGAAGGAAAGAGATGAGAGGAAGAGAGGGATGGGAGGGAAGGAGGAAGAATGGAGGGAAGGAAGGAACAGGGAGGGGAGGCCAGGGGAGGGAAGGGGAAGAAGGAAGGAAATGGAAGGGAGGAGGAAAGGAAGGAAGAAAAGAAATGAGAGGGAGAGGGGATGGGATGGGATGGGATGGGATGGGAAGGAGGGAGGGAGGGATGGGAGGGAGGGAAGAAAGGAAGCAAGGAAGGAGATGGGAGGGGAGGCCAGGGGAGGGAAGGGGAAGAAAGAAGGAAATGGAAGGGAGGAGGAAAGGAAGGAAGAAAAGAAATGAGAGGGAGAGGGGATGGGATGGGATGGGATGGGAAGGAGGGAGAGAGGGATGGGAGGGAGGGAAGAAAGGAAGCAAGGAAGGAGATGGGAGGGGAGGGGAGGCCAGGGGAGGGAAGGGGAAGAAAGAAGGAAATGGAAGGTAGGGAAGGAAGGAAGGAAGGAAGGAAGGAAGGAAGGAAGGAAGGAAGGAAGGAAGGCTGTAAAAGCTACTTCTACGCAAGGGGGAAAAATCTCAATAACTCTTGCCATTTTCAATTTCTAAAGGAAGCATGTCTATAAACAAATGTAAACTCTTTCTCAAGACAATTTCAGTCTTTGCGATCTTTTCCTTGTACAATTGATCTTGGTAGTTCTGAGGCCAACAATGTTTTGCTTTTGTAACTTTTTTTTTATGGTATTCAAACATGGCAGAGAATTTCCCAGGAACGTTGTCTTCCCTCAATGAAGCAGCTTAAAACAGAATCCAAAAACAGCTATTTCTCTGAGCCATTAAACCTGTGTTTTTGCAATAAACGGCATTGATTGGGAAAGGAAATGTCACGCTTGTAAGACTTTTACGTTTTCAGACATAGAATATAAGTTTCCACTTACCAAATGGCAATAAAAAAGTGAAAAATACAGGCCAGACGAGATGGGTGGCACTAATAGCAAAAACCAATTTTCCATCAGTTTTGAAATAAATAGTAATTAATCAAGGTAGCTATGACAATGAAATGGGTAAAATCTACCTTCCCTCATTACAGACGGTCCTCAACTTACAACCACAATTGAGGCCAAAATGTCTGTTGCTAAGTGAGACAGTTGTTAAGTGAATTTTGCCCTCTTTTGGTCATCGATGTTAAGGGAATCATTGAAGTTGTTAAATTAGTAATACGGTTGTTAAGTGAATCTATCTTCCCCATTGAATTTGCTTGACAGAAGGTCACACAAAGGGATCACATGACCCTGGGATACTGTAACCGTCATAAATATGAATCAGTTACCAAGTGTCTGAATTTTGATCCTTTAACTGTGGGGATGCTGCAACAGTCATAAGTGTGAAAAACGGTCATCAGCTTTGAATGGTCACTAGGTGAACTGTTGTAAGTTGAGTACTACTGTATAACTAAATAGCAAAAGAGAAAAATCCCTCATTTAGAAAGCAATAATGAGGTAAAATCAGAAGTAGTATTCAGCAGGTTCTGACTAGTTCTAGAGAACCGGTAGCGGAAATTTTGAGTAGTTCGGAGAACCGGTAAATACCACCTCTGACTGGCCCTGCCCCCATCTATTCTCTGCCTCCCAAGTTCCAACTGATCGGGAGGAAATGGGGATTTTGCAGTAACCTTCCCCTGGAATGGGGAGGGAATGGAGATTTTACAGTATCCTTCTCTTGCCATGCCCACCAAGCCACGCCCACTGAGCCATGCCACGCCTACCAAGCCACACCCACAAAAAACAGTAGTAAAAAAATTTGAATCCCACCACTGGGTAAAATTACCAATTGTTTTGGTCAGTTGGATACAATACAGGCACAGAGCACCGTTAACAATCTAGTCACATTTGTGTATTAATACGCCAGGCAAATATATTCTGATTTAAAACTTCACTAGCGCACGGCAAAACGGTATAAAGGCAGCCTGTTCAGATTGATGGTGGTATGATAAATGCAGCCTGATTATTGGATCAATTTTTGATCTTCCCTATTCAGAACTAGTTCCGAATTGCTGGTTCCCACAGAGACACAAATGGGCCTCTCGTTCTTCCAATATTTGAAAAATACAGTAGAAAGCTTGTAATGGCATTTATCTGGGACATTTATTTTGATTTACTGATTTAAAATGTTGATGTGCTTCCTTTCCTCCTTCTGCGAATGTATGCAAGGAAGCGAACTGTGGCTTTAAAGGGCAATGATATAAAAACACCCAGAGTTTTTCCAAAATCTGTACCCTGAAATAAAATAAATATCTCCAGCAAAACAGCAGTTGATAAGAAATAAGCCTGAAGATTTGCTTCCTTCTCTCTCTCTCTCTCTCTCTCTCTCTCTCCCTCTCTCTCTCTCTCTCTCTCTCTCTAAAAAATAACTAGGGGAAATGAAAAGATTTTACAGGTCATAGTTGGCAAGGAAAAGAAACAAATAGTTTTGAGCTGAGAATTACAAAAATAATGATGTGTCTATTTTATTCAGGCTTTCAAGGCTGATCCTCATGCCAAAATATCAAAACATACCTTCGTCTCATCCCAGCATCACGTTCGTGAACTTCGCCATCTGTGAAAAATTTATTTCATTCCCGCAGTCAATAGGTCTCTCTCACCTCATAAGAAGGGATGTTTAGGAAGGATGGAATACCAAAGAAATAGGGATGCCTTAGAACAGATATCAGTTACTCGATTTGGTGAAACTCTTTCATTATTCCAACTTTTTACAGAAAAATAAAAACAGATGTTTGAGTTGGTCCAGTGGCTAAATCTAGCACACCTGGATTTATAATGACCTATAATATTAATTTCTATTATATTTATTATATAAATTATATTTATAATTTATATTTAGAGACGCGGTAGCTCAGTGGCTAAGACGCTGAGCTTGCCAATTGAAAGGTCGGCAGTTCAGCGGTTCAAATCCCTAGTGCCACGTAATGGGGTGAGCTCCTGTTACTTGTCCCAGCTTCTGCCAAACTAGCAGTTTGAAAGCACGTAAAAAATGCAAGTAGAAAAACAGGGATCACCTTTGGTGGGAAGGTAACAGTGTTCCATGTGCCTTTGCCATTTAGTCATGCCGGCCACATGACCATGGAGATGTCTTCTGACAACGCTGGCTCATCAGGTTTGAAACGGAGAGGAGCACTGCCCCCTAGAGTTGGGAATGACTACCACATATGTGCGAGGGGAACCTTTACCTTTATAATATTAATATTGTTATGAAATCGATATTGCAATTCCAAAACAGGCTTGCAAGAACACAAGCGAGCGGTCAGACGAGGAGACCCAAACTCATTGATTCTCTCACAATGCAACGAACAAGGACATACATTCGATTTCGCATCTACTAAGATTGTTGGCTGAGCAGGTACATAGATAGCCAGGGAAATGATTAAAGCCTGGGAAAAAAGGGCCCCTTGTCAATTGTTGGAAGAATATCCATCTGGTTCAGTTCCAAGCCAGAAGAAAGACATTGGAAATACGGAGACAGATTGGAAAGATGTTTTTTTTTGATGAAGCAGAACCACCAGGGTTTGTGGTTCTGGGCAGTTGACAAAATAGAGTTGAGAGTAGGGGATTTTATACTTTCTCTGGGCTTTGCACTTGAGCTTCCTGTTCCTGTGCAAGAACATGTATTCTATTGACTGTTGTCAGATTCCTATGGGGTCATGTAGGGGTTATAGCTGGCACTATAGGCAAAAGAGGAAATGCAAATCCTAGGTCCGTGATGGCGAATCTATAGCATGTGTGCCACAAGTGGCACATGGAGCCATATTGGTGGGCACGTGAGCATTGCTCTAGGTCAGCTCCAGTGCGCATGGATGCGCTGGCCAGCTGATTTTTGGGCCTTCTGGTCCCACTGGAAGTTGGCAAATGGACCGTTTCTGGCCTCCGGAGGGCCTCTGGGGGGTTGGGGAAGGCCGTTTTCGCCCTACTGAGCTGCCAGTAACTTAATTTTTTTGTTTAATGGGTGTATGCCCTAGATTTTATATAGATCAATAGAACTGTTTTACATCTGGTTGTCAGCTTTGGAAGCCATATTAGGCTGGAAGCTTCCATGCTGCCACCTTCTCATGTGTGGGAAAGTAGGAGGGGGGATTTAATAGAGGGGTTGTCTTTAGGCATAATAGCATTCTTCCTGTAGGTCAAGGTCAGGGAGACCCTGCATCTGGAGAAGGAGTGGTCGGAGTGATGTTTCGCGATGGGACGGCGGTTGATTGGAGCATGTGATCGACTGAGGAGTGAGGGGATGGTTTGGGGGATTTTGATTTACTGAGGGAAAACCCGGACCACTCAGATTCGGGTTTTCCCAGATGTGCCAGTTTACCTATTCTAGTAAATCGAACCATGAAAAATGCTTGCTTCAGAGTCTTTACTTGGAGCTGGGGGGCTTTCTGGAATGCTGACACTGGTATGATTATGTCAGAAATATGAAAGCTGTCATTAAACTATAGCAGAGAATCTATCCATTCACCCCCACAGCAAAGCTAGAGCCTCCATGCACAAAGTCACAAAGGTCAAGATTTAAAAACAATTTTAGAGAATGATGACACCATCGAGAGAAACCACATGTATCAGAATGGTCTGAAAAGCATGTGAAAATGGAGTAAAATAAATTAAAACTCTACATTAGCTCAGCCGTCCGTACATGTTCTCTCGTCTGTATTGTTGGAAAAAATATCCATTTGGTTCAAGTTCCAAGCCAGGAGAAAAGCACTGGAGACAAAATGGAGACTGGAGGCTGATTGGAAAGAGGGTCCATTTATTGATGAAGCAGAAGCATATAGGTGGTTCTGGGCAGCTGACCACATGGGGTTGAGAGTGGGGGGTATTTATACCTTTTCTTGGGCTTAGCACTTGAACTTCCTGTTCTTGTGCAAGAACGTGTATTCTATTGGTTGTTGTCAGACTCCCATGGGGCCATGTACAAATCCTAGGAGTTTGTCTGAGCTAAGTTTGATTGAAGTTTGGACTACTGATGCAATGAAGGGGTGTTGGACAATTCCTATTGTCAAGTTCTAATGAAGCCACAAGATGGCTTCAGGGGGTTTTATCCTCCTTCAAATAGATAAATAGATTTGTATAAAACGATTCTGTATTTGTATTCTTACACTTTCTATTCAGTAGCATAAAAGGAAGAGAAGTTGCTCAGATCCGGTGCAGAAAAAAAGGAGATGATGTATCCGTGCATAGACATAGCTACGTGTAAAGAAGCAAATTTAGAAATGGGAATTTAATTGGAAATACAAAAATATTACTGTAGCTGCATAAATATTCAGCATTAGAAAGATTTGGAATATCAAACTGCAGTGCTTAAATTGATACATCCAAATCAATTTGGTCTAATTCGGTGATTTTCCATTCATGCACGTTGCCTTATAATGGTCTAAATTGATCCAAATTGAATTCAGTCCAGTTTACTGATTCGAGTTAATACTGATGTTTCAATTGTATTGATTTTCCAAAATGACTTGAATGTTCAAATTAAACTGGACTCACTTGGTAGATCTGTACTTGTCATCATATAAAAGAGGACAATTGCCTTCTTGTCTGATAGACAGTGTCTTCTGAATCGATTCTTCTTTCTATTGACCTGGGCCAAGTCTTCAAAAAGAGAAGTCTCCCCTGTCAAGAACATCTTGCCTACACAGCTCTCTTCTTGAGGATTTTCCAAAATTCAGTTCCGATATGATTATCTTCACACATTTCCCTCAGATCATTAAGGTCTGTTTTTAAAAACCTAATTCAATTATGATGCTTCACTGGATATCGTGTGCTGAATATCGTAAGGCCAGTTCCGGCTACCTGTGGGACTAATGCAAGTTAATTCAAGCAGAGCAAACTGGGGTATGGACTCTATTTCGCTTATGCTCAGAAATATTTGTCCAAGTTTATACAACACACACCCGGTTAATAAAACACAATTATAAAACATGCTATGTCCAGGCAATGAAAGTCTTTCTTTCTTTCTTTCTTTCTTTCTTTCTTTCTTTCTTTCTTTCT
>WNWU01000033.1:8167723-8180600 GCA_012654045.1 Ptyas mucosa | reverse complement strand
GCGGCTCAGCTGGGCATTGGGGGGGGGGTAGGGGCAGGGATTTTTGCTACCGGTTCTCCGAACCACCCGCCTCCATCGCTACCAGATTGGGCGATCCTGTCCGAACTGGGAGCATTTCACCCCTGCCACTACCGTATTTTTCAGACTATAAGACGCACTTTTTTGCCTCCCAAAAGGGGGCAAAAATGTCTCTGAGTCTTATAGACCAAATATTGCCAAAGCCCCGCCCACCCGCCAGCCATTTTTTTTGGCCTCCACATGTTTTCGGGCCTTTTTTCAGGCCTTTATTTTGGCCCATTTTCAAGGCTTTTTCCATCCTGTTTTCAAGGCTTTTTTTTTGGCCTGTTTCAGCCAGGTTTGGGGGTTTTTTTCACCCATTTTTGAGGCTTTTTTTGGCCTGTTTTTTCAGAAAAAAACCCCGAAAACAGGGCAAAAGAAGCCTCAAAACCAGTCCCCCAAAAGCCTCAAAAACGAGCCAAAAAAGTCCCAAAAATGGGCTGAAAAAAGCCTTGAAAATGGGCCAAAAAAAGCCCTGGAAGCAGGCCAAAAAAAGACTGGAAAAGGCCTGAAAAAAGATAGCCCAAAAACTTTTTTGTTGTTGTTTTCCTCTTCTAAATTTAGGTGCATCTTATAGTCAGGTGTGTCTTATAGTCTGAAAAATATGATATACAGTAAAATTGTGTCGTAAATAAGTGTTCCCCAGTGCTAGGACAGGTGAGGGGATTTTTACACTGTGATCTTTTAATGTTGTAAGCCATCGGAGTCAATGTGTGTGTGAGTTGGACAGCTGTATAAATTTCTTTCATAACATCTAATCAGTATGTGAAATATATCACACCCTGCTCTAATTATAACAACAATCTTATTCTAAAGCTCTCTTTGTACACAGTAGAACTGAGCAGGAAAAGATGAACTTGGTCATTACTGCGAGCGGTTTTTTTTTTCTAATTTTTCCACATTCATGCATTTTGTAATGAGATTTGAAGAAGTCTTATTATTATACTGTGATTGCAAATCCAGAATATGCCCCGCAAAGAGGGATTGTATTTGAGATTAGTCAAAAACAGATAATCCTCAACGTATGATCACAATTGAGCCCCAAATTTCTGTTGCTAAGTGAGGCAGTTGTTAAGTGAGTTTTGTCCCATTTTACAACTTTTTTGCCACAATTATTAAGTGAATCACTTAAGTTGTTAAGTTAGTAGCAATAGCAATAGCACTTAGACTTATATTCCGCTTCATAGTGCTTTTACAGCCCTCTCTAAGCGGTTTACAGAGTCAGCATGTTGCTCCCAACAATCTGGGTCCTCATTTTACCCACCTCGGAAGGATGGAAGGCTGAGTCAACCTTCAGCCTGGTGAGATTCGATCTGCCAAACTGCTGGCAGCTGGTGATCAGCAGAAGTAGCCTGCAGTACTGCACTCTAACCACTGCACCACCGCGGCTCAGTAGCAAGGTTATTAAGTGAATCATGCTTCCCCGTTGATTTGCTTGTCAGAAGGTCACAAAAGGTGATCATAGGACACCGTTCCTGTCATAAATATATGTCAGTTGCCAAGCATCTGAATTTTGATCACGACCGTGCAGTGGTTGTAAGTGTGAAAAATGGTCATAAGTCACTTTTTCTCAGTGCCGTTGTAACTTTGAACGGTCACTAAATGAACTGTTGTAAGTCGAGGACTACCTTGTAACAAGAGTTCCACTCCATATCAATATTTTGAGCGTCGGTGGTGCAGCAGACTAAAGTGCTGTTAAGTGCTAGCACTTAGCTGCCAGCTGCCTGCAATTAGTGTAAGTTCGAATCTCACCAGGCTCAAGGTTGACTCAGCCTTCCATCCTTTTGAGGTAGGTAAATTGAGGACCCGGATTGTGGGGGCAATAAGCCAACTTTGCATAGAACAACACCACTTAGGGGGGGCAAAAGCCCTAATAAGCAGGTATATAAAAAAAAGTATGCAGGCTATTGCTGTAATGCATTGTAAGCCACCCTGAGTCTATGGAGAAGGACAGCATATAAATTGGACTAATAAATAAATAAATAAATAAATTTTGCTGAGTGCAAAAACATTTTAAAAGATAGGATCTGAGGGCCTACGGAAAGGGACTCCTGGGTCTGGTGACCTTCTCCTAGACAGTTTAGTTCTGTGCTAGAATTTGTGAAAAATAGCTTATTATTAAATTCTCATATCCAGTGGAAAGCAAATACAGAGCTCATATCCATCTGCCATCCTCTTCTCTCCTCTAATGTCAAAATGTAGGTTGTAAATTCTCACAGGAGGGACCAATCTAGTTTTTCTTTTTTCTTTCTGCTTATGTTCCTCCGTTCAGAATATTGCACACTGATCACTTAATAAGCATACTGATAGCACTAATGATGCTAATAACAACAGCCTGATTAATCCTTATCTCTTCTGCCTTCCTTTCCAGTGAAAGTTAGCGGCTGTTCAGAGAGCAAAGGAACGCCATACGAAAGTGCCAACTTGGACTTCAAGGTGAGGAACGGCGGAGCCCTCTACCCCACCAAACAGGTGCACCCACCTTTGGAGGAGACAAAAGTTACGGTAATGACTTGGGAGGTTCTAGAAAGATGGGAAACTTTGGTCAGGTTACTGGTGGGAGAGAAATCACAATCCAAGGGACACAAAGTTAGAAAAAAACAAAACAATCCATGGTTCTAGAAAAGCCAGCCAGGCATTGTCTACGGATGATCCCCGACGTATGACCACAATAATAGCAATAGCGCTTAGACTTATACACTGCTTCACAGGGCTTTACTGTGCTTTGTAAGCAGTTTACTGAGTCAGCCTATTGCCCCTTAACAATCTGGGTCCTCATTTTACCGACCTCGAAAGGATGGAAGGCTGAATCAACCTTGAGCCGGTGAGACTTGAACTGCCGAATTGCTGGCAGCCGGCAGTCGGCAGAAATAGCCTGCAGTACTGCATTCTGACCACTGCACCCCCAGAGCTCTAAGAACCAGTGTTTGCATTGCTAAGAATAAAAAGAAGAATTTTCTGAGCGTTTTTGTCGCTGTTGTTAAATGAATCAGTGCAGTCACTAAGTAAATCCATCTTCCCCCTTTGACTTTGTTTGTTCAAAGCCTGCTGGAGAGATCACACATGGGGAATCACATGACCCAGGACGCTTCAGCCATCTTAAATAAGTTGCCAATCGCCCTAATTTTGATCACATGACTATGGGGATGGTACGATGATGGCAAGTTTGAAGACTGGTTGTAAGTCCCCTTTTTAGTGCCATTGTTACTCTGAATGGTCACGAAATGAATGGTTGTACCTCAAGGACTACCTGTAGACAAAGCCTTCAGAATCAAAGTTCTCTTTTGTTTCTGTTGGTCTTTTATTGTTTTGCCTTTTTATTATGTAAAGTGCCCAGAGGCGTCTGGAGTTGGGTATTCTTTAAAATCAAAACCAATAAAAATAAAAGACATAAATTGCCTAATCAAAAAGTGGGAGCATGTATCCTGCTTTACAGAGGAACTCCCCTATCTTACTAATCCACGGCCTGGTTGATTAGAGGGACATAGCATTCCCCAATAAACATTTAACAGAATAACAGAGTTGGAAGGGACCTTGACGGTCTTCTAGTCCAACTCCCTACTCAGGAAACCTTATACCTGTGATGGCGAACCTATGGCACGTATGCCACAGGTGGCACGTGGAGCCATATCTGTGGGCACGAGTGCGTTGCCCTAGCTCACATGCGGGTGCCGGCCGGCTGATTTTTGGGCCTTCCAGGCCCACCAGAAGTCGGGAAATGGGCTGTTTCCGGCCTCTGGGGGGTGGGAGAGGCCGTTTTCACCCTCCCCGGGCTCCAAGAAAGCCCCTGGAGCCTGGGGAGGGTGAAAAACGGGACTACCGGGCCCACCAGTAACCTTTTTGCCATCATGTGCCAAAAGTAGGGGAAGAACGTGCGGGTTGTGGCGCATGCATGGGGGGGCGGGGGGCATTGAATTATAGGTATGGGCACGCACAACCCCCCCCCATGTTCTCCCCACTTTTGGCACGCAACAGCAAAAAGGTTAGCCATCACTGCCTTATACCCTTTCAGACAAATGGTTTTCCAATCTCTTCTTAAAATACCTCCAATGATGGAGCATTGCAGCATCTCCATAGTCACACGATCACAATTCAGGCATTTGGCAGTCAGCATGCATTGAAAAAGATTGCAGCATCCTGGGATCCTGGGATCACATGTTCTGCCTCAGCTACGGACCCCAAAGAACGCAGCACACACCAAGTCTGTTCAAACCTTAGTTTACTAAAATGAAATCAGTTTTTTTTTTCAAACAAAGGCTCTTAATTAACTTTCTTAACAGCCTGCAAGAATCCAAAGAATAAATAATCTTAATCTTACTATGGTTGGCAGAAAGCCCAGAAGCAAATTTGCAGAGAACTAAGATCAAGGCACGAAGGAGAGTGAACGGTTGTTTCCTGCAAATTGCTTCAGTTGGTGTTCCTCCTTAAATAGGCTAAGGGAGTGGCCAATTAGCCCCAAGCCTTACTCTTGAGGAGACCTCCTCCTGAGGAGCCACTCCTGCCTTTTGGCAGCTCTGCGCACCCGTGCATCGAGAAGAGGCTCCTCCTCCTTAACCTCTTCACTTAAGGGAGTTTCTGGAGGTTCTGAAGGCCCTGGCTGAATCCCCGCTTCTGGCACCACATCTTCTCCAGCCTCCTCATTGTCCGAATCTGCCACCAGCCGCACAGGCCACGTACGAGCCACAACATCACCATTTGTGACCTTCCCAGCAAGTTTCCAACAAGCAAAGTCTATGAGGAAAGTCAGTGCTTAACAACCAAGTGTTTCGCTTAACAACTGTGGCAATTCAAGGTTGTAAAATCAGGCACAACTCATTTACCTTGACAACTCACAGCTCACAACCACCTTGAGAGCTGTGGTGGCAAACTGATTAGAATGCAGTATTGCAGGCTCATTTCTGCCGACAGCCAACAGTTCGATTCTCATTGGCTCAAGGTTGACTCAGCCTTCCATCCTTTCGAGGTCAGTAAAATGAGAACCCAGATTGTTGGAGGCAATAGGTAAACTGCTTAGAGAGTGCTGTAAAGCAGTGTGAAGCAGTATATAAGTGCTATTGCTGTTGCCTTGCTTAGCAACAGAAATTCTGGTCCCAATTCTAGTCGTACTTTTCACACATAAAATTCAGATACAACCACCAGCAGCAAACAAATACTCTTGAAACAAAATAGAGATGGCCAGTGGTAGCATCATCTTTTATGTCAATATCATCTTTCCACTTGCTCAAGAGTGGGTAGATAGCAATTGAACTAAGCTGAAGGAAACTTCCCTTGTCTGGCAGAGTGCAAAGGATAGTTATAGGAGGTGACTTCATAAATTATTTTCAATAAAAGTGTGGGAGTGAATTGTTTTATGCCAGCGCATCTACATTAAATTACGACCTCATTCAGGGATAATGTATTCCAATGAGAAACCTACGACTGTAGCTTTTCGTTCCTTGGTATCTGTGAAAGCACGGAGGCTGCCATCATATCGTATCGTGGCCCTATCCTTTTACTGGAAACAGGATGACGGAGATTCAGAAAAGATAAAGATAAGATAAAAATACTGTCAGGGTTCCAAATAACATGCCCATAGCAAACAGAACTTGAAAGCAGGTAGATTCCTTAAAGAACAGTTTTATTGGATATATCATACTAGCCGGACGCCCGTGCTTCACTACGAAACTATGTGATTGGACTTGATAAATTGATCCTTAAAGCCTGAAACTTAATGTAGAATGTGTAACTCCATAGCATCAGAGCGTGTTAATATAAGGCAACTGGCAGTTGGAACAGAGAGGGAGGGGATTAGAATGCCCCAGCCCGCAGGCCGGATGAGTCATGCACTGGCCACACCCACACCCGGTTTAGCGAAGGAGTAGCATCAGAGCGTGTTAATCTAAGGCAACTGGCAGTTGGAACAGAGTTCTTTTCAGGTGGGGCAGGGGAGTAGAATGTCTAACTCCTTAGCCTCAGAGCGTGTGAATATAATACTGTATATGAAATACTAATGATCTGATGGTCATTTCAAAAAATCCTTTCTTAGCCAGCACCTAGAAGCCAAGAGGAACATATGTGCCAAATTTCAAGTTTGTAGGCTTTACAGTTCTGGAGATTTCTTGATGAGTGAGTGGTATTTGGCTTTTATATATATAGATTGGCACAGACTGGTGAAAACTGACTAACGATTCCCGTGGTTTTCACCTAATTAAAAGTAAACTTTTCCCCCCTTTTCCCAAACAATCAGTCACATGGTCCAATCAAAGCTCTGTCTGGTTGCTTGGTAACTTCATTCCTCCTCTCTCCAGCCACCTGTGAGAATGTCCTTGGTTCCAGTGGACATCAATTCAAATAATTTAACAACCAGTTCTCTGCCCTAATGATCAACTGGGTAGGTGTGGCTCGGTGGTCATGTGACCGTGTGGGCGTGGCCAACTCAACATCACTCAGCTCGATGGGCGCTTCGCCTTAGCTGTTACAATGTAATAAGGGTTAACCAGAGAGGCAGTTTCTGTAAGCAGGGCAATAAAGATTAGGCTAGAAACAACACCAGAATGTTTCCTTCCGGCCTTCCTTACAGGATTAGCCCTGTAAAGTGGAAAAAAACAAAATAAGATTTCTTCCAACAACCGGTTCTCCGAACTGTATAGAAAGTTAACAACCGATTCTCCCAAATACAGTAGGAGCGAACTGGCTGAATCCCACCACTGCTTGGTTTCCAGAGGAAACTATTTTGTTTTGGCTACAAATCCCCCCCAGCTATCTCTATTTCCACCCCCCCCCCAATCCTCATCTCCATTGCGGCAACACTGAAGCCCCAAAGATAGCCTCATTCAGAGTTGACAAATACGTCTTCTCAGAGGAGATATGTAAATTATGGAATTTCCTACAAACATGTATGCCAGGTGGATAGAAAACCAGAGAGCTTTATGTTAAAGGTGAATTGGATAATTCAAGGAATGTAAGTCTAGTAATGAAAAACATAATGTTGCATTTCAACTTGATGATTTCATCTGTAAGATTTAATGAGAATTCTCTTCTCTTATTCACTAAATGAATAGAGGCTGACATAATCTCTACATCATGGACAGTTAAACACAACATCCTTCTGCAAATTTAAATGCCTATGTTATATGCCTTTGTTTGTAGATTCTGAATAAGAGAATGATGAATATTGGCAGGTGCCAAAATTTTGGTACCCTCCCAGTCTGACCTGTATACAGGTAGTCCTTGACTTACAGCTCTTCATTTAGTGATCATTCAAAGTTACAGTGGCACTGAAAACAGTGATTTATGGCTGTTTTTCACACAACTATTGCAGCATTCCCATGATCATATGATCAAAATTCAGATGCTTGACAATTGGGTCAAATTTATGATGGTTGCAGTGTCCTGGGGTTATGTGATCCCCTTTTGCGACCTTCTGAAAAGCAAAGTCAATGGGGAAGCCAGATTCACTTAACAATCATGTTACTAAATGAACAACAGCAGGGATTCACTTAACAAAATGCGGCAAAATTCACTTAACAACTGTCTCACTTGGCAAGATAAATTTTGGGCTCAATTGTGGTCATAAGTTGAGGACTATCCGTAATGCTCCTTTTGGCAGAAATATGACCTTTCAAGTATTTGCTGTTAACAGTTTAACACTTTTTCTATTCTTGCATTTGGAACCCGTCTCTATTCTTCCTTGCATAATGATTTTAATTCAGAAATATAGATAATCCTCAATGTGTGACCACAATTGAACCCAAAATTTATCTTGCTAATTGAAACGTGTTGTTAGTTTTGCCTCATTTTATGACCTTTTTTGACCCAGTCATTAAATGAGTCACTGCAGATGTTAAGTTAGTAACATGGTTGTTAAGTGAATACGGCTTCCTTCAGGGGTGAAATCTAGCACGTTCTGACAGGTTCTGGAGAACTGGTAACGGAAATTTTGAGCAGTTTGGAGAACCGGTAAATACCACCTCTGGCTGGCCCCAGAGTAGGGTGGGAATGGAGAATTTGCAATATCCTTCCCCCAGGAGTGGGGAGGGAATGGGGATTTTGCAGTATCCTTCCACTGCCACACCCACCAAGCCATGCCCACCAAGCCAAACCACGTCCACCAAGCCACGCCCACAGAATTGGTAGTAAAAAAAATTGGATTTTACCACTGGCTTCCCTATTGTCTTTGCTTCTGAGAAGGTCGCAAAGCGTGATCCCATGACCCTGAGACACTGCAACTGTCACAAATATGAGCCAGTTGTCAAGCATCTGAATTCTGAGACATGACATGGGGATGCCGCAAAGGTCATAACTGTGAAAAACGATCATAAGTTATTTTTTCAGTGCCGTTGTAACTCCAAACGGTCGCTAAATGAACTGTTTTTTTTTAAGTCAAGGACTACCTGTATTATTAGCTGTTCTGGCATTCACTGCAAATTTTTGATTATATTAAGACTTGTTCTTCTTTCTTGGAAGTACTTCAGAGTTGATTTAGATAGATATCCAACCTCTTTTTTGCCTCAGGTTTGTCACTCTAGGACATTAGCTTTTGGATATGTTGTTATTTAATTGAATCCATTCTTTCTTTCACCTGTATAATATTTCCTGTCCTTCCAGCAGACACACAATCCCCAAAGCATAATTCAACCCCATGCTTAAAGGTTGGCAAATCCATAACCTTTATTTTTTTTCTCTCCAAAGCTATATTTTTTCCATGTTTCCCTCCTAAAATTCTGACTTTAAAAAAGAGAGTGGTTGTTTTGTCTAAGACTGACACTAGATCTTAGCTCCCTTTGCTTATTTTATTTTTAGATATAGTCAGTGGTGGGATTTAGCCGGTTTGGGCTAGTTTGGTTGAACCAGGTAGTTAAATTGCTGGCTGGCCCTGCCCTGCCCCGCTCATTCCAGGAGTCACCATGTGCCCCATTTTGACTCCCAGGTAAGTGCAGGGAGGCTACTAGGCCCCAAACGGGACGAGGAGGGTGTGTGTCCCCCCCCCCCCACGGCCCATTTTTGCTCCCATGGGGTTGCAGGAGTCAACGAGTGCTGCCTGTCACACCCCCTGGCCACTCCTACCCAGCCGGTCATTAGGGCAGGCAACTGGTTGTTAAATTATTTGAATCCCACCACTGGATATAGTGCAATAAAAATACTTACTCCAGGGAGAATACTCAATTTAGTAGGAATTATCTCTAACCTTCTAACAGATATTGTTATACAGGTTGCATTAACAGAGGGATAGAATCAGGATCATATGAGGTATTAGTACCCCTTTATAAAGTCTTAGTAAGACCATGTTTGGAATACTGCATCCAGGTTTGGTCTCCATGTTATAAAAAAGATGTTGGACTCTGGAAAGAGTGCAGAAAAGAGCAACAAGGATGATTGGGGGACTGGAGGCTCAAACATATGAAGAACGGTTGCAGGAATGGGGTATGTCTAGTCTAGTGAAAAAAAGAACTAGGGATGACAGGATAGCAGGGTTCCAATATTTTAGGGGCTGCCAGCAAGAAGAGGGGGTCAAGGTATTCTCAGAAGCATCTGAAGGCAAGACAAGAAACAATGGATGGAAAATAATCAAGGAGAGAAACAAACTAGAGCTAAGGAGAAATTTCCTGACAGTTAGAACAATTAACCTTACCTCCAGAAACTGTGGGTGCTCCACAGGGGTGAAATCCAGTAGGTTCTGACAGGTTCTGGAAAACCGGTAGCGGAAATTTTGAGTAGTTTGGAGAACCGGCAATTACCACCTCTGGCTGGTCCCAGAGTGGGGTGGGAATGGAGATTTTGCAATATCCTTCCCTCAGAAGTGGGGAGGGAATGGGGATTTTTTAATATCCTTCCACCTGAGTGGGGTGGAAATGGATATTTTGTAGTATCTTTCCCCTGCCACGCCCACCAAGCCATGCCCACCAAGCCACACCACGCCCACCAAGCCATGCCCACAGAACCGGTAGTAAAAAAAAATTTGAATTTCACCACTGGTGCTCCATCACTGGAGGCTTTTAAAAAGAGGTTGGACAGCCACTTGTCTGAAATGGTATAGGTTTTCCTACCTCAGCAGGGGGTTGGATTAGAAGACCTCCAAGGTTCTTTCCAACTCTGTTATTCTGTTATTCTTTTATCCTGGCCAATTAAATGGTAAGGTCCCATTGTCTGTAGGAATATGAATGCTATAGTGAATTTACTCGTACTTGAGTAAATCTCCAAATATGATCATCCTTGAACCTTGAACTGGAAGCCTCTTGGACTAAGGAAGTAGGGAAACCTGACACAATAATTACTCACTTTTTTAAAAAAACAGATCATTTCCATAGTCTATGAAACAAGATAACATTTTAACATATAGGACCATGATACTAGAACATTGCACAACTATAGTTTAACAACTGGAACATTGCCGAGTCTTAGTGGCCTGTGTCAACGATAAGTGAGGACAAAATAGTGTTTTTGGCTAACATGATTTCTGTCTCCTTGTTACGGCAGAAAACACGAGATGTTTACAAAATGTGAGGCCAATAAAATGATTATATCCTTGGAATATCCGTTGTAGGACCCATACATTAGTTATCATCTGAAGGCGCTATCTCTCCAAGGACCCTGAGTTGGAAAGAACAGAAAGCAGGTCACAGTCTGGAAATTTGGTTGGAGACCAACCAAATTTCATCTGGGCAATATTAAATGGCTAAAGCTATTATTTATCACCTCAATTTTAGAGGGTAAAGATTGTAGGGGGTTAGAAACAGAGCTGAAGGTAATTCATTAAGGTAGGAAGATTACATTGTAATGCAGTTTGACATTGAGGTATCCAGTCTCTTTATGTCCTATATCTCATGTATCGGAACCTGTTTTGCTTCAAATCTTGCTCTTGTGAGCTACATAGGATTTTTTCCAATCCCTACAAAATGGGTGAAATCCAGCAGGTTCTGGCAGGTTCTGGAGAACTGATAGCGGAAATTTTAAGCAGTTCGAAGAACCAGTAGCGGAAATTTTGAGTAGTTCAGAGAACCGGCAAATATCACCTCTGGCTGGCCCCGAAGTGGGGTGGGAATGGAGATTTTGCAATATCCTTCCCCCAGGAGTGGAGAGGCAATGGGGATTTTGCAGTATCCGTCCCCTGGAGTAGGGTGGGAATGGAGATTTTGCAGTATCCTTCCACTGCCATGCCCACCAAGACACGCCGACAGAACCGGTAGTAAAAAAAAAAATGATTTTATCACTGCTACAAAAGGAATACATGTTGCAGGTAGCCCTAACAACAGTTTGTTTAGTGATCATTTAAACTTACAACAGCACTGAAAAGAATGGCTTATGACCATTTTTCACAGTTACGACCGTTGCAGCATCCCCATGGTCATGTGATCGAAATTCAGACGCTTAGCAACTGACACAGGTTGACGACAATTGCAGCGTCCCGGGGTCACGTGATTGCCTTTTACAACCTTCTAACAAGCGAAGTCAACAAGAAAAGCCAGATTCACTTAATAACTATGTTATTACTAACTTAACAACTGCAGGGATTCACTTAACCAACGTAGCAAGAAAAGTCGTAACATGGGGCAAAGCTCACTTAACAAGTCTCTCGCTTAGCAACATAAATTTCGGGGTCAATTGGACTTGTAAGTCAAGGGCTACTTGCAGTGTGCCTTTTTGATTTAGCAAAATATTGTGTTGGGGTTACGTATCATACGAATGCAAACTGCACTCTGCTTCAAGGTGGAGAGAACTGTGGCTCTTTAAAATTCGCCTCACTTCTTCCTTAAAAGCCTTATTAGTGTATATTAGAGTATATTAGAGGAAGTGGAAAACACAGAGGAAAACAAGACTAATGACAAGGATATAGACTTTATTATGGTGTGTGTGTCATCAATGTGGGAGTCTCAACTTTCGCTGTATTAAAAGCTTCCTGCGTGTATGAGTAAAACAAGAGTTGGTTGTAAAAGAAATGTTCCTTTAAAGCAGGGGTGTCAAACTTGCGTCGTCATGTTGTTGTCACATGACGCATCGCGACTTTTTTCCCCTTCGCTAAAATGGGGGTGGGCGTGGCCAGCACGTGGTGCATCTGGCCCACGGGCCGGGAGTTTGACACCCCTGCTTTAAAGCAAGGGTAGGGGAACCAGGGCCTTTTTATGAGGTGTGGACTTCCATTTCCCAGAATTCCTGAGCCAGCTAGAGTAGAATCTCAGTGTCCCTGGTTAGTCTAAATTCCCTTCCAATTCTGTTATTCTGTTCTGTTATTTCCAAATGTCCAATTCTATATATGCATTCTTAGCACAGGTGCCTTTGATACAAAATACTGCATCCTTTATCATTGTTCGCTCAAGTGGTTGTCAAGTCTTAACTATAACAGCCAATTCTTTACCAGCCTTCCTCAGAAACATCTACTCCATCCTTTCCAGTTGGGATGACCACTGTACCAGAAGTGGTATTCAGCCGGTTCGGACTGGTTCAACCGAACCGGTAGCGGAAATCGCTGAGGGGGCTGGCTCACCCACCCGCCCTTGGCGCTATGATGTCCTATTTAGGCACACTTTGAAGCCGTGTGCATGCATGCAAGCTGCGTGTATGAGCAAAGCGCATGCGTGGAAGGCCGCGTGCATGCATGTAGGTGGCACGCACAAGTGAACACGTGCACTCACATTTGCGAACTGGTAGAGAAAGTAAGTGAGTATCACCTCTGCATTGCACACAGACACGGGCAGAAACACACACAGACTTTTATGTACACTGAGAGCATATGTGCCAAGACAAATTCCTTGTGTGTTCAATCACACTTGACCAATAATGTTCTGTTCTGTTCTGTTCTATTCTATTCTATTCTATTCTATTCTATTCTATTCTATTCTATTCT
>WNWU01000033.1:8153436-8167713 GCA_012654045.1 Ptyas mucosa | reverse complement strand
CTATTCTATTCTATTCTATTCTATTCTATTCTATTCTATTCTATTCTATACAGAGGGAGAGGGAGGGAGAGTGAGAGAGAGAGAGAGAGAGAGATCAAGCAGGAAGGGCTAGAAAGAGTGCATCTATCTCTACTGAACCTTGCTCAAACAGCAACGTTTTGCAGCGCTATTGTCTGTTCTTTGACCTTGGTTTGTTTTAGCTCTGATGAGCTGGTTAATTTTTAGTCAGGTTGCCTGATTTGCCTTTTGGATCTTCCAAAGGGACACTGGGGCATCATCAGTCATGGGTCATTTAATCTGGATTCCTGCAGGGTTGGACTAAATGATATAAACGGTTTCTTCCACTTCGGTGATTCTATGATGCTGATTGGTTGCCGCTTCTCTTCTGGCTTTGTTTCACCACACCTAATCCTCCATACCCATTCTCCTTTACCCTGAGTGTCCTAGACAGTCTTGCTAGATGGCCTTTCTCTTGCAAAATACTTCTTGCATTCACATAATGTCAGGCGAAAGCAGCCAGAGCCACTCAGGAATAGTCTCAAGAAGCTTTATTGCTATGTACCTATATTACAAGAATCTCGCCAGAATGCAGTATTGCTGGCTAACACACTGTTCACTGCCAGCAGCTCGATCCTGACCAGCTCAGTTGACTCAGCCTTCCATCTTTCTGAGATGGGTAAAATGAGGACCCAGATTGTTGGGGGGGGGGGGGCACGATATGCTGACTCTGTAAACTTCTTAGAGAGGGCTATAAAAGCATATATCTGAAGCGATATATAAGTCTAAGTGCTATTGCTATTTGCTTAGGAAAAAATGTCTATGGAGATTCTCAAACAACCAGGTCATGATTATCTCGGAAGTGCTTATTTCAAAAGGCAACTAAATTTTCTTGATTTGTTTTTTTCTTTGAAAATATTTCGCTTCTCATCCCAGAAGCTTCTTTGCAGGGGTGGGCTGCTGGGGGTTTTTAGACGTTCAGGAGAACCTCTAGCTAAGATTCTGTGCAGTTCAGAGAACTGTTAAGTAGCACTTAGCTGCCAGCTGTCGGCAATTACTGCGAGTTCAAATCTCACCAGGCTCAAGGTTGACTCAACCTCCCATACTTCCGAGGTAGGTAAAATGAGGACCCGGATTGTGGGGGCAATAAGTTGACTTTGTATAAAAAAGAACACCGCTTTGGGGGGGGGGGCGAAAGCCCTATTAAGCGGGTATATACAAAAGTATGAAGGCTATTGCTTAACGCATTGTAAGCTGCCCTGAGTCTCCGGAGAAGGGCGGCATATAAATCGAACCAATCAATCAATCAATCAATCAATCAATAAATAAACTCCCAAATCCCACTCCTGGCTGGCCCCACCCACCCCGCCCCTCCCAGGAGTCCCCACACGGCCCATATTGGATGCAGGTAAGTGCAGGGCATCCACGGAGGCTTGGGGAGGAAGAAAAACGGGCCTACCAGAAGTTTGGGAAGGCCGGAAACGGAGGCCTCCGGAGCCTGCGGAAGATGTTTTTGCCCTCCCAGAGGCGCAAGAAAAGCCACTTGAGCCCGGGGAGGACAAAAATCCCCCCCTGCCGTGGTGCAGGAGGACGACTAGGCCACGCCCACCATGGCCACGCCCACCCAGCAACCAGGCAGAGAACCCCTTGTTAAAATTTTTGAAGCCCACCCCTACTTTTTTGGTTCTAAGGGGGGTTCCCTTAGGAAAGGTCAGATAAGGTTTCAAGGATTTGGGGGGGAAGGTCAAACCCGTGTCACTTTCTACAATGCAAAGACTCTCAACTCTAAACCCCTCTTAACACCTCGCTCCATTTTTTATTATTATTATTTATATTTATATTTATATGCCGCCCTTGTCCGGAGACTCAGGGCGGCTTACAATGCATTAAGCAATAACCTTCATACTTTTGTATATTTTATACAAAGTCAGCTTATTGCCCCCACAAACCGGGTCCTCATTTTACCCATCTTAGAAAGGATGGAAGTTAGAGTCGACCTTGAGCCTGGTGAGAATTGAACTTGCAGTAATTGCAGGCAGTTGGAGATTCTAGCTGAGATTCCCCCACACGTAACGTGTGAAGACTGAGCAGATAAAGGACATCATTAAAATAATAAGCTGGTTCATACAACATGGATGGGTTCCCATTATACCACATTTGCATAGAGTTGCACGAACTGCAAGGTGGGCAGCAAATAAATTCGATAAATAAATACAAATAAAATAAATGAGAATGCTGAACCACCAAATTCTCCTGTCCCAATTTAGCCTAGATTAGAACATTGGGTGAACCCAACTAACGGAAAATTTAAAATGGAAGATAATATAGTAAATTATTTGCCTCACAGTGCCATTCTCAAAGCTGGCACTGAATCTATATTGAATAAATCTCAAATGATCAACAACTTATTTTTTTTTTCATACTTCACAGCCCCATAGAATAATCCCTTTCCCAACCCACCAAACATCATCCAAATGATGTTTTGAAACTGAGAATTTCAAGGTTGATTTTCCCCCCTTTTTCAGTTGCTCAGTCTTGCAAGAAACCTGATAGCAATTCAATTAGAAAATGCAAATCAAGTCACAGATTTACCACCGGAGTGCTGAATTGCCCCCAAGAAAATGGCATGATATTCTAGAATAATAGTAAACACTTCAGATAAAAGTTTTCTTTTAGAACAGACTATTTTCACAGTGAAAAGTGGGGCTTGTGAGCCTTGTCTGCAAAAATAAGGGAGGAGAAAAACTTAACGTATAATAAATTACAGATAGTCCTTGAAATACGACCACAATGGAGTTCAACATGTATGTTGCTAAGCGAGACATTTGTTAAGTGAATTTTGCCCTACTTTATGACCTTCCTTGCGAAAATTCTTAAGTGAATCCCTGTAGTTGTTAAGTTAGCAACACGGTTGTTAAGTGAATCTGGCTTCCCCATTGATTTTGCTTGTCAGAAGATGGCAAAAGGGGATCACATGACCCAGGATCACTACAACCGTCATAAATGTGAGTCAGTTGACAAGAGTGTGAATTCTGATCATGTGACCATGGGGATGCTGCAACGGTTGTAAGCAGTGGTGGGTTCCTCCTGGTTCCGCCCAGTTCCGCCGAGCCGGTAGCGGTGATGATATGTCACCGAACCGGTTCTGCCCCCCCCCCCCGCATTATTCTTACCTTTTATTTGGCCCCACCCCCAATCTATTGCTGCCTCCTGAGTCCCAGCTGATCGGCTAGAGGGAAAAAAAACTGTTTAAACCTTTGCCGTGGAGGGTTCAAAGGGCCGCCTACAGCTGATCAGTATTAAAAGAAAACAAATGAGTAGACCGGTGCCTGCAAAAATAAATGGGTAGATCGGTACAGCTCCGCAAGCAGTTAAAAGCCTGGCAGACCAGTACCTCTGCTAAATCCTACAGAATTGTCACATGACCATCAAGCCACGCCCACAAAATAAGCCACGCCCACAGAACCGGTAGTAAAAAAAATTAGAACCCACCCCTGGTTGTAAGTGTGAAAAATGGTCAGTCATTTTTTTTCCAGTGGTGTTGTAATTTTGAATGGTCACTAAATGAATTGTTGTAATTCGAGGACCAGCAGTATTTGAGGCTTCTGGCTGTCATCAGCATTTTTAAAAATTAGATGAATAATACTGTATTCCTGGGGTGGGGAGGGGGGAAGCAGACAAGGAGGGCTCCTTTTTTAAAAAAAAGAAATAGAATTTTATTTGTAAGGATTTATCTCTCAATACATTTGGAAAATGTGCATTTATCAACTTAGTCATAAGGAAAGAAGAATACCGCAATCATACATGCATACAGAAATAGGTAATTATTGTTTTTTTTTTAAATAGCTGCGTCCATGGGTGGTATTCACTTCCTTTTCCTACCGGTTCGCAAATGTCCACGCATGCGCCCGGCATTCCATGCATGCGCTTTGCTGATGCGTATGCGTTCCGCTCATGTGCCCAGCCTCAAAAATGTGTCTAAATAGGATGGCAAGAGCAGTTGCAAAATCCATTTTTTTACTACCGGTTCTGTGGGCGTGGCTTACTTGGCATGGCTTGGTGGGTGTGGCAGGGGAAGGATACTGCAAAATCTCCATTCCCTCCCCACTCCTGGGGGAAGGATAATGCAAAATCTCCATTCCCTCCCCACTCCTGTGGGAAGGATATTCCAAAATCTCCATTCCCATCCCACTCCTGGGGGAAGGATACTGCAAAATCTCCATTCCCATCCCACTCCTAGGGGAAGGATATTGCAAAATCTCCAGTCCCTCCCCACTCCTGGGGGAAGGATACTGCAAAATCTCCATTCCCTCACCACTCCTGGGGGAAGGATACTGCAAAATCTCCATTCCCTCACCACTGCTGGGGCCAGCCAGAGGTGGTATTTGCCAGTTCTCCGAACTGCTCAAAATTTTTGCTACCGGTTCTCCAGAACCTGCTGGATTTCACCCCTGGCATACAGCCAAGGCAGGTTTGCGGGCCTGCCCGCAACTTCCACTACCAGTTCGGGCGAACCGTTCCAAACCGGTTGAATACCGCCTCTGGCTGTGTCCTTTGGGAAGCCATCTCCATTCACTCCTAAGTGAAACTGCTTGTGTGCCATGTTAATGAGAGAGAGTAAAAGACAGAGAAATGAAGAATCTTTTATCAATTGCAGCCTTATTCGGTCTCTCATTTTTCCAAACTCATTTTCTCCCATCTGTGTGTCAGTGTGAGATTAAGAACAGCAGCAAAAAAAAAAAAAAAAAAAAAGCACCCTCACCTGAAAATCCAGGCATATTTTCCACAGCACGTCTCCTCATTTGTGCTCCTTTTTCTCCCCCTAATAGATGCATTTTGCAAGCCATATTTCTTAATATAATGCAGCGGGGTAAGTTATTTTCATCACTGGATACAGTTTTGTGAGCACATTTCCCCCTGGAATCCATTTGTGGCTGTGAAAAACTGCACTGCAAGATTCGGAAAGCCAAAACGTAGAGGAACCACAAAGTTCTGGATGCTGTAAATATTCATGAGAGAGGTTTGCAGTGAAAGGCAAACCACGTGCATTTTTTAAAAAAATCTCTTGACCACAAAACATTTACTGATGAGGTGCCCAGATGGAATCCATCACTGAATAGGAAGCTGCCTTTATATTTTAATCATTTGCATTTAAACTACCGGTTCTGTGGGCATGGCTTGGTGGAGGGGGGTGGTAATGTGACTGGGTGGGCATGGCCATTTTTTTTTTATTTTTAAAACCATTTTTTCGACGAAGAGGTTGTAAAAAACATGCTTTCAAAAGGCTCTGACGATCCCAGCTGAGTTGCCTGATTGGCAGAGGCTTTTTTCTTTTAAATGCCTCTGACGATCAGGCAACTCAGTTTGGATCGTCAGAGGCATTTAAAAGGAAAAAAGGGGGGGTTGTTTTAAATGCCTCTGCCGATCCAAGCTGAGTTGCCTGATCAGCAGAGGCTTTTTTTTCTTTTAAAAGCCTTTGACGATCCCAGCTGAGCCACGCGATCATCAGAAGCTTTTTCTTTTTTCTTTTAAAAGCATTTTTTCGGCCGAAGAGGTTGTAGAAAAAATGCTTTTAAAAGTTAAAAAAAAAAGCCTCTAATGATTGTGCGGCTCAGCTGGGCATGGGGGGGTAGGGCAGGGATTTTTGCTACCGGTTCTCCGAACTACCGGGCGATCCGGTCCGAACAGGGAGCATTTCACCCTTGCTTTGAAGTGAACTCAAAGATTCCTTTAACTAGGAGTGCCGGCAGCCCTGGTAAAAAGTTTCTCTCTCACCGCAAGCTAACAAGTCCATCCGTCCGGAAAATGAATAGTTGTCTGCCACATCTATTCATTTCTGCCCCCTGCCTTTTATCCCCAGAGCTAGGTGGCTCTTCCTTCCCAAGGATCAGCCCATGGATTTCCACTGTTCTCCTCTCCTCTGCCTTCTGCACATCTGCACATCAGGTACTGGACTCAGCTGTTCCTCTTCTTCCTCATCAGCCACCTCCAGACCTGGGGGCTGTTGACTCTCCATCTGAGAGCTGACGAATGGCCCAGGCTCCACCTCTATCTCTCTCTCTGCCAGCTCCATTCCTTCTTCCCCCTCGGAGCTCTCAGGTTACCTTGATGCTGACCCTGGCTCCCACATCTCCTCCTCCTATGATTCAGTTGCTGGAGGGGCTGGTGGCCAACAGGCACAACACTTTCTTACCATGATTGCTAAGTGAATCACTGCAGTTGTTAAGCTAGTAAGTTGTTGTTAAGTGAATCTGGCTTCCCCATTGACTTTGCTTTTCAGAAGATCCCAAAAGGTGATCACATGACCCCGGGACACTGCATTCGTCATAAATGTGAGTCAGTTGCCAAGTGTCTGTATTCTGATCACATGACCATGGGGATGTTGTTTGAAAAATGGTCATAAGTCACTTTTTTTCAGTGCCGTTGTAACTTCGAACAGTCACCAACTGTTGTAACTCGAAGACTACCTGTTGTAACTCGAGGACTACCTGTAATCTCCATATGTTCGCTGATTGCTGAGATTAAGTTTTGCTATTAGTTGTGGACATCCTATTTCTGATTCACCATGGTATAGAAATAAGTTTTGTTTCTGTATCTGTGAAATACTCCCCTTAGAGGAATCTGTGTGGCCTCTTCTGATTTGCTCTGTGCTTTCCTTGTTTGTTTTCTGAGCTTCTAGCCAGCCATTCCCTCTTTTTTATTATTATTATGGTTTGTCAGCCAGATTTTTAGACTGGATTTGGCATTTTTATCTACCTATCGAGTCCTTCTCAAGGACTTGAAATAGGCAGATGTTGACGTAGTTTATGGTATTAAAAATAGTGTTGCAAGATGTAAGCTGTACCAAGTAAAGCTGCCTTTTGCAATTGACTGATGGTGATTTTGTCAATTGCAATAGCGCTTACATACTGCTTCACAGTGCTTTACAGCCCTCTCTAAGTGGTTTACAGAGTCAGCTTATCGTCCCCAACAATCTGGGACCTCATTTTACCGACCTCGGAAGGATGGAAGGCTGAGTCAACCTGGAGCCGGTCAGGATTGGGGGAATCGAACGCCTGACGCCTGACAATGTGAGCACAGCTAACCTGCAATACTGCATTCTGACCACTGCGCCACCATGACTCTTGTCGAGCACCATGTCGATGGTGTTCAGGTGGTGCTCCAGATTTTGGAATTGCATTCAAGGCGCCTATACTATCGGTACTATCTTTGCTTTCTTTTGCCACGGTCTTTCTACTTTCTATTTGCAGATCTTTGTGTGTTTGTGATTTTCTCCAGTTCTTTCTCTTCTGCTGTTTCCAGATTCTGCCAAATCCAGTCTCTAGATTTATTTATTTTTTGGCTTTCTTATCAGCAGTTGTTAAGTCTGGGGTATTATGTGGCAAGTGCTTGTTTGTTTGAATTCTGAAATCCTAGAGCAGTTTAGCGTCTTCATTTTCTAATATTGAAGCATTAGAAACACACTTTCAACACAGGAGCGTAGAAGCACATACATGAACATACAGAGCTTCAAAAACATGGGGCTATTTTTTACATAGAAGAAACTGCAGATGTCTCCTCTGGGCACTGTTGAAAAGAGTTGATGGTGGTGGAAGGAAATCAAGAAGTCCTGTTCTTCTAGCTTTCCTTATTTCATTTGATCTACTTAGACAAATATGGGGAAAAATGTTTTTTTCCCCTCCTCACATCTCAAAAGAAAGCCAACCTGTCAGCTTGTTTTCTCTGGAAGGGAAGATATAAACTTATTTAAATAAACCACACAAGCTGTTCCCTCAAATTTTGCAAAATACAGCCTTTACTTTAGAGAAGGTGCCAATGAGAGGCACATTTTCTACAAGATGTATATCTGTCTCATTTGGTACACATTATTGCTCATTTTCACAAACATATTACCAGCCCAACAATCGTTTCTCTCTCTCTCTCTCTCATCTATCTACCTGTCTGTCTGTCTGTCTGTCTATCTACAGTATCTCTTCCTCTCTCTCCCCCCTCTCTCTCTGTCTCTCTCTCTCAGTCTCTGTCTCTCTCTCTCTCTCCCTTGCTCTCTCTCTCTCCCTCTGTCTCTCTCTCGCTCTATCTATCTATCTATCTATCTATCTATCTATCTATCTATCTCTTCCTCTCTCTCCCCCCCCTCTCTCTGTCTCTCTCTCTCAGTCTCTGTCTCTCTCTCCCTTGCTCTCTCTCTCTCTATCAGTGTCTCTCTCTCTGTCTGTCTGTCTGTCTGTCTCCCTCTCTCTCTATCAGTGTCTCTCTCTATCAGTGTCTCTCTCTCTCTCTCTCTCTCTCTCTCTCTCTCTCTGTATCTTCCTCCCTCCCTCCTAAAAATTTTAAGGTTCTATGTCCGTGATGGCGAACCTATGTCATGCGTGCCGGAAGTGGCATGCAGAGCCATCTCTCTGGGTACGCCAGCCATTACCCGTTGCTCTTCCAGTTTCTGGCTCTCCCCCACATGTGTGCGTTTGCTCCCATTTTGGCACTCGGTGCCGAAAAGGTTCACCAACACTGTTCTATGTCATTTGGGAAAAGTACTTTGGGACTCACAGGAGAAGGACATCACTGTTCTCTATTCTTCATTAACCCAAGCTTCAGTTGTGCAATTGTGACTGTCATCTGGTCTTTGTTTGAAATATAGTTTGACTTTCCAGGGGAGGAAATACAGCTGTTTTAAGGAATCAACAGCTTAAAGCAACTACAACTTTACTTTGAGTCTCATGTGGACACCTAGAAAAAGTTGGGCTCCTTTAATGAAGAGCAGAGACGTTCCACATTATGAGCAATCTGTGGAGTTCTTGGGGTCCTCTGAGCATAGTTGTTTTCTTATAGATTGTTCATTATCCAACTAGATGCCAGCTCAGTGCCAGCCTAGACAGCACCGAAGACTCCACAGTTCATCCCCAAGCTACAAATACTTTCTTCTGTTGGTACTAAAATATATCTTCTAAAACATTTTAGAATCCACAGCCTTAATGAGTATCTTCATGCTCCCTTTATGAAATTGCTTGTTTGCTTGTTTAGAAAATGAACATGGCCTCCCAACTCACTCATGGTGACTCCAGGTGGCTTATAGAAACAAAAACTCCAATAGCAATAGCTCTTGGACAGGGGTGGGCTTCAAAAATTTTAACAATGGGTTGTCTGCCCGGTTGCTGGGTGGGCGTGGCCATGCTGGGCATGGCCTAATGATTTTAGTCCTCTCCAGGCTCTGGAGGCTTTCCTTAAGCCTCCGGGAGGGTGAAAACGATCTCCCCAGGCTCCGGAGTCCCCTTGGAGGCCAGAAATGGGCCTGTTTCCGGCCTTCCCAAACTTCCGGTAGGCCCGTTTTTTACACTCTCTGAGCCTCCGAGCATGCCCTGCACTTAACTGAATCCAAAACAGGCTGCATGGGGACTCCTGGGAGGGGTGGGGCCGGATGGGTGGAGCCAACCAGGAGTGGGATTTGGGGGTTCTCCGAACTCCACAGAATCTTAACTAGAGGTTCTCCTAACCCCTGTGAACCCCCAGCAGCCCATCCCTGCTCTGAGACTTATATACTACTTCATGGGGCTTTCCAGCCCTCTCTAAGTGGTTTACAATGTTAGCATATTGCCCCCAACAATCTGGGTCCTCATTTTACTGATCTCAGAAGGATGGAAGGCTGAGTCAACCTTGAGCCGGTCAGGATCGAACTCCTGGAGTGAGCAGTGAGTTAGCCTGTAATACTGCATTCTAACCAGTGGTGGGTTCCTCCCGGTTCGGCCCGGTTCTCCCGAGCCAGTAGCAGTGACGATATGACATCACCGAACGGTTCTGCCCCGCCCCGCCCCGCACCCACCCCCCTACCCCCGTGCCCCCTCTACCCCTGCGCCCCCCCACCCCCCACGTTATTCTTACCTTTTATTTGGCCCCACTCCCAATCTATTGCTGCCTCCTAAGTCCCAGCTGATGGCTAGAGGGAAAAAAACTGTTTAAACTCTTGCCGTGGGGCTTCAAATGGTCGCCCTACAGCTGATCAGTGTTAAAAGAAAACAAATGAGTAGACCAGTGCCTCCAAAAATACATGAGTAGATCGGTGCCTGAAAAAATAAATGGGTAGATCGGTACAGCTCTGCATGTAGTTAAAAGCCTAGTAGACCAGTACCTCTGCTAAATCCTAAATAATTGTCACATGATCATCAAGCCACACCCACAAAATAAGCCATGCCCACAGAACCAGCTGTAAAAAAGTTTAGAACCCACCCCGATTCTAACCAATGCTCATACAAAATCCAAAATCCAATAAACCTTTACCCACCCACAGGCTGATCATCTCCTACCTATGGAACTAAGAATGGGCAGCACCTACCTGATTAAATTCCTGTGATGTTCGCATTTTCCGAAAACATATTTTACATGCCGTTTGAGTGCAGGTTTCCACAATCCATGCCTTTGATTTAATTGGAAAACTTTGTTGCAAACTCGGCTAGAAAATACGAACACAAAAAGGGGAAATGTATTTCTAATCATGAATTCATTCAGAAATGATAAATTAGCTCGGTACATATTTAAATGTGAACCAAATAAATGCTGTCCCACCCTTGGCTGGACCTGTGTCATTCTTATCTCGGTAGCAGTTTGTGAAACTTTGCATTCAGAAGGTTTGCAAATAAGCAGTGGAAGTGAAGGTCTCCAAAAAATTCCTCTCTGTAACTGTTCTGACAAGATATTTCATCACTGCCAACACTGAACAAGTGACAGCATTTGTAACAAAACAATGGGAAACTCTAGCCTTTTAAAAATGCTTGACATTTTGAAACTTTTTAATGTGTTTCAGGCTGACTCCTTTTTTTTTTAATGTGGTTTTGATGGTGCTTATCACTCACTGCATGCCATGCTAACTGCAGTTTTTAAGGTCATATTGGAAATCTCCCAGATACTGCCAGAAAAATCTATCAATACGAAATGTCAAAAAGAGGAGAAGGGGTTATGTGCAGTTAGCAAAATAGATAACCAAGCACTAATTGCATCGATAGTAACCTTAGAATTTTAATGAACTTAGTGTATTGATTGTTAACTTTACACATTATTTGAATGAGCATCCGTATCCATTATGAACTTCACACAAGCTTGGCTGGAGTGCCTTTGTGTCACTGGGTATTTTGTCCATGTATATTGAATTTATATCTCTTAGTTTTGCAGAGAGCTCGTGCAAACATAGACTGGGGGCAGGCAGAGGTGTGTGTGTCTAATATGATCCCTACAATAGTAATCCTACATGCCACTTCCCCAAAGACAGATGAGACCAAAACTTAACTTTTCCTAGGTTGCATCCTTTGTTTTAACTATTTCAGAACTTATGTTGTCTACAATACTTGCACTAGTCTTCAAATGTAGGAAGATATATCCCTTTTTCTTATTATTATCTTTTTAAAATCTTTTTCATCTCACTCACAAGAGATTTTCACACAATTGCAGGTAGTCCTTGATTTATGACCAGGGGTGAGTTCTAAAATTTTTTACTACTGGTTCTGTGAGCGTGGCTTATTTTGTGGGCGTGGCTTGATGGTCATGTGACAATTCTTTAGGATTTAGCAGAGGTACTGGTCTACCAGGCTTTTAACTGCTTACAGAGCTGTACCGGTCTACCCATTTAGTTTTGCAGGCACTGGTCTACTCTTTTGTTTTCTCTTAACATTGATCAGCTGTAGGGCGGCCCTTTGAAGCCCCACCGCAAGAGTTTACAGTTTTTTTCCCTCTAGCCATCAGCTGGACTCAGGAGACAGCAATAGATTGGGGGTGGGGCCAAATAAAAGGGAAGAATAATGCGGGGGATGGGTGGGTGGGGCACGGGGGGGTGGCAGAACCGATTCAGTGACATCATATTATCACCACTACCGGCTCGGGAGAACTGGGCCGAACCGGGAGGAAACCGCCACTGCTTACGAGCACAATTTTTTTTAAAATTTGATTTATATGCCGCCCTTCTCCGGAGACTCAGGGCGCTAAGCAATAGCCTTCATACTTTTGTATATTTATACAAAGTCAGCTTATTGCCCCCACAATCCGGGTCCTCATTTCACCTACCTTAGAAAGGATGGAAGGCTGAGTCAACCTTGAGCCTGGTGGGATTTGAACTTGCCGTAATTGCAAGCAGCTGATCATAATAACAGTGAATTGGTCCACTGCGCCACCAGGACTCCTTGAACATGAATTTGGGTAAACTCCAGGAAACAGTGGAGGATAAGGAGGCATGGCATGATCAGATACCTACCCTTAAATTGCCTGGTTCTTTTGGGTTTTTAGTTTCTTACTTCACTTTCTTAATTTTAATCGTTTAGTTGTCTTTTTTTTTTACCTTTATATCATTTATATCATTTTGCAAGCCAACCAGAGCAATGGTGGGATTCAAGAGCCTTGGATAGTACAGTGGTCTAAAGCCCTGTTATTAACACCAGCTGCCTGCAATCCCACCAGGCTCAAGGTTGACTCAGCCTTCCATCCTTTCTAAGGTAGCTAATTGAGGACCCAGTTTGTGGGGGCAATAAGCTGACTTTGTATAAATATACAAAAGTATGAAAGCTATTGCTTAGCGCATTGTAAGCCGCCCTGAGTCTCCGGAGAAGGGCGGCATATAAATCAATTTTTTTTTTAAAAAAAAAGTAATTTAACAACCGGTTCTCTGCCCTAATGATTTCTTCCAACAACCAGTTCACCAAACAGCTCAGAAAGTTAACAACCGAAGTGGGGCGAACCGGCTGAATCCCACCACTGAATCAGAATCACAGGAACAGTGAGCTGGATGGCTTGCTTGCTTGCTTGCTTGCTTGCTTGCTTGCTTGCTTATTCATTCATTCATTCATTCATTCATTCATTCATTCATTCATTCAAGTAAGTAAATAAGTAAGTAAGTAAGTAAATAAATAAATAAATAAATAAATAAATAAATGTTAAACCCCATTCAAGGTGCAAGCCTAAATTCACCTATTTAAAAATGAACCCCTCAATTTTCCTTGAATAAAATTCCCTGTGCCTGTTTTGTTTGTTTATTTATTTTTAAACTAGTGCTGGTGACTATAGAATTTCTTTAAAGCGAGAATAGCATTTTGGAGACGCACACATGGGCACAGTGTGGTGTTCTTCCGTTTATTTATTTATTTATCCAATCAGCCATTATGTATTTATTTACAAGGCTTAGAAGCTTCCCCAATCAAAGCCAATTATGTGCAGTGTGCAAGTCCCTCTCTTTATAAATCAACAAAATTAAACACAGAACAAATCAATAGGAAAAAAAAATGTCAACAATCCAAAACAAGCAACCAACCAACTGTAAACTCTCACCAGGAATAAAAACATTCTCTGGACTGAAAATTAAAACTTAGTTCTTCACCAGTGGAACAGAAGTGTGTTCCAAAGCTCGTGTTTTAAATGAATTGCTGTATTTTAATAAACGTTCCAAAGTTTAAGAAGGACATTCTGAAGTCAAGGGGCAAATTGTTAGAAAGGATGGGGTCCAGTGGTGGGATTCGATTTTTTTTACTACCTGTTCTGTGGGTGTGGCTTGGTGGGCGTGGCGTGGCTTGGTGGGTGTGGCAGCGGAAGGATACTGTAAGATCTCTATTCCTTCCCTATTCCTGTGGGAAAGATACTGTAAAATCTCTATTCCTTCCCTACTCCTGTGGGAAAGATACTGCAAAATCTCCATTCCCTCCCCACTCCAGGGGAAGGTTACTGCAATATCCCCATTTCCTCCCGATCAGCTGGGACTCGGGAGGCAGAGAATAGATGGGGGCGGGGCCAGTCAGAGACGGTATTTACCGGTTCTCCAAACTGGTCAGAACCTGCTGAATACCACCTCTGATGGGGTCTACAAATGAAAACCTATGTTTCTTTCTTTCTTTCTTTTTATGGATAACTTAAAAAAATAATCTTTATTAAATATTTACAATAAAATTAAGACACAATAATGGTTGAAAAGCAATATAGGAAGTGAAACATAGAAACACCTAAACACAAGACTAAAACCAAACAATAAACAAGACTATCCGAGAGTTTCTGAAGCAGATAATAATCCTTGAGAGAATCATGAAAGTCAATTTGTTGTAGTGGTTAAGAGGATGGCCGAGAAACCAGGAGACTGTGAGTTCTAGTCTCGCCTTATGGATGAAAGCTGGCTGGGTGACTTGGGGCGAATCACCCAGAAACTATAGTTTCTAGTTCTGCCCTAGGCATGAAAGCCTAAGCTGGGTGACTTGGGGCCAATCATCAGGAGACTTGTGAGTTCTAGTCCTGCCTTAGTCAGGAAAGCTGGCTGGGTCACATTGG
>WNWU01000033.1:8120525-8153036 GCA_012654045.1 Ptyas mucosa | reverse complement strand
TCCCAGAATTCTCCAGCCAGCGTAGCTGGCTGGAGAATTCTGGGAGTTGAAGTCCACAAGTCTTAAAGCTGCCGAGTTTGAAGACCTCTGCCTTAAATCATAAAGGTCTTTAAAGGTGACCACAAACACCTTGAACTACACTTCAAACCCCAATGATAGCCAATGCAATTCTCAAAGTAGGGATGTTACATTGGCATGCTGAAACATAACCATAGCTATTCACATCACTGCATTCTGCACTAGCAATAGCTCCCAAACATTTTAGTTTCTCAGTAGCCAAGAGAGAGATATAGTCTGTATGTTCTTGTTTTCATTTTTCAGAACAGAATAACAGAGTTGGAAGGGACCTTGGAGGTCTTCTAATCCAACCGCCTGCTCAGGCAGGAAACCATTTCAGACAAACGGTTGTCCAATCTCTTCTTAAAAACTTCCATGTTGTTGGAGCAGTCACAACTTCTGGGGGAAAGTTGATTAATTGTTCTAACTGTCAGGAACTTTCTCCTTAGTTCTAGGTTGCTTCTCTCCTTGATTAGTTCCCATCCATTGCTTCTTGTCCTACCCTCAGGTGCTTTGGAGAATAGCTTGACTTCCTCTTCTCTGTGGCAACCCCTGAGATATTGGATCACTGCTATCATGTCACCCCTAGTCCTTCTTTTCATTAAAATAGACATATCCAATTCCTGCAACCCTTCTTTATATGTTTTAGCCTCCAGTCCCCTAATCAACTTCGTTGCTCTTCTCTGCACTCTTTCTACAGTCTCAACATCTTTTTTACATCATGATGACCAAAATTGGATGCAGTATTCCAAGTGTGGCCTTACAAAATGTTATTAGCACTTCACGTGATCTTGATTCTATCCTTCTGTTTTTGCAGCCTAGGATTCTGATGGCTTTTTTGGCAGCTGTAGCACACGGCTGGTTCATATTTAAGTGGGTTGAAACTTCCCTATGCTTTCTTTATAGCCGAAAAGAGATTTTTCAATCGCAATGTTTACCATCACTCCTAACACAGTGCTCTCGAAATCTGAAAGAACATTTCTCTTCAAAGAACTCGGAACAATCATTCAACCAATTTCTTTACCTCCAGATCTGATGGAGAACTTTGCAAGTCTCTCCTCTCTGTCCTCTGGAAAACAGCTACAGTCTTCCACGATAATAAACATGCCAATTTCGAATTTATCTTCATTTTTCTATTGATCTTCGTGAGATCCCTTGGATGCTGCTTTAGATGGGAGTGTTGTTCCTACATTGTTGAAAATTGTCTACTCCATTGTACAGCTGCAGGAGTCTTGCTAGCCTTTTTTATTTTTGGAGATATTGTAACTCAAAATGATAAGACCCAAATGGGTATCTTGGCAAAGGACGTGTTTCCCCACTGAGCAGCGTAAGTAGAAAATAATGCCATATTTAATAGTGGCATTAATCATTCTTGGAAATACATTTTAAGAGACGCCAGCAAATTGGCACCGAGATCCTTTAAGAACAGCTGGAAAAATAAAATGTCTTACATTTTAAACGAATAAAAAAATGTAGTGGAAGCGGCCTCTGTCTGATTGCCTCTGCTATGACAGGATTCCCAAATGATAGCTCGTGAAATCAACTAATGGAGTAATCTCCTGAGAATAGATCATATTTACAACTAAGTCTGAGATCTTTCAACCAGCCACTTCAATAAAGGATATTTGAGAATAAACAGCATGTGCTTTTTAAAAATATATATATATATATATATATATATATATATATATATATATATATATATATATATATATATACACCATTGCAGAAGTGATCTGGATGGATGGATGGATGGATGGATGGATGGATGGATGGATGGATATTCTTTTAATTTGTTTAATGGTATTTTGTTCATTTAGTACAGGAGCCTTTTGAATTGCTGCCTTCCTATAAATGGTTGTTGAAACATAGGGAGCTGAATGGTCATCCAGCCAATGATATGATTTCAGCATAAGCCTCCATGTATATATCAAATTATTTGCTTTAAGGAAAAACCATAGGGCAGAGACTCAACAACTTTCTTGCATGACCAAATTCAATCTCAGATTCAGTCCTAGGGATATCACGCAAAGGGTCAAATACCAGTGATGGAAAAAGGTCTTTGACTAAAGTGAAACTGACAGAATTTGATTAGTTTTGGACTGGGTAAGCTAAAGACTTGAACCGTATTAAGGTCCCTTGTAGAATTTTATGCAACTTTTATACCACCGTCAGGTATAAACAACCAGAGCTTTTAACAGCGTTGGAAGGTACCTTGTAGGTCTTCTAGTCCAACCGGCCGCTCAAGCAGGAAACTCTACCATTTCAGATAAATGGTTGTCCAATCCCTTC
This sequence comes from Ptyas mucosa, assembly GCA_012654045.1. Lineage (NCBI taxonomy): Eukaryota > Metazoa > Chordata > Lepidosauria > Squamata > Colubridae > Ptyas > Ptyas mucosa. The sequence continues at coordinate 8,150,687 of WNWU01000033.1, read as the reverse complement.
TTAAAAACCTCCAGTGATAGAGCACCAACAACTTCTGGAGGCAGGTTGTTCCACTGATCAATTGTTCTCAGTGTCAGGAAGTTTTCCTTAGTTCTATGTTGCTTCTCTCCTTGATTAGTTTCCATCCATTGTTTCTTGTCCTGCCTTCAGGTGCTTTGGAGAATAGGTTGACTCCCTCTTCTTTGTGGCAGCCCCTGAGATGTTGGAACACTGCTATCATATCACTCTTAGTCCTTTTTTTTTTCTCTTTAAACTGGACATTTTATTGCTAACCACCTATGTGAAAAGAATCTTGCCAGTCTGATTACATTCCCTTGCTTGGGGGAACAGTCAGACAAGGCCTCAGAGATTCAGGGAGAGGTCAGTCCTGTCCTGCTTTCTTCAGTGCAAAGACTCTAAACTCTGCTTCCTCGTAACATCCCCTTCCAGTCCAACTGGAGGTCTATGGAGATTCTCAGCCATCCAGGTCATGGTTGTCCCAAAGGTGCTTTTTCAAGAGGCAACTGGACTTTCTTGGTTTTTCTTTGAAGTCGTTTCACTCCTCACCCAAGAAGCTTCTTCTTCAGCTTTGAGCTGCTGAAGTTGGGCTGCTGCTGCAGTCATATGTTCTTCGTTGTAAACATTCCGTAACAGTTTCCCAGTCACTCTTGTAATCCCTCACTCCCTCCTCCATCTATCAGAAGCCATCTACAGTACCTGGAAAAGGAAGGGGAGGGGAGGGGAGAGGGAGAGAAGGAAGGAAGGAAAGAAGGAAAGAAGGAAAGAAGGAGTCAAAATACTAAGATGGAGGTTAAAACCATGTGACCAAAGTTTTTGTGACCGACACCTCGATTATTTATTTATTTATTTTATTATTTTATATTCTCTCCCCCCCCGCAGACACCCCTATTTTATTATTTTCTCTGCCCTGCAGACACCCCTAAAAGATCCATTAAAAGACCATCTGGGAATCTAATCCTCTGACTGCTGGATGGGGGGCGAAAAATGGAAGCCCCAAGATAGCAGAGGTTGATAATCTATTCCTTAAAAATAAGCTTTTAGTATTATCGGCTTTGCAGACGTGTGATTACACTGAGCATTTTTGCAATCTTATGTCACCCCCCCCCCCACACACACACAAACTTTTTTTGTCATAATGAGATGTCTGTGTTTCTCACTCAGCCTTTTCTCTGTTCATCAACCCAATCCCATGTGATTTCTAAAACTGATGATTTTTCTTCTTAATTTACTGTAATTTGAACTGTGCTTTCCAGTCCTTCTGTTAACTAAAAAGACCCAATTGTGGGAGAGGGATGCAATTTCTTGCTTAATCAAGGGTTTATTTGTGTATGAGTTTGTGTGTGCATGTGTGCCTGTGTGTTTGTGTTTTTGTATTGTGCATAATGTTAAGGATATTCTTGGCTCATAACCGACGTTATGTTATTGAGCAGAGTACCCCTTGAGTATGCACATGAAAGCTGCTGAGTGTGAATAACCACAGTTAATATATTGACACACTGAGTTGTGGTAGTCTTTTACTTTTTAGGAAAAAGTAAAGCAAAATCCAATAACAATCCAAGTCATACACAGATAAGGCAATAGTTAAAATATCAATTCAGGGATATTCCAAGTACAAAGTCTTCTTACCAGTTGTTGTCATTACACAATAAAACAGTTCTTCCTGAGTTTCAAACAGGGACAAGTTCAGTATTAAAACATTCAATAAATAGTAGAAAGCAACACGTAGCAATGATCAGTGATCATACAGAGAAAACAGGTAGAGAGTAACAGCAAATAAGCAGATAAAATGGCGTAGTGTCCACAAGCTTTGATTCAGGCTTCCCCTTAAGTACATTGGCTACAGAGCTTAGCCAATCAGGATACTCCTTGTCTTTATAATAGTATCCTTGTCCTGTAAAATATTTTTGAGATAATTGTACTTAATGAGTTCCAAATTGTTGGAAAGAAAATCCAAGTCCGGTTCCAAGCCGGGAGAAAGACGCTGGAAATAAAATGGAGGCAGGCTGCAAAAAAGGAAGTCTCTGTTTATTTGGTAGCCAGAAACTAGTGACAGCAGCACTGTTTCTGGGGTGGCTGACAAAATGTGGTTAACAGTAGGTGGGCTTTTATACATCCTTTGGAGCTTGAGGTTGAGATACCTGTTCCTGTGCAAGACTATGTCCTTTAATATTTTAATGGCTGTTGCCAGATTCCTATGGGGTCATGGCTGGCTCTACAGGCAAGAGGGGAAATGCAAATCCTAGTTGTTTCATTTGTCTGTGCTAATCTTGTCAGTTTCGGCTCCTTGCCTATTGTGTTGCTCATTTGAAGTTTCTGACTGCTCTTTGCTTATGAATAGAGTGGTGCAGCTTTCTGAATGGATATAAAATTCCTAAAGACTAGCCCAGGGGTGCTATTCAGTAGGTTCTGACAGGTTCTGGAGAACCGGTAGCGGAAATTTTGAGTAGTTTGGAGAAGTGGCAAATACCACCTCTGGCTGGCCCCAGAGTGGGGTAGGAATGGAGATTTTGCAGTATCCTTCCCCTGGAGTGGGGTGGGAATCAGTGGTGAAATCCAATTTTTTTTTTACTACCGGTTCTGTGGGTGTGGCTTGGTGGGCGTGGCAGGGGAAGGATACTGCAAAATTTCCATTCCCTCCCCATTCCTTTGGGAAGGATATTGCAAAATCTCCATTCCCTCCCCACTCCTTTGGGAAGGATATTGCAAAATCTCCATTCCCACCCCACTCTGGGGCCAGCCAGAGGTGGTATTTGCCGGTTCTCCAAGCTACTCAAAATTCCCACTGCCAGTTCTCCAGAACCTGTGGGATTTCAACCCTGGTGGGAATGGAGATTTTGCAGTATCCTTCCCCTGCCATGTCCACCAAGCCATGCCCAAAGAGCTGGTAGTAAAAAAAAAGTGAATTCCACCTCTGGACTAGCCTCTTCATGCTTCTGCTTGAGGTTGTTTTCCTATAGCAGGAGCTGGTTCCTTCCTTTAAGAAAATGCCTCTCCTCTTCTCCTTCAGGAAAAATATTCTATTCTGCCTCTTTTAATATTAAAAATAAAGAATATTTTATTCTGGGGAGTGGGGCACCTTCCTACAATTGCAAATGTACACCCTTATTGATTGCATACAATTTGACAAAGCTTCTTTGCCTTTTGGAGTTGGTAGTGATGAGATAATTTGATCTGGCACTTCAAGTATCTTCTTAGGATTTGAATTGCTATTTGGCTTCCAAAATTAAGATATATATTTTTTTTAAGAGCAAAGAGGCGGTTATCTGTATGTGAGCAATATTAGATAAATCAAACCAGGAAACCTATCTCACACGAAGATCAGAGCTACATGTCATTGAGATTGGCTACAACATCCAAATCTTGCAATTCTGATTGTGCTGGATTCCCTCCCTCTTTTATCTCAGTGAATTAAGAGAGGTGTCTGCCTGATCCACTTAGGAATGTTATTCATTGTTCTGGATTTGAAAAAGTTTTTAATGTTTTGCCTAGTTAAAAGGTCCTGAAAATTTCCATCAAGGTCATTTTCCTTACTTTCTCTATAGCATGGGTGTCAAACTCACTGTGTCACGTTGCTGTCACATGACGTTTTGTGACGTTTTCCCCATTCGTGGAGCTGGGGTGGGCATGGCCTGGGTGTGATGCATCCAGCCTGTGGGCCGTTAGTTTAACACCTCTGTGTGTGTGTGTGTGTGAATGGTGGATTTCAAAAAATTTTATTACCGGTTTTGTAGGTGTGGCTTGGTGGGCCTAGCATGGCTTGGTGGACGTGGCTTGGTGGGCATGGCAGGGGAAGGATACTGTAAAATCTCCACTCCCTCCCTACTCCAGGGGAAGGTTACTGCAAAATCCCCATTTCCTCCCGATCAGCTGGGACTCGGGAGGCAGAGAATAGATGGGGGCTGGGCCAGTCAGAATTTTTACTACTGGTTATCCGAACTACTCAAAATGTCTGCTACCCGTTCTCCAGAACTGGTCAGAACCTGCTGAAACCCACCTCTGGTGTTTGTGTGTGTGTGTGTGTGTGTGTGTGTGTGTGTGTGTGAGAGAGAGAGAGAGAGAGAGAGAGAGAGAGAGAGAGAGAGAGAGACAGAGAGACAGAGAGAGAGAGACAGAGAATCAAATTCAGACATAATTTGCATCTAATTTCTATCACGATTAGTGTGTAAGGTTGCCCACAATGGTGGTCAAGAAAGCAAGATGGCGGCCACAGCAGTTCAATCAAAGCTCCATCTGTTTATGTATACAGCACAAATAGAAAGCAGGCAGAGATTCAATCACATTTTCAAGGCCACCATCCTGGCTTATTTTTTTTTACCATAACTTATGGGTGTCCCATGGAAAGAAGGGGTGTGTATCTGTGTGCATGTGTATAGAGAGGGTCAAGGCTATTGACTGATTGATTGATTGATTGATTCTGTTAGATCAGGCGCAGGAAAGAAGACAAGACCAGCGGGGTCTGTTCAACAAGTTTTATTCAGCTCTCAACTAAGTCAGAACAGACGAACGGCTGTGCTGCCGGAGCCCTTTTTATAGCGCTCCGGCAGACCAGCCGTCCAATGACAGCGGTTTAACTTTCCCGCCCGGAGGATTAACCAATCCCCGGCCGGATGTCCTTATAAGGACATAACACTCCTCCCCCCCTAGATGAAACATGGTTCGCTCGTGTCAATCAACAGACGTAGTCACGCAGGTAGGCGGGGCGTCTGGAAGCCCTGCTCGACCTGCGCAGTTCATTCTGTTCTCCGTCGTCCGTCTGGAAGGTGGCTGCTCCGGTGTCCTCCGACCCTCGCCCCTGGGATGCCTGCCGCTGGGTCGTTGAAGGTGCCGGCCCTGTCCGTGCGCCTCCGGCCTTGCTGCTGGGCTGCGAAGTGGTCGTTGCAGGTACCGGCTCCGGCGTGCCGCCTCCCGACCCGCTGTTGGAATATATCTGCTGGTCCGGTTGGTCTCTTCCCTGTCCTGGGTGCCGCTCGTCGTGGACCGGTAAGTCCCTTGGTTTTTTTATACTTTTTTCAAATTGTCCGTATTTTTTAGACTTGTGTTGGTCGACCCTGTCTGGGTGGTGCAGGTCGACCTGGTCGGGTCGTTGTTGTTTGGGACGGGGGTCAGCTGGGCGGAGGATTTCAGACGGGTGGTGTAGTTCTTGCATGCCGGGGTGTCGTAGGCCTCCCTTACCGGGTTGTTGTTGGCCCTCTCGGTTGGGCATGTCCCGGTCTACTGGCGTTCCCTGGAGTTCCCTGCCGTCGGGGTGGCGTTGGGTCGCCTTGCCGGGGAGGCGTGAGTTTTCGTTGCCGTGGAGTCCCCTGTCTACTCGGCAGTTGCAGTACGGTAGCTGGTCTGCTGGCTGGCCGGTCATGTTGGGGTGGTACGGCCCTTCCTCGACTGGGTGTTGCAGGGCTACCTCACAAGGGTGGTGTTGTCCTGCCCTGCCCGGGTGGCATTGCCCTACCTCGACGGGGTGGTCTTGGCCTGCCCTGTAGGGGTGTTGTTGTCCTACCTCGTCGGGGTGGTTTTGGCCTGCCTTGTAGGGATGTTGCTGTCCTACCTCGTCAGGGTGGTTTTCGCCATCCCCTTCCCACCGCTTCCGGAGTTGGTCGATGTGACGTCTACAGACCACTCCGTCTTGCAGTTCGACAGTGTAGGACTTCGGGCCGGTTGAGCTCTCGATTCTCCCTTTAAGCCATTTCGGCAGGCCGTGGAAATTAAGCGCGAAAACCGGATCTCCTGCGGAGAAGGCTCGGAGGGGGCGGCTCGCGGTTGCGGTGACCTCGGAGTGGTACAGGGGGTGAAGTCGGTCCAGGGGTGACCTCAGCTTCCTGCCCATCAGCATTTCGGCCGGGCTCTTTCTAGTGGTGGCATGCGGCGTGATATGCTGAATCAAGAGGAAGTTGTCGATCTTCTCTTGCCAGTCGCCCGGCCCCATCCTGGCAAGGGCCTCTTTAGTGAACCTCACCATCCTCTCAGCTTGTCCGTTGCCAGCCGGTCTGTAGGGGGCAGAGAGGGCATGGCGGATGCCCAAACTGGCCAGGAACTCCTCCATTGGTTTCGAGGTCAGCTGCGGGCCGTTGTCGGAAACGAGGATGTCCGGCAGCCCGTGGGTAGCGAATAGTCGCCGGAGGGCTCTAATAGTGACTTCAGTAGTGATGGATGCCAGGGGAATGACCTCAAGCCACTTGGAAAAGGCATCCACCACTATTAGCAGGAACTTCCCTTGCATCGGGCCCGCAAAGTCTATATGTATTCGCGCCCACGGGTTGCTTGGTGTTTCCCATTCCGCAACAGGCGTTTGCGGAGGGGCGGGGCGGACTTCTTGGCACGGATCACATCTGGAGACCCAGTTCTCAATGTCTTTGTCCAGTGATGGCCACCAGACGTAGCTCCGTGCCAGTCCCTTCATGCGCACGATGCCAGGGTGCCCCTTGTGCAAAGTCTCCAATGTCTTTAGGCGCAAAGCCTGGGGAACCACAACCCTGTCACCCCACAGTAGGCAGCCCTTCATGGTTGACAGTTCCTGCTGCCTCTTTGCAAACGGCTTGAAGTCGTCGGTCATCGGTTCTGCAGGCCAGCCGCGCAGCACCCAAGACATCACTTGCTTCAAAGTCCGGTCTTTCTGGGTTACTGCCGCGACGTCTGCGGATGTGACTGGGCAAGCCAGGTCGCCATCGATGTGATGCAGTCCCAGGGTGGGGGCTGGGTCCTCCACTAAGTCCTTTGACGGGCATCTGCTCAAGGCGTCAGCATTGCAGATGTTACTGCCCGGCCTGTGGCAAAGTTCGTAAGAGTACCCGGCCAAAAAAATTGCCCAGCGTGTCATCCTGGGCGACGAATAGTTAGGTGTGGGCTTGCTTCCCGACAGAAGGCCTAACAGGGGCTTGTGGTCTGTGATGACCGTGAACCTCCGTCCGTATAGGTACTCGTGGAAACGCTTGATACCCGCAACGATGGCCAGGGCCTCTTTGTCCAATTGGCTGTAATTTCTCTCGGCGCTGGACAGCGTCTTCGAGAAGTAGGCGATGGGGGCTTCCTTCCCGTCCGGGAACTGATGGCTGAGGACTGCTCCGACGCCGTAGGGGGATGCATCGCAAGTCAATAGCAGGGGGAGCGTCTCGTGGTATTGGATGAGGACACTCTCAGAAGAAAGTAGGTTCTTGACAGCTCTGAATGCTGCGTCCTCTTCCTTCCCCCACCTCCAGGAAACCGCCTTCCCCAGCAAGCGATGGAGCGGTTCAGCCACGGAGGCTTTCTGTTTCAGGAAAACACTGTAAAAATTCAGTAGTCCCAGAAACGCCTGAAGCTCCGTCTTGTTTTGGGGGGCTGGAGCTTCATGGATAGCCCTAACCTTAGATTTGGTGGGGTGAATGCCGTTCTTATCAATGAGATAACCCAGGAACTCGACTTCCTGGACCCCGATGATGCACTTGTCTCTCCTGACTCTCAAACCCTTCTCCTTGAACCGCTGTAAAACCATGCGCAGTCGCTCAAGTAGTTGGGTTTTGGAGTGGCCGGAGATCAAGACATCATCGAAGTAAGGGACCGCCCCTGGAATGCCTTGAAGAAGGCGTTCCATAAATGATTGAAAAATACCTGGGGCTGCGCTGACCCCAAATTGGAGGCGCGTGCATTTAAATGCCCCTCTATGCGTGACAATGGTTTGTGCCTCCGCAGTTTTTTCATCCACTGGCAATTGCTGGTAAGCTTGGGCCAGGTCCAATTTTGCGAATATTGATCCGCTCCCAAGTGAGTGCAGCAGATGTTGCACCACTGGAACCGGATATGCGCTCTGCTGGAGGGCCTTATTTATGGAACACTTATAGTCGGCGCAGATGCGCACAGACCCATCATGCTTCATCGGGGTCACAATGGGGGTCTCCCATGCAGCATGATCGATCGGTTCCAGGACCCCCTGGGCGACAAGCTTATCTATCTGGGCGTCGACCTTGGGCCTCAGGGCGAACGGAACCCTGCGGGGCTTAAGCCTAATTGGGGTGACATTTTTGTCCAAATTGAAGGAAATGGGTTTCCCCACAAATTTCCCCAGCTTACCATCGAAGACTTCCTTGAACTCTTCGATGATGGCGTCGAGTTCGTCCCTACGAATTTGATGGATCCCGCTGATAGACAGCCCCAATGGCTCGAACCACTCCATCCCCAGCAGGCTCGGGCGGTTTCGCCCCACGACAGTGATGGGTAGGACGCCCTGGAAGTCGTGGTAGGTGACCCGGAGCGAAGTCCTCCCCAGGATCTCAACAGGGTTGCCGCCGAAATCGACAAGACGGGCTCGTAGGGGCTTGAGGTCTTTCCTCGAGATGCCCGGTTTCAGGCGCTTTAACTGGTGCCAGTCCATGATGGAGTAGTTCGATCCCGAATCAACCTCCATAGAGCAGGGTGTTCCCTCCACGATCACGGTGGCATGGAACTTTGCGGCCGCATCGTCAATGGTGTGGATGCCGGATGACAGCTGCTCAGTTCTGACCGCCGCGTAGCCGCCGCCTCGTTGCTGAGACCTGGTAGAGGACCGTTTGGATGGTCTCTGGTTGTCTTGCCGTTTCTCGCCCCAGCCGGGGGGAAACGGACCCGGGGTAGGTGCTTCGGCCCTGCAGGCTTCCGCGATGTGCCCCCGCTTGTTGCAGCGTCGGCAGACGGCGTCTCTCCAACGGCACTTAGCCCTGGCATGGCTTCCTTTGCAGCTGCCGCAGGGCTCGATCCGGGCGCCATCTTGTGTGCGCTCGCGACGGTTTTGGCGGGAGACCTTGTGAACGGCCATTTCGTCGTCGGAGCAGGAGCTGGCAGACGACTCCTCAGACGAGCTCTTAGGTTGGCGGTGCAATTTGTGCACCCCTTTAGCCCTATTCATGGCGGCAGCCGCCTTTTCTGAGATTTCGGCTGCGATTGCCTCCTCAACGACGTCTTTCAACGCGATCTTCTTTCGGCTGAGGAACTTACGTTGCAGTCCCATGTCCCTCATGCCGAAGACAATGCGGTCTCTGATGGCGTTCTCAACGTTGTCAAACTCGCAGTTTGACGCGAGTTGCCGCAGAGCTGCCACAAAGTCCTTGATGGGCTCCCCTTCCAACTGATTCCTTTGCTGAAAGGTGAATCTGTTGGCAATGGGAGTTCCAGTGGGAGCGTAGTGCTCCTTCAGCACGTCTTGCAGATCAGCCCAAGACATCTCCTCGATGTTCCTTGGGGATACGAGGTCGATGGCCATCTCCAGCACCTCGGAGCCGCAATGCGCTAGGAACAGGGCTCGTTTCCGTTCATCGGAGAGGTCTTGATAGTTGTTTCCCCGCAGAAACTGGCGGAAACGAACCAGATAGGAGGTCCATTTCTCGACTCTGGGGTCGAATTTGGAGATCGGAGCCATCGCGGCTTGTGACGCCTCCATCTTCAGTGACTTCAGCTCAGTGAGAAATTCTCGATGAGTGACTTAGCTCCGCGTGGCGGTTCTTTTCAAATCCTTCGTCGCCAGTGTTAGATCAGGCGCAGGAAAGAAGACAAGACCAGCGGGGTCTGTTCAACAAGTTTTATTCAGCTCTCAACTAAGTCAGAACAGACGAACGGCTGTGCTGCCGGAGCCCTTTTTATAGCGCTCCGGCAGACCAGCCGTCCAATGACAGCGGTTTAACTTTCCCGCCCGGAGGATTAACCAATCCCCGGCCGGATGTCCTTATAAGGACATAACAGATTCGATTTATATGTCGCCCTTCTCCGGAGACTTAGGGCGGCTTACAATGCGTTAAGCAATAGCCTTCATACTTTTGTATATACCTGCTTAGTAGGGCTTTCGCACACACACACACACACCCCCCGCGGTGTTCTTTTTTATACAAAGTCAGCTTATTGCCCTCACAATCCGGGTCCTCATTTACCTACCTCGGAAGGAAGGCTGAGTCAACCTTGAGCCTGGTGAGATTTGAACTTGCAGTAATTGCAGGCAGCTGGTGCTATTTAATAGCACTTTAGTCTGCTGCACCACCAAGGCTCTTTTATTAACATATTAATTAATTTATTTGTCATATTTAGAGGCTGCCTATCTTCCCCCCCTCCCCCCATAGATCCACTCTGAGCGGTGACCTTTGAATCATCTTTGTATTATCTTATAATTATCTCTGAAGTGCTCTGTCCAATTTATACTTCTTTGTCAGTCAGCAAAGGCCTTTTATCCAAATAAATTAATTTAGTGGCCTCTTTCAAGCACCACACCCAGAAGAAGACTCTTAGTTAAAAGGCCGGTCCTTCAAAGCCCTTTTGACACAAATCATTCACAAGTAGAAATTTGTGATAATTAGGACACGACGTAAAGATGCCTTGGGTGAAATTCACAATGAAACTAACAACTGTTTGCAAATGTAACTGCTAGACAGTCACAATGACTTATTAATAGGAGGACACAGTTATAGGGAAAGGAAAACAATGGAAAATACTTCCCTGCTAAAGATACCAATTTAGTATCAAGAGGCTAAAATCAATTGAAGTCTGAAATAAAAAATATAGTTGGTTATCCCATTTTTTTTCTTGAAGGATGGGATCCGTGTTCAACAGTCAAAAATTAGGAAGTATCTGGTACAGTGGTGGGTTTCAAAAAATTTTACTCCTGGTTCTGTGGGTGTGGCTTGGTGGGCGTGGCATGGCTTGGTGGGCGTGGCTTGGTGGCCATGGCAAGGGAAGAATACTGTAAAATCTCCATTCCCTCCCCACTCCAGGGGAAGGATACTGTAAAATCTCCATTCTTTCCCCACTCCGGGGGAAGGTTACTGCAAAATCCCCATTTCCTCCCTTATCAACTGGGACTCGGGAGGCAGAGAATAATGGGGGCGGAGCCAGTCAGAGGTGGTATTTGCCGGTTCTCCAAACTACTTAAAATTTCCGCTACCGGGTCTCCAGAACTGGTCAGAACCTGCTGAAACCCACCTCTGATCTGGTAACACCATTTCACAATAACACATTTATTAAAAGATACAGGTAGGACCACAACTGAGCCCCAAATTTATGTTGTTAAGAGACACATTTGTTGAGTGAGTTTTTCCCCATTTTGCGGCCTTTCTTGCCACAGTTTATTTATTTTATTTATTTAGGGAATTTATATTACCGCCTATTCGAACATGGCGACTCAAGGCGGCTTACAGAATAAAACCTCATATAAAACCCATAAAATTAATAAAAGAAGAGTCATATAATAAATTAATATTATAAAATCACACACACACACACACACCCTGGCGACAGCACCTCACATGAGCCATTTAATGGGCTCCATCCCGCTCTGGGTTCCCCAGGCCCGCTAGCAGAACCAGGTCTTCAGCACCTTCCGGAAGAGTGGAGGCCCTTCTAATCTCTGGGGGAACAATGTTCCAGAGAGAGGGAGCCACCACAGAGAAGGCCCTTCTTCTGAGTCCCACTAGGTGTATCTCCCTAGGGGACAGGACCTGCAACATTCCCTGCCTCCCTGCTCTGATGGGTCGGGTAGATCTGACCAGCAAGAGGCGGTCCCTCAGATGTTAAGTGAATCAGTGCAGTTGATGAGTTAGTAACCCGGTTGCTAAGTGAATCTGGCTTTCCCACTGACTTTGCTTGTCAGGAGATCACAAAAGATGATCACATGACCTTGGGACACAACAACTGTCATAAATATGAACCAGTTGCCAAGCATCTGGATTTTCATCACATGGCCATGGGGATGCTGCAACGGTTGAAACTGTGAAAAACGGTCATACGTCACTTTTTTCAGTGTCGTCGTAACTTTGAACAGTCATTAAAGAAACTGTTGTAAATCAAGGGCCCTGCCTGTTTAAACTTTTGTTAGCTACCGATTACTTCATCTGATGTATGAAGTGGTTAAAGATTCTCAGGGGCTGCCACACAGAAGAGGGAGTCAAGCTATTCTCCAAAGAATCTGAGGATAGGACAAGAAGCAACTGATGGAAACTAATCAAGGAGAGAAGCAACCTAGAACTAAGGAGAAATTTCCTGACAGTTAGAACAATTAATCAGTGGAACAATTTGCCTCCAGAAGTTGTGAATGCTCCAACACGGAAAGGTTTTAAGAGGATGTTGGATACCCATTTGTCTGAAGTGGTGTAGGATTTCCTGCCTGAGCAGGGGGTTGGACTAGAAGACCTCCAAGGTCCCTTCCAACTCTGTTATTCTATTATTCGAAGATTTAAATTGGAATAAGAGATGGAAGGTGGGGAAAGGCTTCTTATGCCTCTTTTTCTTCTTTGAAAATAGCTGATATTCAGGCTTTGGCAAACTGACTGACCTAAATACACAAGCAATAATGAATAAGCAATTTTATATTATTTTGCCTGGCATGGCAACGCCAAGTGAAATCATCCTCTTTTAAGTTAAAAAAAATGCACAGAAAACTGGGTGCTTTTTTTTTTTATATTTTACAAAAAGAAACATGTTTTTCCAGTGCAATTGCCAACAGCAGCATGTGTATTTGCAAAGCAAATGCATGCAAATATTTGTTCCTACATCAGTGTGTTTTCTCATTACTGAAGAAAAGTAGCTGACAAGTTGTGTGGGTCTGTATTGGGGGAGGGAAGGAGTACAATTCAAGTCTTCGTTTTCATTTATCCTTATAAATATGTGGGCCTACTTTTCAGTAAGCCCTGGGAGATATTTGCTGGCCAGCAGATCTGCACCTTTTTCAAGTGTGACCTGCAACATTACAGAATAACAGAGTTGGAAGGGACCTTGGAGGTCTTCTAGTCCAACCCCTTGCTTAGACAATCACTTCAGAAAAATGGTTATCCAATCTCTTCTTAAAAACTTCCACTGTTGGAGCATTCACAACTTCTGGAGGCAAGTTAATTGTTCTAACTCTCAGGAAAATTCTCCTTACCGTGTTTCCCTGAAAATAAGACCTCCCTCAAAAATAAGACCTCCCCTGAAAATAAGCCCTCCTCGAAAATAAGACCTCCCCGAAAATATTTACACGCATGCGCAGCTGGTCCCCACCATTTCCTCTGGTTAGGGTTAGGGAGACAGAGCTGGAAATCAGGTAAGGTGGCAAGAGGAGCCCCATCTTGCTCCATGTGCCCCAAAATAATAAGACCTCCCCAGAAATAAGGCCAAGCGCTTATTTCAGGGTTCAAAAAAAAAAAATAAGACAGGATCTTATTTTCGGGAAAATACGATAGTTCTAGGTTGCTTCCTTCTCTCTTCTTTTTTTTTTAAAAAAACAAGTTTTATTGGGGTTTTTTTCTTTTCTCCTCTCCCACCTTCACCCACATCTTTTTTTTTGAACAGTATTGATTGTTTCTTATCTTATATAATTAGTCAAATTCAAATACATTTTACTCAACTACAATTTTTGTTAATATCGTCTTTCCCCTTTCCTTTTTTTAAATATACCTTAGTATTTCTATACTTGCATATATAAACACCTTCTTCATTTATCCCTAAATTCTAACTTTGCTAATTGTAAATATTTATCCTCTTTTATTCTTTAACAATTCATTCTTTTTCCTAATATATTTATATTTGTTTGTTCAGAGCTGCCTTTCTTCCACTTCATCTTCTTTTTTTAATTGTACAGCAATCTTTCTCCTCAAACCTAGCCTGTCCCTCTTCTCCTTCCAACTTTCTTTCCCCACCTTCTTCTTCTTTTCTCTACTTCCCCTTCCCTTCTCCTTCTCCTCCTCTCTTCCCTCCTGTCTTACCTTCTCTCCTACTCTGCTTTCCCTTCCCTTCCTTCCTCCTTACTTTTCCATCCCTCTCTCTCCTTCCTGTTCCCCTCCAACTCCTTCATCTCTCTCTATTGCTTCTTTCTCGATTAGTTTGCATCCATTGCTTCTTGTCCTGCCTTCAGGTGCTTTGGAAAATAGGTTGACCCCCCTCTTCTGTGTGGCAGCCTTTCAAGAATTGGAACGCTGATATCACGTCACCCCTTTCTTTTCACAAGATTAGATTCCTGCAATCATTCTTCATAACGTCTTAGCCTCCAGCCCTCTTATCATCTTTATTGCTCTTCACATTGTGATTCTATTCACTTTCTAACCAGCTACCTAAGGTCCAACATTTACTTCCATAAAATATCACAGGAAAAAACGTTGCCTGAACAACTTTGACCTTTGTGGATATAAACGTATCGTGTATCTGAATTTCTGTTCCAAGACTTTTAATGCTAATCTACCAAGTTCTAATCTACAGCTTATTTAGTTATTTGTCATATTTATATCCTGCCACTATCACAGATGCTTGATTACTAATTTCTTTTATTTTGTACGTTATGTAACATTGCTTACCCAAAAGGGAAAACCATGATAAATATACATGTAAGTATATCTGTAAAATTAATAATTTCACCCATTAACAGGCCTCATTTCTCAAACTCAGAATGGTTTCTGTCTTTTCTTAACATGAGTAGGATCCAAAAAGCTGCCAATTAGGCTGGTACACAGAATTTAATATTCTTTTATGTAAATAGGCTGGTGAAATGCTCGACTGGGTAATAATGTCCAGATGTCTCTATAGCCAGGGGCTGATGAATATCAAGGCAGGTTGGCTCGAAACGGCAAAAAGCCAGCTGGCTGGACTAGTTACTGCTAACTGTAGCGTAAGGAGAAAGCTGGTTTTGTTCCATATTCACTGTTTCTGCTGGCAACTAAATGAGAAAGCAATGACTCCAGAGTCCTCATACTACAATTTGAAGTTGTAGCAAGTGTTAAATACGTCAATTTAACCTAGATTTTAGCATCTATCTATCTATCTATCTATCTATCTATCTATCTATCTATCTATCTTTCTGTCTATCTTTCTATATCTGTCTATTTGTATCTATTACCTACCTGTCATCTATCTTTTATCTACCTATTTCTATCATCTATCTATCTATCTATCATCTATCTTTCTATCTATCTATCATCTATCTATCTATCATCTATCTATCTATCTTTCTATCTTTCTATCTTTCTATCTATCTATCATCTATCTATCTATCATCTATCTATCTATCAATCTATCTATCTATCTATCTATCTATCTATCTATCTATCTATCATCTATCTATGTCTGTCTATTTGTATCTATCACCTACCTATCATCTATCTTTTATCTACCTATTTCTATCATCTATCTATCTATCATCTATCTATCATCTATCTATCTATCATCTATCTATCTATCTATCTATCTTTCTATCTATCATCTATCTATCTATCTATCTATCTATCATCTATCTATCTATCTTTCTATCTATCTATCTATCTATCATCTATCTATCTATCTATCATCTATCTATGTCTGTCTATTTGTATCTATCACCTACCTATCACCTATCTTTTATCTACCTATTTCTATCATCTATCTATCTATCATCTATCTATCATCTATCTATCTATCTATCTATCTATCTATCTATCTATCTATCTATATCTGTCTATTTGTATCTATTACCTACCTGTCATCTATCTTTTATCTACATATTTCTATCATCTATCTATCTATCATCTATCTATCATCTATCTATCATCTATCTATCTATCTATCTATCTATCTATCTATCTATCTATCTATCTATCTTGGTTGACTCAGGTTGACTAAAGTTGACTCAGCTTTCCATCCTTCCAAGGTCAGTAAAATGAGGATCCAAATTTTGGGGGGCAATATGCTGACTGTCGGGGTTCCAAGTAACACCTCCAACGAAAGAAGACTCCAAGGCTTGAAGTTCCTCAAAGTTCCATTTTATTAGAGATGTCACATTGGCACATCTGGGCAAACCCGAATCTGAAAGCTTCCAGGTTTTCCCCACCCAAAAGAAAGTCCAAGTCCCTGCCCAGCACCCACATGTCCATCACATGGTCCAATCAAAGCCCTGTCCCAACTGGAGATGCCTCCTAGTCACAGCCCTCCAGGTGCAGGGCAAGATGTCCTTGACTCTCTGAGAAAGGAATGTTATTATAACTATATATCACCCCTGCCCCATACAATCCCCCTCCCAGTTTCCCACAGCAGTAAATGTGGCAGGCCTGAAGGCCCAATGCAAAAGATGGCTTCCAGGCCTCACATTGACACTGCTTAGAGAGGGCTGTAAAGCACTGTGAAGTGGTATATGCTACCTATCTATTGCTATTGCTACCTATCTAATTTGTCTATCATCTATCTATCTATCATCTATCTTTCTATCATTTATGTAGCTATCAATTTCACTAGAAGTTGTAAGTAATTATGTAGCTAAATGTCTATGGAAATTCTCTCCATAGTTGTCATGGTTGTCCCAAAGGTGCTTTTTCAAGAGGCAACTGGTCTTTGCTTTTCCTTGAAGACGTTTTGCTTTTCATCCAAGAAGCTTCTTCTATTCTGACAGTTAGTTCTGAGTCAGAACTGATGAAGCTCCTTGGATGAGAAACAAAATGTCTTCAAGGAAAAACAAAGAAAGTCCAGTTGCCTGTTCAAAAAACACCTTTAGCATAACTAATTATCCCTATTCGGATGGATGGATGGATGGATGGATGGATGGATGGATGGATATGCAAAGTAACATCTGATAAAATGCCAGCAATCAAGAGAGCAGTAGAAACCTGGATGTATTGTGCTGAAAATCTAGGATTTTGCAATCATTCCATCCAGTGGTGGGTTTCAAATTTTTTTACTACTGGTTCTGTGGGTGTGGCTTGCTGGGTGTGGCATAACTTGGTGGGCATGGTTTAGTGGGCATGGCAGGGGAAGGATACTGTAAAATCTCCATTCCCACCCCACTCCAGGGGAAGGATATTGCAAAATCCCCATTTCCTCCCAAACAGCTGGGACTTGGGAGGCAGAAAATAGATGGGGGTGGAGCCAGTCAGAATTTTTACTACCGGTTCTCTGAACTACTCAAAATTTACTACCGGTTCTCAAAAAATACTCAAAACGGGTTCTCCAGAACTGGTCAGAACCTGCTGAAACCCACCACTGATTCCATCAAAAGAATATTGTAGAAGAAGGCATTGACAAATAGCCTCCATAATGTTGCCTAATGGTGGGCATTTTGAACTCCATTGAGGGAGTCTTTACATTTTTAAATGTCAGAGGAAAATAAAGAAGACTGTTAAACAGAAATATGTACACCGGGCTATCTAAAGGAAGATTGAGAAAACCAAGATGGTGGCTCTGACAGTCCAATTGTCGAACTGCCCCTCTTAATAATGTACCTATGTACAACATGTGCAGCCACCACTCTGACTATTTTTTAATTTCCTCAAAACACACACACACACACACACACACACATTTGCTCCAATCTATGTTGATTGGATAGGATTTTTGTTCAACTCCTTCTCCTGTTGCTAGGCTTTTGCTTAGCTTGAGAAGCTATACATGTATCTGAACTTCTGGAACTACTAGGATAAACTCCAGTTTTGAGCCGCAGTTTTGAGAATTCGCTTTCAAAGGAGAATGAACTCCACATCCCACCCCCCCACCCCAAAAAGTAAGACCGTTGTGATTTCTGAAACTTGCTGCAGCATTTCAGTCAGAAAAGTGGGTTGCTTGATGTACACGCTCACCAGAGTTTTGAATCCATTCACTTGACTGAGCTTTGAACCTCAGAAAATGTGGGCAACTTATTTACATGTTTCAGGAGAGAATACATCATCAACAAAGGAAGGCTCTCAGTACAAAAGATCATTTGAAGGGGCGACAAGGAGGCTTTGAGGAAAGAAAAGCAACATATGATGCATGTTTGATTACCTGAGGTACTTGTAAACAACACGGTGGGAGTTTGGAGCATGAACTCCTTGGGTTGTGCAAGTGATGAAACCCCAATTAAAGTTTCTATCGTGAAGCTATTCTTTGAAATGAAGAGGGAGAGATAGATTTTTATGTGTGGTGCATTTTTTCTTTTCTTTCTTTCTACCGAACTATCTAGCTGCTATGAATGAGATGGACCAGCCACGCTTCCTCCGAAGCGTAGATACAACCTTTGGACTTTCCCTCTACTTCCCACGGGGATTTGATGTGGTGGTTTGCTGATCAAATCTGACATCAATCCGCACCACCAATTTTGGGTTGCGAAACTCTGCAGTTATCTAAAATCTCTAGTTGTCTAAGAGTAATGGTTTGGTGAAGGAGATGGAAGAAAAATGAAGAATAACTGGCAGAGATAATATTTAGAACTCCTGGGTAACCTTAATGTAATGTTCAATGCAAATATATATATATATATATATATATATATATATATATATATATATGTATATGTATATATATTTTGGAAGTGATCTATTAACATTTAAAATGTACATCGTTGTTATCTACAAATAGAGGGCAAATAGCTTTGGTAAGTGAGAGATGACAGACAGATCTAGTCGAGAGGTATCTTCAATTATCTTTAATTTTAAGAAAGAAAGCGTACAGGGTAATAGGGGGGAAATATATGTGAGATGGTGCTGATGCAGATTCTCACATTCTATATCTCCTAGACCTCTTGGGATATCAGACTGGCTTCATTCATATATATATATCATCCTTTGAATCATAATTTATATCTTTTTTTTATTTTTGCTGTGCTCTTTTTCTTCCATTTTTCCTCCTGGCTCGTTTGAAGTAAGTGCAGTGAAATGTGTACACTATTCGGTTTGAATGTCTGTGGAGATTCTCAGTCGTCCAGGTCATGGTTGTCTCAAAGATGCTTTTTCAAAAGGCAAATGGGCTTTGTTTTGTTTGTTTGTTTTTCCTGGAGGAAGGAGAAGAAAATGTTTTGCTTCTCATCTAAAAAGCTTCATCAGTTCTGATGGTGGGAGGATGGAAGGCCCTCAGAGTCACCGATAATTTGGTCTGAGGTGTCTATCCATCAAAAAGGCACATGTCCAAAAGATAATCCATCATTTGCCTTCTTCCATCAGAAATCCTTGCAAACAATACAAAAAAGCAGTTATACTTGAATAGCTGAATGCAACTGGTATCTTGGACTACTGATCTCTGTCCCATTAACTATTGGCTGATATCTACGTCTGCTTCATCCATTGTCTTCCTTCATAGTCACCCATCTTTTGAGTTACAAAGCCAACTTCCCTTTCTGAAATTTTAGGTCAATAGCTAATTCAGCAGAGTATTTAAATAATTTTGGCTGAATGACTGGCCCAAAGTCACCCAGCTGGCTTTCATGTCTAAGGTGGGACTAGAACTCACAGTCTCTTGGTGATTGGCCCAAAGTCACTCAGCCAGCTTTCATGCCTAAGGCAACACTAGAACTCATGGTCTCCCAGTTTCTAGCCTGGTGCCTTAACCATTAGACCAAACTCCTACATCAGGCTCCTCAACTTTGTGGGCCTAAAAGCACATTTAGAGAACATGATGTCAGAATTTACAGTATGGAGATAGTAGTCATGTAGAATAAGGGAATACCACAGGCAGGAATCAGAATTCTACCAAATCTGGGTAGATTATACACCTTAAATTATAACAGAATTACTATCAGTAAAAACTCTTGATATATGTCAAATATGAAAAGGATTATTATCTGTCTTTCTAGTTATTTTGTGTGTGGGAGTGAATTTTGTTTTCTTCTTTTTATCCCTACACATTATAGTCAGATTATTCAGTTCCTTGTAAACATTTGTCAGCTACTGTTCAACAAACATGATTTTTTTAAAAAAAAAGAATTGCCAGCCAAACTGGTTGAATGTGAATTAGATGATAATAAGATAGGTCACTAAATGTATGTTTCAAACATTATGTTTAATTTGGTTTTAATTCGTTTTTAAATTTTGTATTTATGTTTTTTATCTCTGCCTGTTCACCGCCCTGAGTCCCCTCGGGGAGAAGGGCGGTATATAAATCAAATAAACGATAAACAATAAAAATAAACGATGTTCGTAAATTTAACATAAATCCTATAGATCAATGATACAAGATTGACAGCCATATATATATATATAAATAAATATATATGTTTATTTCAAAGAACCGGTAGTGGAAATTTTGAGTAGTTCAGAGAACCGGCAAGCACTCTGGTCCCAGAGTGGGGTGGGAAAGGAGATTTTGCAATATCCTTCCCTGACCAGTGGGGAGGGAATGGGGATTTTGCAGTATCCTTTCCCTGGAGTGGGGTGGGAATGGAGATTTTGCAGTATCCTTCCCTTTCCACGCCCACCAAGCCATGCCATGCCCACCAAGCCACGCCCACAGAACCAGTAGTAAAAAAATTTGAATTCCACCACTGAAAAATTTGAATCAAGTTAATAGTTGCAATTCCATGATGAAAGTCCCACCTCTAAAAGGAAACTCATGGTTACAATTTTGACTGTTTTAACCCCCTTTCCCTGTGGAAACCCCTGTCCATAATAGTGCCGAGTCTAATTTGTCACATAGCCATCCAGATTTTCACATCAGATTTGGAATTTTTATCCATGTGTCAAGTTTTTCCCAAAGACCTGGGATAGACATGTTGATGTTTGAAGGATTAAAGATATTGTTGCAGGATGTACGCTGTTCTGACTAAAGCTGCTGTTTGTAATTGACCGATGGTGATATTTGTCAATGCCGATGATATTCAAGTGGTGTTCCAGTTGTTCTGAGATTGTGCCCAAAGCGCCTATTATCAATAGTGCTACTTTTACTTGCTTTTGCCACAAATCTTCTTCTTCTTGCAGGTCTTTGTATTTTGTGATTGTCCCCAGTCCTTTCTCTTCTATTCTTCTGTCTGCTATGTCCACTATCCACATTTTTTGGTTTTTCTTATTGACAGTTGTTAAATCCGGCGTGTTATGTGGCTGGTTCCTGCCTGCTTAAATTCTAAAGTCTCAGCTAAATGAAGTTTAGCTTCTTCATTTTCTATGATTTTCTCTATACTAGGATCCCACCAGTTTTTGCTTGCAGGCAACCCACTCTTGTTGCTACTTTGTCATTCCATTGTTATAATTTTTATCACTATGTTCTGACCGAGGCTCCCTTAAAAAGCAGGAAGCAGAGTCTTGGTCCCGGCAAAACCTCTTTTATTTACACGACTGTGAATTCCGTTCATTCAGTCAGCAAGGCCTGTCCAAACAATTTCTCAAAGGAATATTTATCAACACAGACCTTATCTTGCTTGGAAAGCTGCCAGGTAACTAGTTTCCAAACGCAGTACAAGGCAAAACTTGGCACAGAGTGTCTGAGAGTCACGGAAAGAATGAATTGTTTCCTGCAAAAACCCACCCCCATTCACTCCTCTTTTGTTTCCTATGGGAGGGGCCAATCACCTCCAAGCTGTGGCTTTACTCCCAAGGCGACCCTGCTTTCTTAGTTGTTCTTGTCTTCTGGAAGCTCTGCACATGTGTACACTGGGAACAGGCTCCAGCTGTTCCTCTGCCTCACTGCTACCTAGGTCCCTCTCTGCCTCCGATGCAGAGCTTTCCCCAGCCCCCAGGACTGGCCCACGTTCCTCCCCAACCTCCTCACTGTCCAACTCTGCTGCCAGCTCCGCTGGCTGCTGGCAGGCCATAACACACTATTGTCATCATATAATCAGACAGATTATATGGATTTGGCATTTTAATCCACTTGTCAAGTCCTTCCCAAGGATTTGGGAAAGGCAGGTGTTGAAGTTTGATGGTGTGAGAGATATTATCACAGGTTGTAAGCTGTTCCAAGTAAACCTGCCTTTTGCAATTGACTGATGGCAGATTTGTCAATGCCGATAGTGTTCAAATGGTCCTCCAGTTTTTTGGGGGATTGCCTATTACTATTGGTGGTACCTTTGCTTTCTTTAGCCACAATCGTTCTATTTCTATTTGCAGGTCTTTGCATTTTGGTATCTTCTCCAGTCCTTTGTCTTTTATTCTGCTGTTTTCAGATACCGCCACGTCTACTATCCCGACTCTTTTGTCTTTCTTATCAACAGTTGTGAAGTCTGGAACGTTATGTGGCAGGTGCCTTCTGTTTGAATTCTAAAGTCCCAGAGCCCTTTAGCTTTGCCTAACAAAAATTAAAATACAAGAGACAAAAACAAAACATTTAAAACGAGCATTTAAACATAATGAACAAATAAATCCCATTCAAAAGAGCTGTGCCTTGACTGCTCCTGTAAAAGCATCGAGAATGGCAGAAGGAGATTAAAATGGGATTCCCTAAGGACTTAGTGCCACAGTATGAGAAAGATACAGGAGCAGCTGTATGCAGTCCATTTAGGAAAGTTGAAAACAATTCGCTCTAAACCTCTTAATTCTATTCAAGTCAGCAGGTTCCCATGCACGTAGTCGTTACCTCCCTCTCCCCTCAGTTGGGCACTCTAGGCAGCTAAGAAGAAAGAGACAAAATAATGAAATACTGAATTACACAAAGTAGGATTGTGAAAACAGCACTCTGGATTTGATCTTTAAACGGTACTTTGAAGTGCCCAAGAGTACAAATCTGGCATCTGCCTGCAACATTTTAAAGCAGTTGTGTTTTTCCCCCCTGGAGCACGGAGCAGTGGCGGTGGGGAGGAGGGGCTGTGGTCTTTTTAAATGATGCAAAATTATCCAGGGAGATTTATGTGGAGACCTTAGCATCAATCTCTCTGCTCAAGCCCAAGACTTTTACCTCCTATACAATTGTAGGAGTTCTATTCTTGGCGTGGAATATAATACTGAGGAAACCCAGGAAATCTAAATTTAAATCTTTTTTTGTAATTTAAATCTTTTTTGTAATTCCATCTTTATTATTTTTTATAAATGACCCAGGGTGGTGGACGTACTAAATACACCTTCGTCTTTCCATTTTTCTCACAACAGCAACCCCAAGCTGGGCTGAAAAAGAGTGCCTGGCCTCAGTCATCCAACTGGCTTTCATGGCTAAGACGGAACTAGAACTCACTGTCTCCTGGTTATTTCTAGACCAAAATGGTTCTGTCTCTCTTCCTAGCTGTGATGAACTGGTCATGTACAAGTAGTATGTAGATTGGTACGTACAGTATAACCAATCATTCAAAGTTGCAACTGCTCTGAAAACAGTGACTGAAAGCCATTCCTCACCCATACAGCCTTCCCACGGTCACATGATCAAAAGTCAAGTGCTTGGCAATTGGCATGTATTTACTATTGGGGGCAAGTTATTGGCCCCCACAGAGAGGGCTCGCAACTTGGGTGTCCTCCTGGATGCACGGCTGTCTTTAGAAGAGCATATGACGGCCGTGGCCAGGGGGGCTTTTCATCAGGTCCGCCTGATCCGCCAGTTGCGTCCCTTTCTGGATCGGGACTCCTTACGCACGGTCACTCAGGCACTCGTCACTTCCCGCCTGGACTACTGTAATGCTCTCTACATGGGGCTCCCCCTGAGGTGCACCCGGAGGCTCCAACTGGTGCAGAATGCGGCTGCGCGGGGGATTATGGGAGCGACAGGGCGCTCCCATGTGACACATCTCCTACGTGAGCTGTATTGGCTCCCGGTGGACTTCCGGGTGCGCTTCAAGGTGTTGGTTACCATCTTTAAAGCGCTCCATGGCATCGGACCTGGGTATTTGCGGGACCGCCTTCTGCCGCCAATAGCCTCCCACCAGCCAGTATGCTCCCACAGAGAGGGACTCCTCAGGGTGCCGTCGGCCAGGCAATGTTGGCTGGCGACCCCCAGGGGGAGGGCCTTCTCTGTGGCAGCACCCGCCCTCTGGAACAACCTGCCTCCGGAGATACGCAGGATATCAGATCTCCGGGTTTTTCGCCATGCCCTAAAAACTTTTCTCTTCCAACAAGCAGGGCTGGCATAAACCCCCCCTCCCCCTTTTTTAAGATTTTAGATTTTTAAATTGTCCAAATTGGGTTTTAGTTATGAGGTTTTTAAATTTACGGCCAAAATTTATAATTCTTTCAAATTTTAAATTTTGTATTGACTGTTTTTATTTCTGGCTGTACACCGCCCTGAGTCCAGCAGGAGAAGGGCGGTTGATAAATTGAATAAAATAAAATAAATAAAATAATTTACAACCATTGCAGGGCCACGGGGTCATGGGATTGACATTTGTAACCTTCCCAACTGGCTCCCAACATGCCATCAATGGCGGAGCCAGATTCACCTAATTGCATGATTCCCTTAACAACCGTGGCGAAATAGGTCATAAAATTGGAGGTGACTCACTCAACAGCCACCTTGCTTAGCAACGGAAATTCTGATCTCAGTTGTGGTTGTAAACTGAGGACCAGGTATATCGGATCTTTCCTGACGACTTTCCGTCCTAGTTTAAAATTCAGAGCTATTGACAGATGCTCGTTTAGAATGGTGTTTGACCTCCCTCCGGTACTGCTGTGAGTGTTTGTGGCTTGTTTCATTCGGCTCTTGTGATTGATTGTATTTATTAGAAATCTGCAGATTTTCATCCTCCAAGGAGCTGATCAAGCTTCCTGCCGCTGGTATAATGAAGACAATCCGTCGTGAAAGAAGGCCTGATTGTCTAATGACAGCTCCAAACATCAGTAAAAAATGAAGCCACGGCACAGATGTCAATAAAAGCACCACACGCTGTTGTAATGCAGAAATGTTTGTTTTATTATAAGAACAACATTGGGGTTTTTTTCCCGGGAATTTTCCAGCTCAAATAAGCCTCAACATAGCAACAGTTCTCACAAGTGATTTTTCTCTCATGCGCGGGAGAGCCAAACAACAACAACAACATCTGGGTTATGTGGTTGACTCCTTGTTTTTGTTTGCCGTTGTTTAATGAAACTTGACGAAAGCAAAATAAGGACCCTTTTCTCTCCCCTCCCTTCTTTCCCAAATCAACAGAAAGGAAAGAAGAACATGACAGCAGACCTTCAAGAACCTGGCAATATTTTGCTCCCATGGCGTCATCACCCGAATTCTTACGGACTCAGGCGTCAAAAACGAGATTGGGTCATCCCACCAATCAACGTGCCAGAAAATTCGAGAGGACCCTTCCCACAGCAGCTTGTTAGGGTAAGTAGAGTGCCAGAATACTCTGTTTAAGATCAATGGAGATTACATTTCCCAAAGCTTGTTAGGTGGATTATCTTTAGAAAGAAACAGTAGACTTCCAAGTTGGACTCAAGACAAGACCTATCCGATGGTATGAAAAGACTGTGTATGCTTTCCAAGGATGTGTCATTCAGTAGTTGCCGATGACTATTAATGCATGGATAGACCTTTGTAAAACAAAACAAAACTGAAAGTATGAATACTATGACAAGAGCATAGAAAGCAGTGATATACCCGTTTTTTACCGAAAATAAGACCCTGTCTTATATTTTTTTGAACCCCGAAATAAGTGCTTGGCCTTACTTTCCGGGAGGTCTTATTATTTTGGGGTGCATGGAGCAAGATGGGGCTCCTCTTGCCATTTTACCTGATTTCCAGATCCATTGCGTTTCTCGCTGTTGTGTGCAGGGAAACAAGTTGTAGCGTAAAAAAACATTTCTAGTGAGTTCAAGCAATTAATTCCAACTTCTCCAACACCCACCCCTTCACTAGGTCTTATTTTTGGAGGAGGGCTTATTTTCGGAAAAGGGCTTTTTTTTTTTTAGGGGGGAAGCTTATTTTAGCACATGCGCGCAAAAGCCCAATTGGGCTTATTATCCAGGGAGGTCTTATTTTCGGGGAAACACGGTAATAGAACCATCATATTTACTTTGAAGCACAAAGATTTGCTCAGGTGTTAATGTGGAGCAATTTGCCAACAGTGAAATCAGGTTTTGCCATGCAGAAAGAGAGATTGTATCAACCTTGCGAGGTAGTCCAGATGAGAAATACACAAGTACTAACTTTAATTTTATTATAAGGTAATACTAACAGATTTTTCCAAGTCTGAAAGTACATCTCTCCGCCCTTCACCTTTACAGAACAAGAAACTAGGGAGGGTACTTTCTGATACATTTCCCATGACTCCATTCCTTCTGTGGACTTATTATTTAATTAATAATTATATATTTAATAAATAATTTATTTAATTATTTGAATGAAATAATAATCCGCTGTCTTATATTTTTTTGAACCCTGAAATAAGTGCTTGGCCTTATTTTCGGGGAGTTGTTGTTATTTTGGGGCACGTAGAGCAAGACGGGGCTCCTCTTGCCACCCTACCTGATTTCCAGCTCTGTCTCCCTAACCCTAACCAAAGGAAACGGCAGAGACCGGCTACGCATGCATTTAAATATTTTCGGGAGAGGGCTTATTATCTGGGGAGGTCTTATTTTCAGGGAAACATGGTACATGGCGACAGGAACAAATCTTGTGAGTTTACCAGATGGATGGCATAGGGAACAAAACTGTTACAGAATCTGATAGTTCTGCTAGAAATACTTTGAAACCTCCTCAGAGTCTCTTTGTCTCTAGCATGGTGCCTTAACTGTTACCCCAAACTGGCTCTTGTTAGATTTATTATCCACCACCAGAGGTGTAAAGTAATGAAACAAACAAAAGAAAGAAAGAAAGAAAGCATTCATAACAATAAAAAAAAATCAATCCATAAAATCTACACCCCAAAGACTTTAGTACATTCATCGATGTTAGGCCTCAAGCCTCTCCATAGATTCTCTGGAAGAGCCGTATTTTCAATAATTTCTGGAGGGCCCAAATTCTAATGACAGATATCCATCGAATGAAGAGGCAATCTCCTTTATAGCTGCTGCTGTAGAAAAACCTCCATAGTAGGACCCTCACTAAAATGAGGGACTATGAGCAGATTCTCTCAGGATGAGTAGATGGGATGGGTTGATAGTACAGGTCTCTTGTGAGAGGAGGGGGTTGGACTACATGAAAACCTCCAACTCTATTACTGTTATTGATATCGGTTGGAGAAGGAAGTGGGGAATGAGGCGATTGAACCATACAGTCTATGGGAAATATTTTCTTTTTTAATAAAAGGTAAAGGTAAACGTTCCCCTCGCACATATGTGCTAGTTATTCCCAACTCTAAGGGGCAGTGTTCATCTCCGTTTCAAAGCCGAAGAGCCAGCGCTGTCCGAAGACGTCTCCGTGGTCTCCGTGGTCATGTGGCCGGCATGACTAAATGCCGAAGACGCACGGAACGCTGTTACCTTCCCACCAAAGGTGGTCCCTATTTTTCTACTTGCATTTTTTAACGTGCTTTCGAACTGCTAGGTTAACAGAAGCCAGGACAAGTCACGGGAGCTCACACCGTTACGCGGCATTAGGGATTCGAACCGCTGAACTGCCAACCTTTCTATCGACAAGCTCAGTGTCTTAGCCACTGAATCACCGTGTCTATTTTAATAGAGGAGGGTAAACTGGGGTGAGCCTGTGATAGATCTTCTGAAAAGAGTTCCAGGAATATGGGTCAATGAAAGGGAAAGTGTTGGGTCCTTTGAGATAGCTGGATAATGATAGTTCAACTATCATAAATATTTGCCAGTTGCCAATCAACCAAATTTTAATCACACAACCATAGGGATGGTGCAATAGTCATAAATGCGTAAAACAGTCCTAAATCTCTTGTAAGTTTGAATGGTCACTAAATGAATAGTTGTAAGAAGAGGCTATAAACTATTTTGAAGTTAAGGAGACCTATGCGCATAAAGAGTCATAAGGTAAAGATAAAGGTAAAGATTCCCCTGGCATATATGTGCTAGTCATTCCCGACTCTAGGGGGCGGTACTCTTCTCCGTTTCAAAGCCAAAGAGCCAGCGCTGTCTGAAGACATCTCCGTGGTCATGTGGCCGGCATGGCTAAACGCCAAAGGCACACAGAACGCTGTTACTTTCCCACCAAAGGTGGTCCCTATTTTTCTACTTGCATTTTTTTACGTGTTTTCGAACTGCTAGGTTGGCAGAAGCTGAGACAAGGAACGGGAGCTCACCCCGTTACGCGGCACTAGGGATTCGAACTCCTGAACTGCTGACCTTTCAATTGACAAGCTCAGCGTCTTAGCCACTGAGCCACCGCATCCCTCTCTAGAGTCATAGATATAGCGATAGCACTTAGACTTATATACCGCTTCACAGTGCTTTAAAGCAGTTTACGGAGTCAGCATATTGCCCCCAATAATCTGAGTTCTCATTTTACCGACCTTGGAAGGATGAAAGGCTGCGTCAACCTTGAGGCCCCATCAGGATCGAACTGCTGGCAGTCGGCAGAATTAGCCTGCAGTACTGCATTCTAACCACTGTGCCACCGAGCCTTGGCATGGCATACGTCGGGCACCAAAACTCTTGGTTCATTCCTCGTGTCCTCCTTTTAAGCCTCATATGCTGCTCAACTAACAATGATCACATCTGGCAGAAATCCGATTGTTTAGTTTCTTAAGCTGGACGGGAACAAACTGATTGCCAGTTCATAACCCATTTGTCTTTCCCCCACCAGCATATTCATCCACGCACTCCTGATGGACTGCTGCTATCATTAGATGCACATGCGAGTGAAACATTTTGTCACTGGGTCAAAATGCCCTTCGTCAAGTTAGTGAGTTTGTAAATCATACCACATCTTCAACAACACTCATCGCCCCCTTGGAAATGACACATTATTCAGCGCGAGCATTTCACGCCAATCCAAACATTCATAAAATAACAGCATATAGGAAAGTTTAAACCGTAAGATGGGGGGAGGGGAGAAAAATGGATGTATCAGATGCCAGGCACTGTAGTAAAACGTATAGCAGAACACATCACACATCCATGAAGCTTTTCTGTTGTTAGAAGAAATATCCTTCTGGGTTCAGCTCCAAGTGAGGAAAAAGACACTGGAAACATGGAGACTGCTTGGAAAGATGGTTTAATGGTGGACAGGATCACATGGTTTGAGTTCCTGAACAGAAAAGGGCCAAGATGTAGTGAGTCCCTGGGGTTTTATGTCCTCTCTGGCTTTGAACTTCCTGGGGCCCCGAAAGAGTATCCTGATTGGTTGTCAGACTCCCAGGGGGTGAGGGTCTTAGCTAGCCTTGCTGGCTGATGTAATCTTCCCAGGTGCCATGTGGTGAGTTTCTGTTGCTAGATGGGTCCTATTGTGTTGCAGATGATGGTCCATTGACAAAGATTGAGTTTCTGCCTCTAGCCCATTGACAAAGGGTGGGGGGGGCAAGAAGATGGGAGCTGCTTCGTCTTTTAAAACATGCTTCTCCATTTCTCATCCAGGGAAACATAATATTCTGCCTTTTTAATATTTCCTAAAATATTTCATTCTTCTAGGAAAGGGGTCGGTGCTAACTTCCTACACTGTTTTAAAAGCAAATACTGGATTTATTTTTTTTTAAAAAAAAACCCGATGAAGAGGAGCGCACATTTTTGTCAAGTTGTCCTCTGGAATAAAATTGCGGCATAATTGCATGAAATTTCAGGAAATAATTGGAGAAAATGAGCACGGATCATTTGCAAGCCTTGTCAAGAAATAAACGCTTAGCGAGTCCTTTCCAGGGTTAAAATGAATGCAGTCATTACCTGCTCTGTACTGATTAGCCGTTGCCTCACAAAGTGTCTGGCGCTCAGAAACAAAACACACACATACACACACACATATACGCACACAAATATGGTTGGTTTAATCCCCCAAGGTGCGAGCAGACTCGATCACATAAATTACATCTCAACATTCCCATCCTCAATCTGCCGTAGGTTCAGGAAGGGTGCTTAAAACACAATGCAGATGTTCCAGCCCCTTGAAGCCAGCCTTTACAATTTTCCTTTTTTTTCTCTCTCTCTCCCAGAGAGCAAGAAAGAACTTAACCGTCTCTAGGAGCCCCAGGTGGCATAGCTAATGGTGATGGATGCCAGTAGTTCAGCAACATCTAAACAGCTATAGGTTTCCTACTGGTTTAATATATCTTCGGTCTGTGGCAAGTGATGGAGTAAGTAGAAGTTACCTCGGCTGTCGATAATGCAAGGGAAAAGAACTGCCATTGCACCCGGTTCAGAGCAAAAAGTACTCTGTGCATTTGAATGATCTTTTTTTCTCACTTTTCAGTTCTATCGTTTTTTGGCTCTCAGATCTGTTATTCTTACAGGGGTTTTTTTTGGGGGGGGGATTGCAAGTTCTGTTGCTTTCTCTACCTCTACTGCAGAGATGGGGAATCATGGCCCCTTTAGGAATTGTGGACTTCAACTCCCAGAATTCCTGAGCCATCATGGCTGGCTCAGGAATTCTGGGAGTTGAAGTCCACAAATCATATAGAGGCCATGGTTCATCACCTCTGCTGTACTGTATAAAAAAGCAATTGGATGCAATCAAAACTGACTTTTGGTGGCTACATTGACCCATTATTTTTCCTTCTTTCCTTCCTTCCTTCCTTCCTTCCTTCCTTCCTTCCTTCCTTCCTTCCTTCCT
>WNWU01000033.1:8083333-8120515 GCA_012654045.1 Ptyas mucosa | reverse complement strand
CCTTCCTTCCTTCCTTCCTTCCTTCCTTCCTTCCTTCCTTCCTTCCTCTTTCTTTCTTTCTTTCTTTCCCTCCTTCCTTCCTTCTTTCTTTCCTTCGTTCCTTCCTTCCTTTCTTCCTTTCTTTCTTCCTTTCTTCCTTTCTTTCTTTCCCTCCTTCCTTCTTTCTTTCCTTCGTTCCTTCCTTTCTTCCTTTCTTTCTTTTTTGCAACAAACAAAAATTGATTGGTAACCCTTTCTCTGATTTCTTTTTTTTTTTTACTTACTAGGCAAGCCTATAGCCTATAGGATTTCTGCATAGACTTCGTTTCAGGTTCCAATTAGATCCGACATAAGTATGTTTTAATGTAATAAAACATTATGTATATATGTAATAAAAAAAATACATTTTGACCATACATTTGGGAAACTTAAACAACCATTGGTCCTCCTCCTGCTACATATTCCCATAAACCATGAAATATACGTTGCATTATATCTCTTTGTTTGCAATAAATCAATGGTAAAGGCAAGAAGTTTGAAAATATGCTACTTTGCCTATGCATAATTGCATGTAAGTATGTTAGTCCCGGATGCTCTCTAAACCTGATTGTTAGCTTGAAGACAATTCATTACCTGACTGGAGAGATAATCATCAGTGCTAATGTATATAAACAGGGAGCAAACTCCACGCTCACTAGCACTGACGATGTTACCTAGATGGGTAATGAAACATCTGCAAGAAAACAACTAAGCACAAAGAGCACCTAAGACTCCATGGTTCTAGCCTGAGCTACACATATTCTCTTTTATTGGATGTACATATATTTTTTTAAAGTTTTTCAGCATGATATAAAGAATGATTATTACTTTTATGCAGCAGTGAAATCCAGCCGGATCTATCCGGCTTGCGCGAACTGGTAGGCCAGCGGCAGGAGGCTCCACCCATCTGCCGGGACATCATTACATCCTGTTTTTGACCCTCTGCACATGCTCAGAAGGCTCTGTGCATGCGCAGAAGAGGCACATTTCCGAACCGGTAGGGAAGGTAAGTGCATTTCACCCAGGTGTGGCTTTCACTTACCTTTGCTACTGGTTTGCTCACACGTGCTCGCTTCGATCCCTCGCACACCACTTCTGCGCATGCGCAGAGTGTATTTGATGACGTCTGGGTGGGTGGGTGAAGTCTCCTGCCACCGCTGCTACCGGTTCGCCCAAACTGGTAGCAACCCACCACTGATTTCACCGCTGCTCTTATGCCCATCATGCTACTTGCTTTCAGCGTAAGCATGTTTTCATGGACTTCCTAAA
The DNA here is from genome assembly GCA_012654045.1 of Ptyas mucosa. Classification (NCBI taxonomy): domain Eukaryota; kingdom Metazoa; phylum Chordata; class Lepidosauria; order Squamata; family Colubridae; genus Ptyas; species Ptyas mucosa. The sequence continues at coordinate 8,119,228 of WNWU01000033.1, read as the reverse complement.
CATGAAGCAGCTATATTTATAAATCAGTGATTTCCAGTTCTATACAGTGGTGCAAATAGAAATACTTGATTTATTTATTAGATTTGTTTGCCGCCGATTTCACTTAGCCTGGCTAGGTGGCTCAGTGGCTAAGACACTGAGCTTGTCGATCAGAAAGGTTGGCAGTTCGGTGGTTCGAATCCCTAGTATAGGTTTCCTGCATGAGCAGGGGGTTGGACTAGATGACCTCCAAGGTCCCTTCCAACTCTGTTACTGTTACACTTTAAGGCAAATTTAATACGCCAACAATTCTTGCCATCTCACCTGCCCTTTAATTAAACAGTAATAGTTTGAGCTTTCACGTGTAATAACTGGAAAAAAATAAACAGTGTGTTCACTTGCGCCCATTGGGAATGGAAGAAGTTCAGCGTACCGCAAATGAATGTGCCATTTTAAGGACGATGTGTTTGCATCCACCTTTCTGAAGCCAACTGTATTCCCACACTATTTGTTTAAAATAGGTTGAATTCATTTGAAATCCGGGGGTAATTGTTTCTTCCAACTCTTTCCTCTTGATCTGGCTTCCTATTGTGAAGTATGCAAAGCTCCACTTTGTGGGAAGTTGATTAGCTGCTTGTCAGTATTTTTAGCCAGGCAGTGGTTGAATGAAGCTGGATGTGACCCACAGAAGCTTGAAATACGGCCCTTTCCCTGTTCAGCTAAGATGAGCTGTAATGCTCTGTTTATTAACGCATTTCATTCTCGGGGAAAATATGGTAAACGAAACAAGCAGGGCCATGTTATTCTTGCAAATATATTCAACCCCACTGTCAGCTGCAATCTCGCTTCATTCCAGAAATGGGCCTGTATTTCTCCGCTAATACATGGGTTTCATTAAGCAATAGTCTGAGTATGCCAGAGACCAAAGATAGTAGTATTCTTTTTAGATGTGAAAACTGGTCTAAACGAAAATAGAGGAGCAAGAGAGGGGCAGCCAAACGCATAGCCAGAGAACGTAGCTTCTTTAAAAAAAAAAAAAGCCAATATTTATTTTATTTATTTATTAGTCATATTTCTATGCCGCCCACTCTACGAGGACTCTGGGCGGCTTACACCAATAGACAGTATACTAAATAGCATATTGCCCCCAACAATCTGGGTCCTCATTTTACCCACCTCGGAAGGATGGAAGGCTGAGTCAACCTTGAGGCGGTGAGATTTGATCCGCCAATCTGCTGAACTAGCAGTCAGCTGAAGTAGCTGCAGTACTACACTAACCACTGCGCCACCTCGGCTCATATTTCTTCCGGCAATACTGCCGAAAACCCAACGCAATCCTCAGCTGCATTAGCAGAAGGATAGAATCAAGATCGTGTGAAGTATTAATACCACTCTATAGTGCCTTGGTAAGGCTACACTTGGAATACTTATTTTATTTATTTATTTATTTGTCAAGCATGTATAAGATAACATATATAAGTATAAACATGATTATGAATACAGGAAATGGATACGAATAAAGGGGGACATTAGGACAGGGACGGTAGGCACATTGGTGCGCTTATACATGCCCCTTACAGACCTCTTAGGAATGGGGTGAGATCAACAGTAGACAGTCTAAGGTTAAAGTTTTAGGGGTTTGGGGAAGAAACCACAGAGTCAGGTAGTGCATTCCAGGCGTTGACCACTCTGTTGCTGAAGTCGTATTTTCTGCAATTGAGTTTGGAGCGGTTTACCTTGAGTTTGTATCTATTGCGTGCTCGTGTATTGTTGCGGTTGAAGCTGAAGTAGTCATTGACAGGTAGGAGGTTGTAGCAGATAATTTTATGTACTATGCTTAGGTCAAACCGAAGGCGGTGTAGTTCTAAGTTGTCTAAGCCCAAAATTTCAAGCCTGGTGGTATAAGGTATTCTGTTGTGAGCAGAGGAGTGGAGGACTCTTCTCGTGAAATATTTCTGGACTCTCTCAATTGTATTAACATCCGATATGCAGTGCAGATTCCAGACAGTTGAGCTGTATTCAAGAATTGGTCTAGCAATGGTTTTGTATACCCTAGTTTGCAGAACAATATTACCGGAGAAGAAGCTTCACAAGATTAGATTAACAATACTGCATCCAGTTTTGGTTGCTACAATATTAAAAAAAAATGTTGAGACTCTAGAAAGAGTGCAGATAAGAATAACAAAGGTAATTAGGGGACTGGAGGTTAAAACATATGAAAAACAGTTGCAGGAATTAGGTATGCCTAGTTCAGGGGTGTCAAACTGACGGCCCATGGGCTGGATGTGTCACGTGCAGGCTACGCTCATCCCAACTCCATGAAGGGGAAAAAAACATCATGATACATCATGTGGCTGCAATATGACATGGCGGGTTTGACACCTGTGGTCTAGTTGAATGAAAAGAAGGACCAGAGGTGACATGATAGTAGTGCTCCAATATCAAAGGGGTTGCCACAAAGAGGAAATCAAGCTATTCTCCAAAGCACCTGAAGGCAGGACAGAAGCAATGGATGAAAACTAATCAAGGAGAGAAGCAACCTAGAACTAAGGAGAAAATTTCCTGTCAGTGAGAACAATTAATCAGTGGAATAGCTTTGCCTCCAGAAGTTGTGGATACTCCAACACTGGAAGTTTTTAAGAAGAGAAAACATTTTTAAGGGCAGGAAGATTCCCTTTTAGTAAAGCCAACTATCACTATTTCTGAAGGATCTCCATGGGAGTAAGTGTGTTTATAGGGGATAGAAGGGAAGGGAAGAGGAGAGGAGAGGGAGAGGGAGAGGGAGAAGAGAAGAGAATTCTTTATTGGCCAAGGAATTTGTCTTTGGTGCATAAAAAGTACATAAAAAGACAAGATACACTCATCAAGAATCACAAGTCATTCTGTACCACTGTACCGTATGTACAGTCATACGGTACAATAACCAATCAAATCATACTAGGAAACAATCAATATCAATATAAATCGCAAGGATATAAGCAACAAAGTTACAGTCATGCAGTCCCAAGTGGGAGGAGATGGGTGACAGGAATGATGAGAAGACCAATAGCAATAGTAATGCAGCCTTACTGAATAGTTAGACAGTGTTGAGGGAATTATTTGTTTAGCAGAGTGATGGCATTCAGTAGTGATGGTAATTGAGATAGTGGACGTGGAGGCCAAAAAACAACAGGCAGAATTTTGGTTGTACACAACAGGTGTCATTTTGACATTTTTTCTAAATGTTCTTGGTTTATTGAAGTATGTAAGGTCCTAGAGATGCGTTGAGATACGTGAGAAACTTTCTGTAGGTTCCCCAAGATGCAGAAGTTTAACAGAGGGTCTCTAGTCTTTTGGAAAACCTGCACCTAGAACAAATCGGCTCAACTAGAACCCTGCAGCCGAAAAATGGGAACCTACAAAGAAAGTTGAGTTCCCTCTGCAGCATATTTCTGAACATTTCTGAAACCTATTTCTAGAAAACGATGAAATTACCAGTCACAGGCCATTGTTCTCAATGGAATGTGCTATTTGGTATGTAATGTTCCTGAATGCATTAACCTCTAACTACATGAGTGGGAAAACAACAGATGGTATTTTGTCTATCATCAGGCAAGCTTTGTTGATTGCAGGACTAGCAAGCATTGTTCCTTTTTTGCTTTTCTTTCTACTCCTTTTTACCCCCAAGGAAACCACTGCAAAAGTATCACAGGGGCATGCCTTGATGGAGGTTCTTTCACCAAACGCATATAGAAATATCTGAAGCCTGGCGCTCAGATAAAACAGCCATCAGTAGGCACACAGAGATAAATAATGTCCACATACCATTTAAAAGAGACAATCGAACAGTTTAAAAAACACAATACCTTCTTGCCAGCAATCAATCCTGAGATTAACAGCAAGTTTAATACTAGACACTCAACTAACACTCAAGCAGTAAAGAATACAGCAATCAAGGAGCTACCATCTCAGACAAACAATCAAACAGTAAATGACAGCCTAAGCAAGGAACCTGTCAAACACCAGGAAAATCAGGACATCCAGACAGTTCCAATGGGTATTGTAAGCTTAACCTCTCTACAAGAATCTGAACTACTAACAGCTAAGGGAAATTAGTGGGCTATAAGAGAAGAAGGAATTCAAGGTGGACTAGACATAGATCTCTTGTGGGTGCAAAGTGGTGGGATCCTCCCAGTTTAACAACCAGTTCAGTGATCGCGTATGCACACACACTAAGTACGTGTGCACACCTGACGTGCGCTTTATTTACTTCTGTGTTTCTTCAGAGGAGAAACACAGCTGAGGCATAGCAATCTGCTCTGCGCAAATCAGCGGAGAAGATAAAGGTAGGAAAATAGCGGTGGCGGGCAGGTGAGCCCATCTGATCATCGGGGCGAACCGGTTTGCTCCTAGCTGATCGTCGGAGTTACCGGTTCGCCCAAATCGGTCCAAACCTGTAGGATCCCACCCTGGGACCCCTCCCTCGGGCTCAGCCTGATCATCTCCTACAACATCATTAAGAATACTCACAAACACTGACAGGGCAAGTCATTTTGTATATAAACAGAGACCAAACCCCATTCCTTACTAGCACCGATGTAGTTTGCTTTAGTTTGACAAGAATTACTTCGAAGCAGTTTCCTTTATTGTTCCTATAGACACCTAAATCTTGTCAAATTAAAGCAGTTTATTTGCACCATACAATATATACGCTGGATATTGTTAAGGAGGAGCTGTCTTCACCTTCTTTCTCCCACACCAACTGTCTGAATGTCACTGTCCTTTACTTCTCTAGAATACAGCCCCTCCCTCCTGGGAATTTAAATTACATCCCAGCACACATGAACCTGTTAAAATCAAATTAAAACAGTCTTGCCACTACTTCACAATGTGTTATTCAAATGAATCTTTCAGATTAATGTCTAAAAGAGAGTTGGCTGGTTACAGGATAAATAGCAGCGCTGTTGTCACCTGGAAGAGGTGTGTAGATGACAACTGAAAATGAGGGGTCATGTGTTCCCATCTCAGGTAACAAATCTGTTAGACTTCTCTTGGCATAACCTATGGCAACTTGGGGGCGGGGTGCTGGATTTGCTAATTAAACTTCTTGAGAAGAGAGCAAAATAGAAATGTATTTGAAAACAGGAATTATTGCACCAGTTGTAAGGAAATACATACATACTCTGCGTTGCTTCTCACTTTAAATTATCCTCAGGTGCAACTTTTAGAGTGATATCCAATATCTGCTTGTGAAATTTGCATAACTCCAAATGCTTGTTTTATGCAGTTTCTCTCAACTCTGATTATCACTGATAGAGAAATGGCATACACACACTCATTGAAATAAATAAATCCAATTGAGCTAATCAAATAAATCAAAGAGGAGGGATCTTTGCATTTTGCTTGCCTCCCTCTGCTTCCTGGGATCCATGCCTACTGCTATAACTTCTATCACAGAGCTTCCCATTTTCTTTCCATGCAACGATTTTTGTGCATATTTTGTGATCCTGCATAATTGGGAAAGGAATAATGCATGTGATTTGGGGAACTGGTATTCAGTTATCTGAGAATCTCTGAATAGTTTTCTCTGGTTTTTAAAAAAATTGTTCTAACTGTCAGGAAATTTCTCCTTAGTTCTAAGTTGCTTCTCTCCTTAATTAGTTTCCATCCATTGCTTCTTGTCCTGCTCTCAGGTTCTTTGGAGAATAGCTTGACTTCCTCTTCTTTGTGGCAACCCCTGATATATTGGAATGATTCAAATGAGATCAATGAGGAAGGCCAGGGGAGAATCTGAAATCTTTCTCCATCTTGGGAGTAAATCCAACCAGGCAGAATTGCGCCATTAAGAACATAATACAAACAGAATTAAGGATGAAAGATTATAAAAGGATAGAATCTAACAGGTTAAAGAATCTTGGCCATTCCCATTCCTGGCAACTGCAATGTATATATTAAGCAACAATGTCCACCTGTTTTTGAGAGCTGATTAAGAAACTACTCAACTGTGCATCATGAAATTTGGGATATCCAGAGAACGTTCCGGAACAATACCTCTGTTTTCCAGAGACACAAGGAAAAAAAAAACATCCCTCTGTTGTTTCTTCAGGGCCTTGAGGCTGAACCAAGAGAAACAGATGGTCCTGTGGATTTTATTTAGGGTCATTAAAAAAATAAATGAAATTAAAATATCTATGATCCGTGTGAGAAATGTTACTACGGTTGCTGGTAACAGCTTTTCCGAAGCTAGTGGCCAATTAAGAAGCAAATCAACTGTCCAGAGTTGATGTGTAAGTCAGCCCTGCGCTTCTCCCACCCCAAGGTAATAGACAATTATATGTTAAGTTCCACAATATGTTTATTAGCGTGGGGTTGGAGGAAATGGTTTGGAGAGGAAATTGTCTGAAAGCACACAGGCCAGGTTTTGTGCAGTTTTTCTTCTTTTAGGAGCAACCAGTTGCAGGATGTATCTTCACTGAGAATGATCCTTTAGATCAGGGCAGGGGTGAAATGTAAAATTCGTTACTACCGGTTCTGTGGGTGTGGCTTGGTGGGGGGGGAAGGTAATGTGACTGGGTGGGCGTGGCCAATTAAAAAAAAACTTTTCAAAGCATTTTTTCTAATGCTTTGAAAAGCCTCTGCTGATCAGGCAACTCAGCTGGGATCGTCAGAGACTTTTCAAAGCATTTTTTTTACCACCTCTTCGGCCAAGAGGTTGCAGAAAAAAATGCTTTGAAAAGCCTCTGATGATCCCAGCTGAGCCGCACGATTATCATAGGCCTTTTTTTTGTTTTTTGTTTTACTTTTAAAGGCATTTTTTAATCGGAAGAGGTTGTAGAAAAAATGCTTTTAAAAGTTAAAAAAAAAAGCCTCTAATGATCGTGTGGCTCAGCTGGGCATGGGGGTTGGGGGCACAGGGATTTTTGCTACCGGTTCCCCGAACCACCCACTGCCATCGCTAGCAGATCGGGCGATCCGGTCCAAACCAGGAGCCTGGTTTAGCTCAGCAGACTAAAAAGCATAGTGATTAAAACCAGGTGTCTGCAATTACTGTAAGTTCGAATCTCACCAGGCTCAAGGTTGACTCAGCCTTTCATCCTTTCTAAGGTAGGTTAAATGAGGACCCAGTTTATGGGGGCAATAAGCTGACTTTGTATAAATATACAAAAGTATGAAGGCTATTGCTTTACGCATTGTAAGCCGCCCTGAGTCTCCGGAGAAGGGCGGCATATGAATCAAATTAAAAAAAAAATATCACCCCTGGATCAGGGGTGTCAAACTCAAGGCCTGGGAGCCAGATCCAGCCCACGGGGCTGCCTTGGAAACACCAAAGGATCGACCCACGGTGCCTCTGCCAGCGAAAACGGAGCTCGAGAGGGCCGCACGCTACCCTCTTGAGCTTCATTTTCAGCTGCAACGGCCTCCTGCAACTCTTTGCCAGCGAAAAACGAAGCTTGGGAGGGCCGCGCTGGCGGAGCGCTCAGGCCGCCATAGGTACCCCCAACATGAGTGACGTTCAGCTGACCATACCTACCTGGCTCCCCGAGGTCAAACACAACCCTGATGTGGCCCTCAATAAAATCAAGTTTGACAACCCTGCTTTAGATTAACATTTCTTAACATGTGTGAATTCCATCTCCCAGAATTCCATAGCCAGCCACATCCAGCACAGTGGCAGGGGAATTCTGGGAGTTGTAGTTCACACCTTTTAAAGTGGCTGAGCTTGAGAAACACTAAATCTAGATAAATTTTCATCACTCTCCCAATAGCGATGGATTTATGAAGCCTGAGACCAGTAATTTCCTGTGACTCTCAATTCAGTCTGGGGATGAATGCAGTGCAAAATACAACACGATGCAGTACACAATACAAAAAAGATGCTGAAATCTTGGAATGAGGGGAGAGAAGAGCAACAAAACTTATAAGAGGGATGTTTAGCTTAATGAAGAGAAAACTTAGGGAATGCGTAATGGCATCTTCCAATAGATGGAAGATGCCATCATGTGGAGAGCCTTGAAGGGCTCTCACAGGGAAGAAAGCACCCATTTACCCACCGTAACACCTGACGGCAAGACACTAAGCAATAGATAGAAGCTCATCAGAGGAAGATCCAACCTAGAAATAAGGAGGAATTTCCTGACAGTGAGAACAATTAAACAGTAGAACAGTTTGCCTCCTGGAGTTCTGGATGCTCCATTGCTGGAAGTTTTTACGAAGAGATTGGACAACCATTTGTCTAGGATGGTCAGTAGTGGGATTCAAACAATTTAACAACTGGTTCTCTGCCCTGATGACCAGCTGGGTGGGCATGGCCATGATGGCTATGGCCAGGGGATGTGACAAGCAGCACTCAGCTTCCTGCAGCCTTCTGGGAGCAAAAATGGGCCACGGTTGTGGGGGGGCTGTGCTGCACCTCCCCTGCACCCTGTTTTTGGGCCTAGTAGGCCACCCTCCAGCCTCCTGGGAGCAAAAACAGGCCACGGACACACACCCACACACACCCACACACCATGCTCCATTTTGGGCCTAGTAGGCCTCCCTGCACTTACCTGGGAGTCAAAACAGGGGGCATGGGGACTTTTGGAAGGGGCGGGGTGGGGAGGGCCTTCCCCACCTGCCCAGAGACCAGAAATGGCCTGGTTTCTAGGTTGAAACTCTCCTTGTTCAGTCCATCCATTATTCCTTGTCTGGCCATCAGGTGTTTTGGAAAATAGCTTGACCCCCTCCTCTCTGTGGCAGCCCCTCAAATATTGGTACACTGCTATCATGTCTCCCCTGGTCTCCCACTAGACTAGCCATGCCCAGTTCCTGTAACCATTCTTAATATGTTTTATCTTCTTGAAAGCTTCCAGTGATGAAGCTTCCACGACTTCTGAAGGCAAGCTTTTATAGTGTGGTGACCAAAACTGGATGCAGTATTCTTGATGTGGTCTTACTAAGGCTTTATAGAGTGGTATTAGTACGACACTTGATCTTGATTGTAGCCCTCTGTTAATGCAATTTAGGATTGCATTGGCTTTTTTGGCTGCTGCCACACACTGTTGGCTCATATTTAATTGGTTGCCACTAAGACTCCAAGATCTTGTTTATATGTGTGAAACAATTAAAAAAACCCCTCAACTTGGAAGAATCTCCATGTGTTGTTTTTGGTTTGGGCCCTGACAGATATCAGGAGAACTCCATGAAGAGGTTGGGAACTTCCCCCTAAAATGGTGGCCCTTGTTGTTAGCAGGACAATTAGATTGCCAGATCCAATAGTGAGCTTTTGGTGCTTTTGGTTGGGTTAGTTGCATTCAACACCTCACCCTATCCTATTGTAAGAACCACTGTTTTGGTATATGCATCGTGACATCACATCCATGTCCAAATAGGACAGAATTTGTGTTTCAATGACTATTTCAAGAGCCAAGGTGGCGCAGTGGTTAGAATGCAGTACTGCAGGCTACTTCTGCTGACTAGCTGCCTGCAGTTCAGCAGTTTGAATCTCACCTGACTCAAGGTTGACTCAACCTTCCATCTTTCCGAGGTTGGTAAAATGAGGACCCAGATTGTTGGGAGCAATAGGCTGACTCTGTAAACTGTTTAGAGGGGGCTGTAAAGCACTGCGAAGCGGTATAGAAGTCTAAGTGCTAAGTGCTGCTATTTTGACGAAAAGCAGCCAATGTTACAGATAGTCATGATTAAATGTAGTACAGCTGACTTATAGGAATGGTGCTGAAAAATTAACAATAGATCTGGAGTCAGTCCCTTTCTGCATTGCAAACTAATTGTTTGAAATGTGGGCTATTCTTATTCAAGATCGAGAGAAACGGGTTTTGGATCAGGTGAAACATGGTTTATCCTTATTCAAGAGTCTTCTTAAGAAAAGAATAGATTGTGTTTCAAACAACCGAGTTTCAAATTAGCTCCCATCGCTCTTCTGGAGAAGCAGACTGATCAATATTCTGCAACAGTAAATAATGTATAAATCCACCCACTTCAAGCTGGATGGGAGAAAAATTTGTTCCTGTATATCGCTCTCAGGTAACACGGTTTCCTTGGATATCACTTATTGCCTAGATAATAAGGTTGCGTTTCTTCTCTTTGTTGTTTGAAAGGATGCATCCTTTCAATAGCACAATCAAGTGGCTAGCTCTCATTGGCTGTCTCAGGAGCAGTCCACTCTTTTGCAATTGGGTTGTGATTCTCAGGGCAATTGTTTTGGCAAGTGTCAGGGCGGTGATCAGGTGCCCAGGCAATTGGTTCCCTCGGATCTAGAGACAATAAGCACACCAGTGAATAAAGAGATTGTAAGCGTTATTCTATAACTGTAGCAAACAGATTTAAAAGCATAGCGCAAAAAGCATACAAACCATGCAAGATGATACCCAAATCTCTCATAAGCTGTCAGGAGCTCCTTAAGAGTGACAGCAGAGATTTAATTATTCAGCCTCTGACGATGGTACAATTAGGCAAGAGACTACAGTGTTCTTTAGCACAAAGTAGTTATTTGGCTGTCGAAGAGTGCTAGTTGATTTATTTATTTATTTTTAATAATTTTTATTCAACATTTTCAACATTTAAAATCAAAATTGCACTTTTACAGCTTTCCATAATGAGAATTTTTTCTTAAATTCATCATATCCTTCCGCTTATTTTGTATGTATACATTCTTATGTCTTAATTATGTATTTATCTAATATATACAATATATACATGACTACTACATTCTATAATAAATAGAAAGGATATATATATATATATATATATATATATATATATATATATATATATTTGTTTTCTGAGGTTTTCGCGGGTGTTTGTATGTAGGTCTTTGGTTATTCGGGTTTTCTCCCACGTAAAATTGGAAGTGTCTTGGCGACGTTTCGACGAAGTCTCATCCGTCATCTTCAGGCTGGTGTTCTCGGCTTTGTGCTTCCAGGAGCAATGTGTGATCGCAGCTGTTTCCTCCTTTTAACTGTTTTAACAAACCCCAAAGATAAAATTGAGTTAGAAAACCAAGGAGTATATGAAATCCCATGCACTGCTTGTCCCACCACATACATCAGACAAACTAACAGAAGAATAAGTGCACGCATTGAAGAACACAAGAACTCAGTCAGAAAAGAGGAACCAACTTCTTCCCTGGTCCAACACTTTAAAGCCACAGGACATGATATTGACTTTAAAAAGACCAGAACTATCGCCAAAACTGAACACTTTAACAACAGAATAATCAGAGAAGCCATCGAGATAGAAAAACGCCCACACAGCATGAATAAATGAGATGATACCTCCCGCCTACCAGCCATTTGGAAACCCGCCCTTATTGACAAACGAGTCCTTAACACAAAGAATGGCACCAGACCCACACTCACGAAAACCACACAGGATATCACCACCACACTTCCACGCAAAAAGCAAACCCAGGCCCACACCGATGATGAGGCACGACCACAGACCAGAAGCCAGACCAAAGCTGCATCATTGGCCAATTTAAACCCCTCCAATCCATACATGAAGCAAACTGACACCCACCATGAAGATGTGGCACGATCACGAACGCGAAGCCAAACAACAGCAATGCAGCTCACCAGCTCAAATCCCCCTGCAACTCAGACTAACCCGAGCACAGCCAAGCCCCCACCCAAACAGAGCACACCCCATCCAATCAGAGCACAGCCAGGCCCCCAACCAATCAAAGCACACCTCCACCCAATCAGAACACAGCCATGCTCCCACCCAATCAGCTCCCACCCCCACTGGCAGTTAAAAGGAGGAAACAGCTGCGATCACACATTGCTCCTGGAAGCACGAAGCTGAGAACACCAGCCTGAAGATGACGAATGAGACTTCGTCGAAATGTCGCCTAGACACTTTCAATTTTACGCGGGAGAAAACCCGAATAACCAAAGACCTACATGTATGTATGTATGTATGTATGTATGTATGTATATATATGTATATATATATATATATATATATATATATATATATATATATATCTCCTTTCTATATCTTCTCTTAACATTCACTATACATTGATTTTAGACTTCTTTTCCAGCAAGTTATACCACCTATTCCATGTCTCATAATATGCTGTTTCCTCTCTGTCCCTTAATTCCATCGTTAATTTGTTCATTTCTGTGCATTCTAGCACCTTTTTTATAATCATAGTGTTTGATGGAGCGTATTGTTGTTTCCAATTTTGGGCAAATGATATTCTGGCTGCCGTAATTATATGTAACATAAGGTATCAAATTTCTTTACTCATCTTTCCTTTTATAATACCCAGAAGAAATAACTCTGGTTTCATGTCAATTTTTAGTTCAGTAATTTCCTCCAAACACTTTTTAATTTTTAACCAATAATTTCTGGCTTTGGGACATATCCACCACATGGGGTAGTATGTCCCTTGTTGATAATTACATTTCCAACAATTTGGTGGGTTTTTTGGAGACATCTTGGCCAATCTTGCCAGGGGAGTGCTAGTCCATTTAGTTCGCACTCATGTGCTAACCAGGAGGCACTACATGGGGCGAACTACTGTAGCTCTGTGCCAGAAAGATGAATGGCATCCTGCAGCATCATCCGTGGCCTTCTCTCAACACTGATGTCACCTAGCAGTCGGGCATCACATCCAGGCAGCTTCAGTACCAGCAGGTGTCCGACCAGCCACACAAAATACCGCCACATTTCCCACTGAAGTGGTACCTATTTATCTACTCACATGTAGCATGCTTTCAAAGAGCTAGGTAGGCAGAAGCTGAGGCAAGTGACAGGAGCTCACTCTGCCACACGGTGCCAGGACTCGAACCGCCAGAGCATAGACCATCTCTGGTATCATTAAGCCACTAAGCCACTGTGCCTATTACAGCAGAGATATCCAAAGGGTGGCCAATTTCTTTTTTTTTCTATATTTTTATTTTTATTATAACACAGTATGACAAATACAAAACACACAACACACACACACACACACACACATATATATACACTCTTTTAACAGCTATTTCATCTTCCAATATTTACATTCTCCCCCAATTCCCTTTAATCTATTCCATTTTCTTCTTGTCTTTTTCTCTTTTAATTACCTTGTACTTCTGAACAATCATATTGATTTTATACATTCTATAAATTGTCATATTCATTCTTTCCGTTTTCCAATTTCACCTCTATTTTTATTATTCGCTATTTCTAGTCTCTAACCACTTATACCATTTGTGCCAGATTATATAATATTCCTTTTCTTTGAGCTCTTTTATTAATTTGTCCATCTCAGCACATTCTAGGATTTTTTTTCTTTAATCAATTCTTCTTCTGTTGGTATATTTTCCCTTTTCCAATTTTATGCGTATGATATACGTGCAGCGGTTATAATATGTAAAATCAAATATTTTATTTCTTTGGTGTATTTTTCAGTAAATACCCCTAATAAGAATGGTTATTCTGGTTTTCTGGTTTTCTGGTTTTCTCTGGTTTTCTGTTCATAGGTTGCTCTATTATTTTCTCTAACCACTTTTTAATCTTAGCCCAGAATTTTTTTTGCAGCTGGACACGTCCACCAAGGGTGGCCAATTTCTATAGTACATGATGCTAGATTTTGTGCAGAATCTCTCTCCTTAAAGGTCAGTACTGGCCTTTTTATTAAAACCTTTGGCACTATGAATTCATGGCCCTCCTTCAATTTATTTATTTGTTAAATTTATTTGCCACCTATCTCACTGGGAGGCTTCTTTAGGAGACTTATAATACTTTATAATAATAAAAAGGAAGAAAAATGCGGATAAAGGAGGGTAAACAGAAGTAAACAGAACAGAAGTAAAATACAAAGCAATAAAATAAACAATCACAGAGGAACACCATGAGAATAATACATCAATATGATAGCCAAAAAGATGGATGGATGGACAGCAGAGAGCAAGGAGAAGGAAGTGGAATCTACTGTCAATCTAACAGCCACCTCTAGTGTGGAACTCCACTGTCTGGTCCCCAGACCAAACAGCAGAGCCACATCTTCAGGCTCTTGTGGAAGGATAGTGGTGTGGTGGCACCAGAGGTGGGTTTCACATAATTTTATCACCGCTTTGCCGGGCACCGAAAATGGCCTTCCGTGCATGTGCTTTGCTCTTGTGCGCAGCTTGCACGCATGTGCATGGCTTAGAAAATGTGGCTAAATAGGACGGCATAACGCCTATGGGTGGGTGGGGTCCAAACCAGCTGAATACCACCGCTGGATGGCAATGTTGTTAGAATGCAGTATTGCAGGCTAATTCTGCCAACTGCCAGCAGTTCGATCCTGACTGGCTCAAGCTTGACTCAGCCTTCCATCCTTCTGAGGACCCAGATTGTTGGGTGCAACAGGTTGGCTCTGTTACAGGTTGGCTCTGCTATTGCTACAGTGGAGGTAGATCTTACCTTAGATATAAGGACAGGTGTTGCATCAGAGAAGGCTCTTCTTTTGGATTCCAATAATGGATAATTCTTTGACTGATGCAATCCAAAATAGGCCCTCTCTGCTGGCCCAAGTAGGACGTTCTCTATGCTTGAGTAAAGTAGATTTATATACCGCTTTACAGTGCTTTACAGCCCTCTCTAAGTGGTTTACAGAGTCAGCATATTGCCCCCAACAATTGGGTCCTCATTTTACCCACCTCGGAAGGATGGAAGGCTGAGTCAACCTTGAGCCTGGTGAGATTTGAACTGCCAAATTGCAGGCAGCTGGCAGTCAGCAGAAGTAGCCTGCAGTACTGCATTCTAACCACTGCACCACCGCAGCTCATATGTTAAACCTGTTAGATATGTATTTATTTATTTAACATATTTAAATATGTTAAACCTGTTAGAGATTTAATCTAATTTGTATCCAATCTGCATGCATATAATAGACAAACAGATCAGGGGTGAAATCCAGCAGGTTCTGACAGGTTCTAGAGAACCGGTAGCAGAAATTTTGAGCAGTTCAAGAACCAGTAGCGGAAATTTTGAGTAGTTTGGAGAACTGGCAAATACCACCTCTGGCTGGCCCCAGAGTGGGGTGCGAATGGAGATTTTGCAATATCCTTCCCCCAGGAGTGGGGACGGAAGGGAATGGGGATTTTGCAGTATCCTTCCCCTGGAGTGGGGTGGGAATGGAGATTTTGCAGTATCCTTCCCCTACCACGCCCACCAAGCCACGCCCACAGAACCGGTAGTAAAAAAAAAATTGGATTTCACCACTGAAACAAACCTACACTAACAGTAGACCTCGAGATATGACCATAATGGAGCCTGCCCTTTATGATTGCAAGTCATTATGGTTGTTAAGCGAGGTGCCCATGAGCAATGATCTTCTTCAACTTCCTGGCTGCCCTCAGTATCCTTCTGACCCAGCTGGTCAAACTCTTGACCTGGCAGGCAGGCAGCATTAATTGAGTTCCTGAAAACATTGTCTGCAAAACAATTAACCCACCATGTCCCCGTGTTGTGATGTTCTTGGTAAACTGGACTTGGATTTCAAGGCGGTTTGGCTATCCTGGGGCTACTTAAGGCTCCAAAACCGATTTTTAAAAAAAAATTTGATTTATATGCCGCCCTTCTCCAGAGATTCAGGGCGGCTTACAGTGCGTTAAGCAATAGCCTTCATACTTTTGTATATTTTATACAAATTCAGCTTATTGCCCCCACAACCTGGGTCCTCATTTCACCTACCTTAGAAAGGATGGAAGGCTGAGTCAACCTTGAGCCTGGTGGGATTTGAACTTGCATTAATTGCAGGCAGCTGATCTTAATAACAGTTAATGACACTGCTTTAGTCTGCTGAGCCACCAGAGCTCCTACATCAGTGATGGCTAACCTTTTTGCCATCGCGTGCCAAAAGCGGGTGGAGTGCGGTAGGGTCACATGCACACGTGCCCACATCCATAATTTATGCACCCCGCCCCCCTGTGCTCACCCTGCTTTTGGCACGTGATGGCACAGTGGGCCTGGTAGGCCTGTTTTTTGCTCTTCCCAGGCTCCAGAGCCTTTCTAGGAACCTGGGGAGGGCAAAAATGGCCTTCCCTACCCACCCAAAGGCCCTCCGGAGGCTGGAAACAGTGTGTTTCTTGACTTCTGGTGGGCCCAGAATGCCCAAAAATCAGCTGGCTGGCGCACACATGCGTGCTGGAGCTGAGCTCGCGTGCCCACCGATATGGCTTCGTGTGCCACCTGTGGCACCCGTGCCATAGGTTCGCCATCACGGTCCTACATACTGTAGGAGCTCCTACATACTCCTACAGATTACATACTGTAAAGTCTCTAAACCGACTAATAATTTAGATAATACTCCATCTTATGGTTGATGAGTTGATGGCTTCCAATTACAGTGATGACAACCGTTCTTGGGTTTTTTGTTGTTGTTTTTGCCTATCCCTGACAACTGAAGCCATAATTTCTGCTGCTATGGCAAAGCATTGTTCTAAAAAACATTTTACGCATCAGCACGAGATGCACAAAAATAATAAAAAGAAAAGTAATGGGAAGGAGCGAGGGGAAAAAAAAGAGAGAGAAATGCGTCATCTCTGTAAAAATGATTTTGATATTTTTATGTGGATGTTTCTGCAAGCAGCTGGAGACAAAATGTAAGGCTGGAAAGAAGCCGGCATAAGCATCTGAAAACAGTCCTTGGCACTGATGCGAGATTTATAATAGTGTCTTTAAAAACAAGCAGCACCTCTAGATAGCAATGGTGTGAATGTACCAGAAATGTACCACTTTCACCAACACTGACAGGGCAATCCACCAGTATATAAAAACCAGAGTACATCCTACCCGCTTCTAGCTCTGATGATGTTACCCAGTCGGGCAATGAAATGTCTGCAGGGAAACCACCATGCTCATAGAGCAGTGAAGGCTAACCTTTTTGCCATCGTGTGCCAGGAGAAGAGGGTGGGGGAGGTTCACGCATGTGCGTGCCCACACCCATAATTCTATGTGCCCCACCCTGCACATGCGCGCACAACCCCCCTCCCCCCCGCTCCTGGCACATGAGGCCTGGTAGACCCATTTTTCTTTCTCATCTGGCTCCAAATCCTCTCTATGCATCTGGGGAGGTCGAAAACAGCCTTCCCCACCCACTCGGAGGCCCTCCAGAGGCCCGAAACGGTCCATTTCCCAACTTCCGGTTGAACAGGAAGTGACATTTTTGCTGTCCCCAGCCTCCAGAGCCTCTCTAGGAGTCAGCCTGTTTCCCTACTTCTGGTGGGCCCAGAAGGCCCGAAAATCATTGTGTGCTGGAGCTGAGCTGGTGTGCCCACTGATATGGCTACACGTGCCACCTGTGGCACATGTGCCATAGGTTCACCATCACGGTCATAGTGTATCAAGGACCCCACTGTACTAGAATACCTTGGCATGGAAGTTTGAGATTATAGAAATAAGTCCCAAAGATGCTTTTTCAAGGCGGCAACTGGACTTGTAGAGCTGAAGTAGTTTCTTGGATGAGAAGCAAAACATCTTCAAAGAAAAACGAAGGAAGTCCAGTTGCCTCTTGAAAAAGCACCTTTGGGACAACCATGACCTGGATGACTGAGAATCTCCATAGATATATAGGAATAAGTGTTGCCATATCCAATCATTTTAAGGAGGTGATCCATGATGATCTGAATGAATCAATACTTTTTTGTCATAAACAATCACAAAGTTGCTGGAGGCCCTACAAAATCTTTAATCTCTGGAACTAAATCTTGCAACTTGAGTTTTGTACAGATACATTCTTAGCAGTCTTCCCGGAAGTGCTGTCAATCATTACAGGCAGTCTTTAACTTAAACTATTTGTTTAGAGACTGTTCAAAGTTACAACAGCACTGAAAAAAAAAAGGGACTTACAACTGGTCCTCGCGCTTATAACCATTGCATCATCCCTATGGTCACGTGATCAAAATTTGGGCATATAAAGCAACCGGCATTTATTGTGTTGTGTGGATCTGTTGTGTGGATCTTTTGTGATCTGTTGTGTGGATTTTGGGTGGTTTAGGGGTGGGGAATTGTGGTGGGTGGGAGTGTGTTTGGGGATTGTTATGTATTGTGGCCCGTCAGTGGCCTGTGCAGATTGTAGTTGATTCCGACAATGAGGAGGCTGGTGTGGTGGTGCGCCAGCAGCCTGTGCAGTCTGTGCAATCGGATAGTGAGGAGGCTGGAGAAGATGTGGTGCCAGAGGCAGGATTCAGCCAGGGCCTTCAGAACCTCCAGAAGCTCCCATAAGTGAAGAGGAAGAAGAGGAGGAGCCTCTTCTCAATGCACGGGCGCACAGAGCTGCCAAAAGGCAGGAGTGGCTCCTCAGGAGGAGGTCTCCTCGAGCGTAAGGCTTGTGGCTAATTGGCCACTCCCTTAGCCTATTTAAGGAGGAACACCACTTGCAGTAAGCTGTAGGGAACAACTTTAGTTCAATCTCCTTCGCGTCTGGATTCTCTGCAAAATTGTTTCTGGGCTTTCTGCCAACTCTAGTAAGACTGTGATTACCTTATCTTAGAATTCTGATAGGCTATTAAGACAGTTTATTAACAGCCTTTGGTTGATAAAGACTAAGTTATTTGAGTAAAATAAGCTTTGTATAGAGTTTGTGTGTGCTGCATTCTTTGGGGTCCGTAGCTGGAGCAGAACATTATGTGTGTTGGACCTGGTCTTTGGGTGTTAAGTGAATTTAGTTGTATGGGTAGACTGTGTATACACGTACAATGACAATAAAGTGACGTTGATGATGATGATGATGATGATGATGATGATGATGACAGTTGCACTGTCCTTGTGGTCACTTGACCACCATTTGTGTCTTTCCCAGCTTTCGACAAGCAGAGTCAATGTGGAAGCCAGATTGGCTTCATGATGGCATGATTTACTGATCAATTGCAGTAATTTCCTTCATCACCGTGTCCCAGAGTTGCTTTTTCTGGAGGCAATTGGACTTCCTTGTTTTTTTCTTTGAAGATGTTTTGCTTCTCATCCAAGAAGCTTCTTCAGCTCTGATAGGATAAGTGGGAAATGGAAGGATTTATACTCCTTGCAGACAGCTAGTCATTTGCATTCTTTTTCGTGGGTCGTTGAAGCACTTGGAGGTTTATCTGTGTCCTCAGGGTCATCTGAGTGGTGCTCCTGGTTCCTGTACTCTGCAATTTTTTTCTCTGGAAATCCATTCCTACTCCCACATTAGTGTTCATCCAAAATTGTGTAGCTAAAAGTCTGTAGAGATTCTCAGTCATCCAGGTCATGGTTGTCCCAACCATGGATGCTTTTTAGGAGGCAACTGGACTTTTGTGAAAATTTTAACTTTAATGAAAACAATATTGAAGGTATATGACTTTTTTTTTTTAAATGTATAACTTCCAAACATCATTTTCTCTGATTTTGGACATTCAACATCTGTACAATTAAACATATATTCCCAGCACTATAGATTAAATATTGCATCTATTGTATTAACTCTGCTTGAGATATATATATATCCCCCACTCTGGGGATTTTACAGATTTTACAGGATTTTGCTTCAACCAGAGGGACTGAAAAGAAAACCGTAGTTTAATCATTCAAGCTGCCTCCAACTCTATCATTTAATCAATCATCTGAAAGGAAATTTTTAGCATCTTTGTATTTTGAATTCTCTTGTCTGAGCAGCAGAAAATGTTCCTCTTTTCCTGAATAGCTTTAATAGCTGTATTTATGTGGTTGAACGTTTCTCCGCAAACTGCAAGTAGAATCATATTGCTGAGAACGCCTAGATAATTTATCTGAGAATATTCAATTAGAATATATTAATAATTTAGATTTCCATCATTAATTTAATCTTCAGAGATTTAATTTAGTCCTTCAATTGCTGCAGTGCCGTGTGTGGGCAGATAGTTAGGATGAGTGCTTAAAGCACCTGCCATAAACGGTGATTCTCTGTTTGAGAGTCAATGGCGCAGGAAGCTTATACCGTCACATCAACTTCACTGCAGTGGGAAAACGGAATGTGTTTCTGTGCAGCTATTGTTTTCACCCACAAGCCCTCAAAAACCAATTCAACTTAATTCTCAGCACTTTTTACACCTTGCTCTATGGTTTAATCAAGCAGTGACCAATAGGAGAGTACAAAATATTGAAAAAAGTCCTTGATTCACACATACACACACACACACACACACACACACACACACACACACACCCAAACACCTCATATTAAGTCGCAGGAGCGCTGATGGCGTAGTGGTTAAAATCAGTGGCGAGATTCAAATAATTTAACAATCGGTTCTCTGCCCTAATGACTGGCTGGGTGGGCATAGCCATAGTGGGCATGACCAGGGGGTTGTGACAGACAGCACTCGGCCTCCTGCACCCCCCCTAGGAGCAAAAACAGGCCGCGGTGGGGAGTCACTGGCCTAGTAGGCCTCCCTGCAGCCTCCTGGGAGTGAAAACAGGCCATGGGAGGCGCCACGTCCCCCTCCATGCGCCACATTTTGGGTCTATTAGGCCTCTCTGTACTTACCTGGGAGCCAAAATGGGGCGCATGGGGACTACTGGAAGGGGTAGGGAAGGAAGGGGCAGGGCCATCCAGCAATTTAACTACAATTTGCTCAAACTGTCCCGAACCGGCTGAATCCCACCACTGGTTAGAATGCAGTATTGTGGGCAAACTCTGCCACAGCTCGATCCTGATGGGACTCAAAATTGACTCAGCCGTCCACTCTTCCAAGGTCAGTAAAACAAACCCAGATTGTTGTGGGCAATATGCAAATAATGCTTCTCCATTGTAAACCACCCAGAGAGTGTTGTAAAATGCCATGGGGCATTTCAGCAATAGCACTTAGATTTATATATCGCTTCACAGTGCTTTACCGCCCTCAAAAAAAAAAAGTATCCCTATTAAATGGTAATGCAGCCTCTTCTTGAAGACATCCAGCAATGAAAAGTCCATCAATTTTCTTGGTAACTGGACTATCAAATTGCTTTTCCTAGCTTAATCAGTATTCCTGTTATTCAAATCCATTTTGTGTCCTCTTGTCTGGGATGAGCTTCAGATGATTGACACGTACTATCAAGGCTCCGGCTTTAGTTGTTTCTTCCATTTCCCTCAAATTCTCCCCATAAAGCAGAGGTCTTCAAACTTAGCTGGCTGGAGAATTCTGGGAGTTGAAGTCCACAAGTCTTAAAGCTGCCAAGTTTGAAGACCTCTGCCATAAAGAAATAACTGTTTGGTTCTCATTGCCTGTCAAGGAAGCAGTTCCAGTTTGTTAGAATCCTGCTTATTGTATGCCACCAATATTTCTCAGGCTCCAAAACCTAAGAAATATATGTTGAGATTCTCCAAGCCAGGGGTCCCCAACCTGCGGACCCCACGGTAATGGGCCGTGGTCTGTTGGCCACTGGGCCACATGAATAGCTGGCCAGTGCACATGCATGCAGTCATACCCACCCACCCACTTGTGCTAGTGTCACAGCGTCACGCTGGTGCTAGCAATGCCACAAGTGTTGCACGGGCGCTGGCATCGCCATGAGTGCACACACTCCTACTAGCACTATGTTGTGGCATCATGTGGGTGCTAGCTTTATCGAGCGCACATCCCCATTCGCACTAGCCTCACAGCATCACGCGGGTGCTAGTATCGCCTGAGTGTTGCGCAGGTAATTGTGGCCCCGTTTGCATTGCGTACGTGGCCCCATTCATGTGCACACTTGTGGCCCTGTTCACACAGGCGCATGTGCATGTAGAGGCACCTGCTTCTCCCCTCCCGTGCCACCAACCCAGAAGGGTTGGGGAACTCTTCTCTAAGCAGTTTCCTTTATTATTCTGCACCTATAGACAGAATCTGTACGAGATGAACAGGCAAAGCTGGGAGGCAGAGTTAAACATGTCATCAGTTTAGAGTCTTGTTTTGCCCCAAATGATCCAAGTCATTGAATTCTGTAGACCAGGGTTATCAAACTCAAGGCCCATGGGTCGGATCCAGCCCCAGAGTGCTTAGAACTGCCCTCCGGGCCAACCTGGAAACAGTGAAGGACTGGCCCACGGTGCCTCTGGCAGTGAAAATGGAGCTTGGGAGGGCCATGCATGCTGGCCTCCTAAAGCCTTCACTGCCTTCTCTGGCAGTGAAAATGGAGCTCAGGGAGGCTGTCATGGCCGAAAACGGAGCCTTGATGAGTGATGTCGAGCTGGCCACACCCATCCTGGCCACATCCCTCCAGGCCATACCCACACACCTACACACCCCGAGGTCACACACATGCAGCCCTCAATGAAATTGAGTTTGACACCCCTGCTGTAGACTCTTATCTAGCACCAGTTTAGTGCTGACTGTTAGTTGACTAGATTCTTGTGTGTAGGCTTCAATAAATCATTTATGTTGCAACCTTACAAATGGTGCTGATTCTTTGCAGAACAAATTCTGCAGAACAGAATCTTACCAAGCTGAAACAGATGACAATCCCCATGAAGTATATACCCTGGGAACTCTTAAAGAGGAGCTGTCTTCACCCTCTTTCTGCCACACAAAATATCTGAACTGCGTTGCCTCTTGCTCTTCTAGAATATACCCCCCCCCCAACCTCCTGGGAATCCATTCCAAGATAGTCACACGGAGATTATCAGATCGTATTTCCTCCCACGATCGGATCTCTAATCCTCTCCTGGCATTTTGATTACGATGCGCAATCAGATGATGATATGTGGTCACCACAATGTAAAAAAGATGTTGAGACTCTAGAAAGAGTGCAGAGAAGAGCAACAAAAAGATTAGGGGACTGGAGGCTAAAACATATGAAGAACGGTTGGAGAAACTGGATATGTCTATTTTTAAGGAAAAGAAGGACTAGGGGAGACATAATAGCAGTGTTTCAATATCTCAGGGGCTGCCACAAAGAAGAGGGAGTCAAGTTATTCTCCAAAGCACCTCAGGGTAGAACAGGAAGCAATGGGTGGAAACTAATCAAGGAGAGAAGCAACTTAAAACTGAAGAGAAATTTCCTGACAGTTAGAACAATTAATCAGTGGAACAACTGGCCTCCAGAAGTTGTGAATGCTCCAACACTGGAAGTTTTTAAGAAGATGTTGGTTAACCATTTGTCTGAAGTGGTGTAGGGTTTCCTGCCTAAGCAGGGGGTTGGACTAGAAGACCTCCGAGGTCCCTTCCAACTCTGTTATTCTATTCTATCATCGGTGACAATTTTGCATTGGTTGCTACTTTGCTCCAATTAACAGACGCTTGTTTTGAACATTTTTTTAAGGGGGAGAAAAAAAGACCCATAGAATTTGAATAGATAAACAATGTCTGACAATAACAGTTTAGATGACTTTCTCTTAAGAAAGAGAACCTTTCAATGCATTCTGTTGTTTGTTTAAAAGTGGGTGTTTATTTCATCTGATCTGTCACTGAGCTTTCAAACACCTAGAACTGAATGCAAGGATAGTGCGTTCACGTGTCTTAAGGAAGCACAGCAAGCACCTACTCACATTTTCAAAGAACTCTTTGTAATACACACACAAACACACACGCATGCTTTAATTTTCTTTGGCAGAAAGCGGGGAGAGTAGTTTATTTTCCTAAATCCTTTCCTTTGTTTCTTTCTCTCTCTTTCTCTCTCTTTTTTATGAAGCTCTTCTTCTTCTTTGCCTGGTTCACAGTTCATTCTAGCTGCCAGGCATTTCTCTAACGCTATTGACTAAACATTTTTTTTTAAAAAAAACAAACACAAAAATCACAGCTCGACTGCTCACACTTGTTGACGGCCATGTGTCCATAACAACTACGATAGGGATGTGCAAATTATTTTTGGCAAGCTGTCAGAACTATCATAACTGTGCACGCTCAGCCCTACCCTCTGCGGAAAGAGAGGCTGAGATTGGGTCTGGGTTGGTAGGAGCTTTATTTGTTCTGTTTGCCAGGGAAAAGTTGAGCACTGCAGGTCCAAAACATTGCAAGATATCACATATGGAGCATCGTCTTCTACGACCACCACAGTTGCCGTTGTAATGGATAATTTCATCTAGTGACATGAACATTTACCAATGCATTGGTTCATCTAGCACAGAGTGTCAAACTCAATTTCATTGAAGGCTGTATCAAAGTTGTGTTTGACCTCAGGGGGCTGGGCTGGGCGTGGCCAAGATGGGCATGGCCAGCTTGACGTCACTCGTGTCAGGGGCGCCTGTGGTGACCCGAGTGCTGTGCCAGAGAAAACGGGCTCCCGAGCTCCGTTTTGTCTCTGACGGCCTCCTGCAACCCTCTGCCAGTGAAAATAGAGCTTGGGAGGGCTGCCCACAACCCTCACAAGCTCTGTTTTCAGCCGGATGTCAGCACTCTAAATTATTCTTGCTCCATCGCTGACATGAAAGAAAAAAAAGTTTAGAAGTAGCAGTTTGAATTTAGCAGCTTGGCTTTTCACCCAGTTTCTTCTCCACCCGGCAGATAACGTCACCTAGGTGATGGAGGGAGGGGGGAAATTCCTGTGATTTGAAGCAGCCGGGATGAAAGACTGATTTGGAAGATGGCCAATGAGACACTGGGATTTTGAGGAACGGAAAGGGAGGGGTTTGGGATCAAAGAGTCAGTTTCGGCTGCAAATGAGTTCAGGACAGATCGTTATTTTTCAATAAATGAGAGATTTCATCAAAGACTTTGTGTTTGAGAATGAAATTTATTTGAGATAACATCGGAACCTGACACCAAGATGGCCTCCTTCAACCCTCTGCCAGTGAAAACGGAGCTCGAGAGGGCCTCACACAGCCCTCCCGAGCTCTGTTTTCCCTGGCAGAGGCATTGCAGGCTGGCCCTTTGCTGTTTCCAGGGTGGCCAGATCTAAGCAGCCCATGGGCCAGATCTAAGCAGCTCGCAGATCGAATCTGGCCTTGAGGGGCCTTGAGTTCGACACCCCTGATCTAGCACAATGCTTTTGTTGTTGTTGTTGTTCAGTCGCTATGTCGTTCCAACTCTTTGCCACCTGAGGGACCACAGCACACCAAGGCCACCTGTTCTCCACTGTCTCCCATAGTTTGCCCAAATTCATTTTCATTGCATCAATGACTCTATCTTGCATCAATGACTCTATCTAACCATCTCACCCTCTACCATCCCCGTCTCTTTTTGCCTTCATCTTTCGCAACATCCAATGAGTCCTCTCTTCTCACTTGGTAGCCAAAGTATTTGAAGGTACATAAATCATAGGGTTGGTATCATAGCATTATGGCAAAAGTTTTGTCACTTAAGGATTCCTGTGGCCCTTCAGAAAGAGATGGTTTTCTTTATCCTATAGACAAAGGTGACTGTCTCTCCTGATGTGTGGTTTCCAAGCTGAGAAGAAAGCTAGCATTCAGTTCCTTGATGTTCATCTGTCAGTCATGAAGTGGCAGAAACTCAATCCCATCCCGGTAGCCCTCGACTTACAGCCACACTTACAACCAGCTTAACATTTCCATTGCTAAGTAAGAGTTGTTGTTAAGTGAGTTTCATCCCATTTTATGACCTTTCTTGCCCAAGTTGTTAAGTGAATCATTGCAGTTGTTAAGTTGGTTATTAAGTGTGTCTAGCTTCCCCATTGACTTTGTTGGTCAGAAGCTGATCACATGACCCTGGGACACTGCAGACAGAGGTGGGATTCACTTACCTTCCTTACCGGTTCGCAAATGTGACCGCACATGCGCACGTCCTTCCGCGCATGCACAGTGCTCATGCATTATATCTGGGCAGGTGGGCGGAGCCTCCCGCAATCGCCACTACCGGTTCTCCTGAATCGGACAGAACCGGCTGTATCCCACCTCTGACTGCAGCCATCATAAATACATACCAATTGCCAGGCTTCCAAATTAATTGCATGATCATGGAGATGCTCAACAGTCCTAAGCATGAAAAATGGTCACAAGTCACTTTTTTTCAGTGCCATTGTAACTTTGAAGGGTCACTAAACGAATGGTTGTAAGTCGAGGACTACCTCTGATAGACAGGTGTAAAACACCAATGAAAACAAGAAAGTACAAACAGAGGGATGTCAGGCCCAAACCCAAGGATGAGACAGGGAGTTCCCAACACATTCAATCCTTTATTTGTTTGTACCCAATGGACAGAATCTTGCCAAACTAAAGCAATAACCTTCTAAGATACGTCTTGAGAGATTCTAAGGTGTAACTTCCCTAGAATCTTCCTCACTTCTCCATCCAGCTCCAGACTGTGCAGCCCAGGGGTGAAATACACCCGGATCAGACCGGATTGCCTGATCCAGTAGCGATCTTGGCCAGTGGTTCAGTGATCCGGTAGCGATGGCGGAGTAAAGCTCTGCCCATCGCCCGGGTATCATTACTTCCTGGTTTTAACCAGGAAGTGATGTGTTTTTTACCTTCTGCGCATGCACAGAAGGTTTTGCTCATGCACAGAAGGTCTGTGCACACATGTGACGCCCACACGGCACATGCGCTTCCGAACCAGTAAGAAAAATTTCACCCCTGGTGCAGCCTCTTCATCCAGGCCTCCCTCTGGGAAAGATCTGTGTTGCTAAAACTCCCCCACTGCTCCTTCAGGTGCACATTCCATCTCACTGACAACATTCAAGTTCAGCTAATTTGCTCCAATCCGAGATAACAAAACCGTTTGCAAAGTTCTTTTCTGTAAATTCCTGCCTATTTTAAAGGGGAAAAATGGGACCGAATCACAAAAGAATTCAGAGGCAAATGATGATACAATTTAGTGACTGGTATTTGCATTCAACAGTGTCTAACAACAAACACAATGTCGATGTAAAGCAAAACAGATACAACTGGAAAATAAATCATTTCCCCCAAGGCTATAATAATTATTTTGCATTTGATAGCAAATAATAGTAAAAGAGGGAGAGAGGTGGGGGGAGGAAGAGAAGTAAGGTAACAGTATTCTATTTCTGATGGAAAATATAGCTTGGCAATGCTTTTGTAGGAGTGAAAATGTGTATATCGACACACGTAGATGCACACATACACAGGCACACAAAACCATATGGATTCAACATAATGACAGAAAAGCATTTTCGGGGAGCATCTGTTTTTCAGGAAGGTGCCAGTTTGAAGGGGAACGTGAAGAAGATTGATGCACAGTTTAGAACAACTGCCTGGATCCCACCAAATATTTTTACATCATGTATTATGTTTATAGCGCAGTTTTCGACACATTAAATTAAAGAAAATGGCAATTCAGGATATATAAAACAGATGTTAGGCCTTGCAAATCATCTGGGGGATGTATTAACCATATTATGGATTCCTGAAGTCATTAACTTTCCTTTGCAAATGCGTAACGTGGTTTACCTGCCACTTTTGAAAATATATTTCCATTTGATTAAAGATAATGCACAATTTGAAAGGCCGGAAAGTCGGGGGGGGGGGTGTTGTCTGCTTTAGAATATATCAGTGTAAGTTGCAGCATCTTTCTTGGATATACAGTATTTGTCATAAACCCTCGTCTTTGGATTCGGCGTTATTTTTATTGTCATGTTCTTAATGAGACTTCCTTCTTCTCCCCGTGAACTTTTCTTGATGCGACTTTCATTTGCATGTAATCAGAAGTCAGAGGAAAGGATGTAATGGGGTATCTAAAAACCAGGAAGGATATCAAGTTTCTGCCGTGCAATCATATTATTAAATCACCACTCACATCTCCTATCTTTGTGTGTGCATATGTGTGATTCAGTGGTGGGATTCAATTCTTTTTTACTACCGGTTCTGTGGGTGTGGCTTGGTGGGCATGGCATGGCTCGGTGGGTGTGGCAGGGGAAAGATACTGTAAAATCTCCATTCCCACCCCACTCCAGGGGAAGGTTACTGCAAAATCCCCATTTCTTCCCGATCAGCTGGGACTCAGGAGGAAGAAAGTAGACGGGGGTGGGGCCAGTTAGAGATGGTATTTACCGGTTCTCCAAACTACTCAAAATTTCCGCTACCGGTTCTCCAGAACTGGTCAGAACCTGCTATATACCACCTCTGGTTTGATTTAGACTTCCTCACAACCTCATAGATGTTTTTCAAAAGGAAAAAAAAACTTCACATTTTGGGAATGACAGAGAATAGTGGAATGGAATAAAACAAGGGTCTCCAAACTTGGCAATTTTAAGACTTTTCTTTTTAACCATACTTTATTAAATTTTTCAAGTATACAAAACATTTCATCTCTACTTACATCAGATGTACAGTGTTTTTACAAATATACTTCGAATATATCTGGTGTCACTTGAACTATACATTGCTATTTATTTAACGCACCTTGTGCTTTAATTTTAATTCTATCGTTCATCCATTCATAGTACCTATCCCACGCCTTGTAAAACTCTGAATTTTCATCATTGTTCATTTCATGTGTTAATTTGCTCATCTCTGCACACTCCAATATTTTTCTGATTATAAGATGATCTGGTGGGACGGTTTTCTCTTTCCAAAATTTCACATATGCCAATCTAGCCGCTGTTGTTATGTGTATTATCAGGTGGATTTTTCTTTTCCTGTACCCCTTCCTCACTATTCCCAGGAGAAATACTTCCACTAACTACTCTATATCCTCTCCAATTATTTCTTGTAACCAATTCCTGATTTTGTTCCAATACTTTTTCGCTTCGGGGCAAGTCCACCACATATGATAGAAGGTGCCCTGACCATGATCACATTTCCAACAATTTGGGTGCAAATTGGGGAACATCTTCGCTAGCAACTTTAAGATTTATGGACTTCAACTCCCAGAATTCTCCAGTCACAAGTCTTAAAGTTGCCAAATTTGGAGACCCCCTGGAATAAAGTGTATAGCAGTTCTCTTAGGATTGATCTTCACATCCGGCTTATTGTAGGACAAAGATACCCAGAAAACTGTTTCCAAAGGATGTGTCCTCTTGATGTCACCTCTGTGACATCCCATCATGGTCTGAAGGTAGTCTGAAATCTTAAATTGTTCTTCTCTCTTAAGGTGATGATTTTTCTCTTCACCTGACACAAATGTTGGAGTATGGACTATCTGCCTACAATACCTTTGTAATAGTGGTGACAATGGGACTGAGATTAGCTTGGTTCCTATTGTCCATCTAGGTCTATAGGCATGCCAGCTCCATGTCTGGTCCTTGGACTTTGCCCTCTGTAGCTAAAGCTCCAAGATAGAATAGAAAGCTCTTTTCCATAGAGGCATCTGCCATTGCAGTGTCCAACTACTGCAGCACTTGCCAAAGTGCCAGTTAGGCAATATGTGGGCTTCTTATGAACTGATTTATCAGTCTTCTAAAAGCCTAGCAGACCTGCTTTTCAATATAACTTAGTGTTCAGTGGTGCTTCAAAAACCCACTTGGTTTATTTGTGCTTTTCAAAAAGGATGCTGGTTCATTTAAACTGAGATGTTTAGGAAATGTTTCCGATTATGACCCAAATGAATGTGTTGCAGATTTTTCAGTGCTCTTCACAAGAATTGGTTTTGTGTGATTGTTCTATTTGTTTTAGAATAACAGAGTTGGAAGGGACCTTGGAGGTCTTCTAGTCCAATTCCCTGCTTAGGCAGGAAACCCAGACAAATGGTTATCCAATCTCTTCTTAAAAACCTCCAGTGTTGGAGCATTCACAATTTCTGGAGGCAAGTTGTTCTAACTGTCAGGAAATTTCTCTAGGTTGCTTCTCTCCTTGATTAGTTTCCACCCATTGCTTCTTGTCCTGCCTTCAGGTGCTTTGGAGAATAGCTTGACTCCCTCTTCTTTGTGGCAGCCCCTGAGATATTGGAACACTGCTATCATGTCTCCCCTAGTCCTTCTTTTCATTAAACTAGACATACCCAATTCCAGCAACCGTTCTTTATATGTTTTATCCTCCAGTCCAGAGGTGGAGTTCAGCAGGTTATGACCAGTTCTGGAGAACCGGTAGTGGAAATTTTGAGTGGTTCGGAGAACTGGTAGTGAAAATTCTGACTGGCTCCGCCCCCATCTATTCTCTGCCTCCCAGGTCCCAGCTGATTGGGAGGAAATAGGGATTTTGCAATGACCTTCCCTTGGAGTGGGATGGGACTGGAGATTTTGCAGTATCCTTCTCCTGTCACACCCACCAAGCCATCCCTACCAAGCCATGCCACTCCCACCAAGCCACACCCAAAGAACCAGTAGTAAACATTTTTGAAACCCACCACTGCTCCAGTCCCCTAATCATCTTTGTTGCTCTTCTCTGCACTTTTTAAAAAATATACAATTTTAGTATTTAATGATTGGGAATACATCATGCTGAACATCCCACAAATATTCTCATGGCGTATTCAACATGATGTACCTTCAATACTCCAATATTTGAGGGGCTGCCACAAAGAAGAGGGAGTCAACCTATTTTCCAAAGCACCAGAAGGCAAGACAAGAAACAATGGATGGAAACTAAACAAGGAGAGAAGCAACCTAGAACTAAGGAGAAATTTCCTAACAGTGAGAACTATATACCAGGGGAATGGCTTTCCTTCAGAAGTTGTGGGTGCTCCAACACTGGAGGTTTTGAAGAAGAGACTGGACACCCATTTAACTGGAATGCTATAGGGTTTCCTGCTTGAGCAGGGGCTTGGACTATAAAATGTCCAAGGTCCCTTCCAACTCTGTTATTCCGTTATTGTAATTTTTGGCAGTCAAATTTACCGGAAGCAAGATTCGTATTGAGTCTTCTTTAATATTAAGGTATTAAAGGAAAGGAGATTAAGTTGCATAAATGTCCTAAATATACAGAAATATATTCTTGACTTGGGTATATTGATTAGAAAACTGATGTCCTTGCATATAAAAAAAGAATATACATATAAAAATATATGGGGGGGAAATCAGTTGTGGGGTGATGTGGAAGGTTGCTGTGAGCTCTCTCTTGCTATATTCCATCCTTTCTTACAAGTTACTGAATTTGTCACCTAGGTTTCTTGTTACGATTATTATTGACAGTGGAAAGCAGCTGTGACTTTTGCTTAGGGTTACCAGTTATCTGAACAGGCAAAACAGAAGACACACACAATTGGAAAAGAGGATAACGAAGCTGTTTAAATTTCTTGGCATCTATGACAAACGTTTCAATGAAAAGCTACAAAAAAGTTCAACTCTAAATTGACACCAGATAAAGGTCAATGGAATTCGGGAGGAGTTTGACTTGGAGCTCTTGTGGGAATGCAAGGACTCTAAACTGATGACATGCTTAACTCAACCTTCCAAGCCCTGCTTATTCTTCTCACACAAGTTCCTGCAGAACCCTCTGATTTTTGTTCGGGGAAGACTTGAACTGAAAGGGAAAATATACCCAATACATAATCAGGAAAACTGTTGCGAAGAAGACAAAATGGACAGATTTCACTCCTATTAAAAGAGAGTGGTGCACATCTGCAGGGACATTCTTTGGGTCCTTCAAGGGTCCTTCCAGTTGCAGATTTGTCTCCTGTTCCTCCTGATGAATACCTGTGTTCAAAGATGCACAAATGGCTTTATTGATTTGTGGTACTTGCCACACACAGAAACACACACACACACACACACACACACACACACACACACACACAGCCACCTCCCACAGAAGAAACATAGCATGAAAAAACAGAAGAAAATAAGAACAGGCAGATATAATTAATCTTTCACTCACTGTATCCGCTCATGCATGCTCCTAACTCTGGGGTGTAAACAATCTTATCTTCTCGACTCATTTCCATATAGGAAGAAAGAGGCAGCCAGGGATATTTTGCTCCATTTTCCATCATTAAAAAAATTACTGGTACATGCTGGAACCAGACATTCCTGAGTTGAAAGGAAGTTGGAAAGAAAATTAGAGCATCACCGTTCATAAGATAAGCCAAAGGGGTAGGTTAGGGACCGACGTTAAATCCTATGATCTCTGGAAATGCTGTCCGGTGGGCATAAAATTGGATGCTAGAATCGCTTGGTGACACCCCTTTAAACAGCAGAGAAGAGGTTACTTCTGAAAATCTGAGGTTATTAGAAGTGCGGGCAGAAACCAAGGAGCAGCTATCCTTGCTCAGTATAAGCGGAACCAGGGCAGGCTGCCTGGTCCAAGTATGCAGGCACTTTAAAAGCCTTTTAGAAACTAAACAGAACCTGAGTGGGTCTCTTCTGTTCAAGAAGACACACACAGCAAACACCTGCTAGCCCGGTGATGGCAAAGCTATGTCGCCCAGCTCAGCTCCACCCCGCATGCTCACACACACCCCGCGTCCCATTTTGAGGCCAGCAGGCCTCACTACAGCCTCCTAAGACCAAAAATGAGCCTCAAGGGTGTTGCTATACCCACACATCCCGTTTTGGGCCTCACAGGCCTCCCTGAAGCCTCCTGATTGGTCCCAGGAGGTCCCAGGAGGCTGCAGGGAGGCCTGCGAGGCCCAAAACGGGGTGGGGGGGGTCACATACACATGTGCCGGGGGCGCGGCACGGGGGGGCATTTTTGGCACACGAAAAAAGGTTAGCCATCACTATGCTAGCCTACCCTAATTCGGAAGACCAAACTGAACTCCTTCCAGAAGTTTCAGATTGTTTCTTCACCCAGAAACAAGAACCCTTGAAAACTGATGGAAGTATGGGGGTGGAATTAGTGTCAAGTAAAGTCTCCTGCCCTGGACACTACAATTCATTCTCCAGAACCCATGAGGTCTTATTACCATCTCTCCTCCGAATCATCTGGTAGCTTGGGATCTCTTCACCCAACAAGCCAGATGCTACAGCTGTAAGTCCAGACCAAATGTAAATGCTACACTGCTCTATACTTCATATAAATATGTCCAGGTTACCTAAGGGACCATCTCATCCCACTGCGATTGGCCCACCCCATCTGTGCCGGCAGAGGAAGTACGCTGTGCCTAAGGTGGGACTAGAATTTACTACCTTCTGGTGATTGGCCCAAAGTCACACAGCTTTCATGCATCAGGCGGGATTAGAACTCACATTCTCCTGGTGATTGGTCGAACTCACCTAGCCGCTAAGGTGAGACTAGAACTCACCATCTCCTGGTGTTGACCCAAAGTCATCCAACCAGTTTTCATACCTAAGGCTGGACTCGTGATTTCCTGGGTTATAGCCTAGTGTCCTAAGGTAAAGGTAAAGGTTCCCCTCGCACATATATGCTAGTCGTTTCCAACTCTAAGGGGCAGTGCTCATCTCTTTTTCAAAGCTGAAGAGCCAGCACTGTCCGAAGACACCTCCGTGGTCATGTGGCTGGCATGACTAAACACCAAAGGTGCACGGAACGCTGTTACCTTCCCACCAAAGGCGATCCCTATTTTTCTACTTGCGTTTCTTATGTGCTTTCGAACTGCTAGGTTGGCAGAATCTGGGTCCAATAACAGGAGCTCACCCCATTACGTGACACTCAGGGTTTGAACTGCTGAACTGCCGACCTTTCGATCGACAAACTCAGCATCTTAGCCACTGAGCCACCGCGTCCCTCCAGTTTAGTCTAAGGTTATTGTCCTAACCACTAGACTAAACTGGCTCTTTATATGAAGAATAGAGAAAGCAGCAGTACAATTCTAATCCGCTCTAAGTATCGGCCTTTTCAACATCCAGGTATTTATTTTTAAATCTCCCTTGAATGAAAACATATGACAGGAATGTGACAAATTGCCTCCTTTCTGCCCACAGCTAATGAGCACGGTGTCTGTCTGTCCTGTTTCATCACGGAAAACAAGAGTTGATCCATTTAGTTAATTTAATATCTATTTATTTTTAAGCAGTCTCCATATGTCTGCCAGTTTTTGAGTTTCCTCCTTCACCTCAAGAAATTAGAGATGGGGGAAAAAAACATAATTACCTTCATTTTTTCACAAAGCGCTTTTCCCAACTGTCTTTAAAAATAATAAAATGTTTGCCCTCTATAAAAAATGTAGGAAAACATCCATTGGTTTCAATGTGAGTCTAATGTCAGCTTATTGTCAGCAAAGTAAGGTGTTTTTTTTCCTCCTTCAGACTAATATTAGACTTGCAAAACTCTTAAAATGAGACAGGAAAATGCAATTATTATTATTTTTTCCAATAGTTACTTTGATGAACTTGAGGTAACCTAACATGCTGTCTGGCATAAGGCTGCAGGAAGGAAACTTGACGGAGTGACCCTTTTAACTGAATTCTCATCTAAATTGTTAAATGAATTTGTGGGGTGCATCTTCCAAGTGTTTCAAGGTGATTCAAAGGCAAACTGGGGGAAAGTGGGGGGGGGGGCTCCATTGGTCTGATTGACATGATTATCCTGCCAGTCAGCTCTGCCAAAATGCCTGCCCTCCCAGGTACTTATTATCATATGTGGTGGACTTGTATGAAAGCAAGAAAATATTGGAAGAAAATACATACTTGGTTGGAAAAAATGATTAAGGAACATATAGATCTGAAACCAGAAATATTTTTGTTGGGTATAATGCCTTTACAGTTTTGCATTTACTGACAGCAGCATATTGTATTTGCACAATATTGGGAAAAATGAGAACGCTCCATCAGATGAGGATGTAATTCGGAAAATATTAGACTCTGCAGAGATGGACAGGTTGACTTTAAAAAGAAGACAGAGAATATTACTTGATATGGAATAGATTGTATGAGCTGTTAGAGATAAGAGGTAGAAATTAGATGAAGAAAGACTATTGCTATGCATGAATTAAATATAGAGCCTTGGATAGTACAGTGGTCTAAAGCCCTGTTATTAACATCAGCTGCCTGCAATTATTGCAGGTTCGAATCTCACCAAGGCTCAAGGTTGACTCAGCCTTCCATCCTTTCTAAGGTAGGTAAATTGAGGACCCAGTTTGTGGGGGCAATAAGCTGATTTTGTATAAATATACAAAAGTATGAAGGCTATTGCTTAGCACATTGTAAGCCGCCCTGAGTCTCCGGAGAAGGGCGGCATATAAATCAAATTAAAAAATAATAATTTAAAAAAATATATAAATACGGTTTATAATTATAAATATGTCAATATAATTAACAGAATTATAAATAAACTAATATAAAGAGAAAGTTAGCCAAAACTATTCTGTTACATTATTACTATTACCAGTATATGTGTTAATATTTGTTTTTGTTCACTCTTTGTTTTTCTTTTGTAAATGATATACCCTGACAATACACTGTATCAGGGGTCGGCTTCAAAAATTTTAGCAAGGGGTTCACTGCCCAGTTGCTGGGTGGGGGTGGCCATGGCGGGCGTGGCCTAGTCGGCCTCCTGCACCACGGCAGACGGGGTGTTTTTGCCTTTCCTTAAGCCTCTGGGAGGGCAAAAACAGCCTCCCCAGGCTCCGGAGGCCCTTTGGAGGCTGGAAACAGGCCCGTTTTCAGTCTTCCTGAACTTCCAGTAGGCCCGTTTTTCACTCTCTCTGAGCCTCCACATGCACTCTGCACTTACCTGCATCCAAAACGGGCCACATGGGGACTCCTGGGATGGGAGGGCAGGGGTGGGCGGGGTGGGGCGGGGCCAGCAAGGAGTGGGATTTGTGGGTTCTTTGAACTGCACAGAATCTTAGCTAGAGGTTCTCCTGAACCCCTGCGGACCCACAGCAGCAGTGGTGGGTTCCTCCCGGTTCGGCCCGGTTCTCCCGAGCCAGTAGCGGTGACGATATGATGTCACCGAACCAGTTCTCCCCCCCGCCCCCTGCGCCTCCCTGCCCCCTGCGCCTCCCCGCCCCCTGCGCCTCCCCACCCCCCGCGCCCCACCCACCCACCCACCCCCGCATTATTCTTACCTTTTATTTGGCCTCACCCCCAATCTATTGCTGCCTCCTGAGTCCCAGCTGATGGCTAGAGGGGAAAAAACAAATGAGTAGACCAGTGCCTGTAAAAATACACAAGTAGACCAGTGCCTGCAAAAATACATGAGTAGATCAGTGCCTGCAAAAATAAATGGGTAGACCAGTGCTTGCAAAAAATAAATGGGTAGATCGGTAGAAAGGGCCGCCCTACAGCTGATCAGTGGTAAAAGAAAACAAATGAGTAGACTGGTGCCTGTAAAAATACATGAGTAGATCAGTGCCTGCAAAAATACACAAGTAGACC
>WNWU01000033.1:8055528-8073560 GCA_012654045.1 Ptyas mucosa | reverse complement strand
AGAGAAGAGAAGAGAAGAGAAGAGAAGAGAAGAGAAGAGAAGAGAAGGACCTTGGAGGTCTTCTAGTCAAACCCCCTGCTTGAGCAGGAAACTCTACACCAGACAAATGGTTATCCAACATCTTCTTTAAAACTTCCAGTGTTGGAGCATTCACACAACTTGCTTCTGGAGGCAAGTTGTCCCACTGATTAATTGTTCTAACTGTCAGGAAATTTCTCCTTAGTTCTAAGTTGCTTCTCTCCTTGATTAGTTTCCACCCATTGCTTCTTGTCTTGTCCTCAGGTGCTTTGGAGAATAGCTTGACTCCCTCTTCTTTGGGGCAGCCCCTGAGATATTGGAAGACTGCTATCATGTCTCCCCTAGTCCTTCTTTTCATTAAACTAGACATACCCAGTTCTTGCAACTGTTCTTCATGTGTTTTAGTCTCCAGTCCAAGTCTTCTACTCCTGCCCCCTGCTCAAGTAGGAGACCCTATATCATTTCAGACAAGTGACTGTTAAGTGGTATTTAAAAAACTAAAAACCCAGTAACGAAGCACCCCCAACTTCTGAAAGCAAGCTGTTCCACTGGTTAACTGTCTTCACTGTTAGGAAGTTTTTCCTTAATTCCAGGTTGCTTCTCTCCTTGATTAGTTTCCATGCATTGCTTGTCTTGCCTTCAGGTGCTTTGAGTAATAAATTGACCCCCTCTTTGTGGCAGCCTCTCAAATACTGGAATACTGCTATCACGTCCCTTCAAGAGGAATTGATTTGGGATATATCTGAATGAAGAGAGAAATAAATCTGAGGAAGAGTAAATCATGGGACTATTTTGGCTTATTGGGAAAAAGCATATCTTGGAATAAGTTCACTTAAGAAGCATTTAATTGGTTTTAATTTGCATATGCACATATGTGCAGGATTTATACAGGTGTCTTTCTGCAAAGTGCCCAGACGCTCAAAAGTATATATATTTCAGGATAAAATGTTAAAAAGTGGTCTTTAATATGAATTTAAATACAACTTATAGCGGAAGATTCCCCCGCCCCCTAAAATTAATAATTCATTTCACAATGAAACAAACTGGAAAAAAAAATACAGGTGAAAAAGCCGTGAATTGTTTCTGGGAAGCCACATTCACTTAACCATCGTGTTACTAACTGCCCACCTGCAGTCATTCACTTAACAACTGTGGCACAAAAGGTCGTAAAATGGGGCAAAATTCACTTAACAAATGGTCCGCTTAGCAACAAAAATGTGGGGGCTCAATGGTGGTCATAAGTCGAGGACTACCTGCATTTTCAAACTCTGTCTTTCAGGTCAGAGCAATGATACAAGAACAAAACCATATTGCCCTGGTCTCATTCCAATTGATTTCTGCTCGGTATTTTGCATTCCCTGAAAGGAATTCCTTCTTCTTCTTGTTTCTCCTTCCTAATATATTCCCAGTAGGAATTTAGCCCATGCAGGAGCTCCGTGTTGAAGTGGTACATCCTTAACAGTGGTTGCTTCCTTTTATGCACAGCAAGAACATCGTAACCTTTTCTTAATGATCAACACCTCCATACCTGCTGTTTATTAAACTATATGGGGCAAGAGAATGGACGTGAGTGATACCCTGAGAGTTTTATCTTTTTAGCTATTATCACTGTCTGTGTGGAATCCATCCCTACTGGGATGGTGGTTCGGTCGCAGGTACCATTTTCCTTTTGAAGTTTAAGCTTGGAACCGATTTATTTATTTTTGTCGTAGGCAGGTTGGTTGGCTGACTGCTTTTATTCGACACTTTGAAGCAGAAGATGCCACCGAGGGTCCAGGAAAGCCAGATGTTCTGCTCCTTTTTGGGTGGACATAAAAGGCAGGGGGCAAGCAGATCGTACAAAGCCATTGGAAAAACACTTGCTTGCAGCCTGCTAGGCAGCAGAAAGCTTGAGGGTGGTTTTAGTTAATTAATTAATTAATTAATTCACCTTTAGATATAGACAAGTGGATCTTCTGACAAAATTTGTTTTCCTTTTCTGATTGTAGTGCCCATCATTTCCAGCTACCAAGGTGTCTAGTGAAGAAGGGTGCCTGAGGGGTATGCAAGGAAGGTTGTGTAGGTGGGGTGGAGTGGGGTGGGGTGGGGTGGTGGGTGTGGGGGGGGGGCACAGGATGGGTCAAGAGGAATGCATGGGGGTTGCAGTACATGAGAAGGGGCTGCACTGGTAAGGGATAGTGCGTGATGTGGGTTGGGAAGGTGACTGAGGGTGCTTGGGAGTGCACAAGAAGGTTGGGAAGGGTCTGTTGGGGGTGCCCAAGAGGTGCTGCATGAGTTGAGAAAGGCATGTGGTAGAGCTTTGGGTTGGGGAGAGTGTGGGAATGCACAAGAGGTGACCTGTGGATCAAAGAAGGCTCACGGGGCAGTTCCCTTCCTCCCTTTTCCTCCCTCCCTTCCTTTTCCAGCAGGCAAGTCAGTTACTACTGGGTGGAGGAGGGAGCAAGGGGTTATGAGATTGGGAAACTGTCCCAAAAGTGCTTTTTTAAGAGACAACTGGACTTCCTTGTTTTTGTTTGAAGACATTTCACTTCTCATTCAAGAAGCTTCTCCAGCTCTGACTGGATGGAGGTGAATGGAAGGATTTATACTCCTTGCAGACAGCTGGTCATTTGCATTCTTGCAGAGAGTCATTGAGGCCACCAGGAGGTTTATCTGTGTCGTCAGGGTCACCTGTGTGGTACAAATGGGTGTGGAGCCTTTTGGGAACTGTTGAAAGGACTGTGAACACAACTCTCTAAAAGGATGCAAATGACCAGCTGTCTGCAAGGAGTATGAATCCTTCCATTTCCCACCATCTAGTCATCCAGCTTCTTTGGATGAGAAGTGAAACATCTTCAAAGAAAAACAAAAAAGTCCAGTTGCCTCTTGAAAAAGCATTTTTGGGACAACCATGACCTGGATGACTGAGAATCTCCATAGTAGACATGTCACAAAATGCTGAAAATGAAGTTCATGTGACTATAGCGGTAGCAGAATAGCAACCAGTATCACTGAAGCAGCCATCCCTTTCCCAATTTTTCATTCCCTGGGACGCATAGTTCCTAGATTTTGGATACATTCTGTAAATTAGCCCATTTGAGGCATCCTGGTTCAAATATCATTGCCCTTTGATGCACTCTTTCACCTGAATTTTATTAGTATCTAGATTCCTGCTGCCTCTCCTCTTCCAAGATGAAAAAACTCCTAGGCTCAAAATGCAATGTTATAATATGTGTCTTCCTTACAAGGATTATGAGCATAGAATTAGCATTTCAACTTGGTAGCTTATTAATGGGCTGCATTTGCTATGAGAGAACTATTCTCATCTTAGTCAATTTTTTTAGATTCACATCATTTTGTTACCCATAGCTGGAAACTGACCAAGGTTTTTAAAAAATGGCCAGGCAGTTTTTATAGCCAAGGCCACAATGGGAAAAAAGGACATTATTTAATTTCTTTCCGTGTTATCAGGAGAATACTGCATATTAGAACAGCTTTTCTTCATTCACAGCTTCACTGCAATCCTCAATATGCTGCCTTGCTTGGAATGCAGGATGTTCTAAGGTGATAGAATTGCCGAAATACCTTCTATATACAACCGTACCCTTCCTGACCTTTAACTCGTTCAATTTATTATTAATGCAAGATAGAAAAATCCAGGGGCATACAGACGTATTTGAGTTGGGTATTAGCTATATAAAATGTTGATTTTATGTTTCTGCCCTTTAAGAGGAAAGGTTGAAGAGAAAGACCACACATACAATTTCCTTCCATCTCTTTTTGTAACTAACTGTGTGTGTGTGTGTGTGTGTGTTTGTGTGTGTGTAAATATATCCCATCATTATTTCACCTTTCACTCAACTGTATTGATTGATACGACAGATGGTTCCTAGGGGTTAGGAGCGTACTTGTGTCATGATTTCCCCCAAAGGCAACAGATAGATTAGAATGTGGAGAAGAAAAGAGGATAGCCACTACTGGTTTAAGTGACAGGAGTCATCATTATTCAATTAAATATTTATGTACTAATGAAGGAGAATATTTGTAGCTCAGGGTTGACATGAGAGGTCCTTGGTGCTCTCTGGGAACACCAAGGACAGGGGTGAAATCCAGCAGGTTCTGACAGGTTCTGGAGAACCGGTAGCAGAAAGTTTGAGCAGTTCGGAGAACCAGTAACAGAGATTTTGAGTAGTTCGGAGAACAGGCAAATACCACCTCTGGCTGTCCCCAGAGTGGGGAGGGAATGGGGATTTTGCAGTATCCTTCCCCCAGGAGTAAGGTGGGAATGGAGATTTTGCAGTATCCTTCCACTGGAGTGGGGTGGGATTGCAGATTTTGCAGTATCCTTCCCCTGCCACACCCACCAAGCCACGCCCACCAAGCCACACCACGCCCACCAAGCCAGGCCCACAGAACCGGTAGTAAAAAAAAATTGGATTTCACCACTGACCAAGGACCTCTCGAAAATTTAAGTGAAAATAGGTAGCTGATCTCTCTCAAGCTGTTTTGGACCAATCAGTCTTGGATTTAGAACACTTCCACATCTCACTGCGTTGAGTTTTTACTTCCAGGTCCTATACTGTCTATTCCTTATGACAGCCTGACAGATGCAGCGACTCAGTGGCTTAAAAGACATCAGAGAAGCACTATACTCTGGTGGTTCGGGTCCTACTACCACGTGACACAGTGTGATTCCTCAGCTCCTGCCAACCTAGCAGTTTGAAAGCAGGTAAATGCAAGTAGGTAGATAGGTACCATTTGTTGTGGCTTGTCCGCCACTGGCCCCTCCAGCAACCGAATCAGATGAGGAGGAGGAGGAGGAGGTGTGGGAGTCAAGGTCAGCAGCAAGGCAGCCTGAGAGCTCCGAGGGGGAAGAGAGAATGAATCTGGCAGAGAGAGAGACAGAGGTAGAGCCTCAGCCGGCCGGCTGGCTGTCAGCCCTCAGATTTATTTTTTATTTTTATTTATATTTATATGCCGCCCTTCTCCGGAGACTCAGGGCGGCTTACAATGCGTTAAGCAATAGCCTTCATACTTTTGTATATTTATACAAGTCAGCTTATTGCCCCCACAAACCGAGTCCTCATTTTACCCACCTGATGGCTGAGTCAACCTTGAGCCTGGTGAGATTAGAACTCGCAGTAATTGCAGGCAGCTGGATGTTAAATTCTGCCTTAATAGGAGGCATTAGCCTGCTACGCCACTCAGGCTCCTATCATCTCTCCTAGATGGAGAGTCAACAGCCCCCTGGATTGAGCCTCTGATTAGAAGACTAGACACATGTCAACATTTGATCCTAGCCAAAGCACCAGCTTGCCCTGAAGACATCTTTTATCTGCCATGTCCCATGAAATTGCCTCTCTCTGGTCCACAGTCCATGGATGAGACAGGATTAAATTGTCCTTAGCTATACTGATATTAAAGAGACATTTTTCCCCCCCTTGTCCCCCAAAAGTAGTCTAAAGGTGTTTAAAATCTGCTGCAGTCAATCACCCATTACCTTGAAAGAATGAAGTCAGGTTACTGGCAGTAACTGGCCACGAAGGCAACAAGGCAAGATAGAAATCAGCAATAGGGGCAGCACCCGACTCAAAGATGGATGAATAATACTAAAAGCAGTCTGGAAAGGCCCTAAGAGAACATAGTAATATCAAATGAAAATGTGAAATAGAATGTAGTAAAGCATTAGTACATAGAGTGTGGACACGAAGAGGTAGCTATAAGGTTCTGAGCTGTGGAGCAGAGAACTTCTATTGGAGAAGCAGACTTTAGAAAGAAAAAAAACTAATTTAGAAAAATGGCAGAACGTTGCATCAGATTGAGCACAAAATCCTAATAGGTCTGAATTAAAACATAGACTATATGTCACTAACTAAAGAATGTTATGTGTTTAGAGCATTTCAGTCCTGCTTTAAGGAAAGTTGGGGGAATTCATAGTTCTTTGGCCAATATCTACATTACTTTTGCAAATGTAATGTCGGTATGTGGAAAATAACACATTCCAGCAATCGCTTTCTGCTTCTACAAAACGATGCATATCTTTGCGATATTCTCTATTTACCTTTCTAGGGTAGCTTTCGGGATTATGTTCAGGTTTGTGAATACAGCTAGTCCTCAACGTATGGCCACAATCGAGCCCCAAACTTCCATTGCTAAGCAACACAGTTGTTCAATGAGTTTTGCCCCATTTTACAACCTTTCTTGCCACAGTCGTTAAGTGATTTGCTGTAGTTGTTAAGTTAGTAACTCGGTTGCTAAGTGACCTTGGCATCCTCATTGACTTAGCCTGTCAGAAGGTCGCAAAAGGTGATCACATGATCTGGGGACACGGCAAAAGGTCATAAAGACATGCCAGTTGCCAAGCGACT
Source organism: Ptyas mucosa (assembly GCA_012654045.1). Lineage (NCBI taxonomy): Eukaryota > Metazoa > Chordata > Lepidosauria > Squamata > Colubridae > Ptyas > Ptyas mucosa. The sequence continues at coordinate 8,067,195 of WNWU01000033.1, read as the reverse complement.
GAATTTTGATCATGTGACCACAAGGATGCTGCAATGGTGTGAAAAAAATGGACGCTTTTTTCAGTACTGTTGTAACTTACAAATAGTTGTAAATCAAGAACTACTGGTGCCATAGTAGAGTGTTGTCTTATCATCTCCCTATTTATGGAAAGTTTAAAATGGAAGCTCATGATTTACTCCACCATCTAGGTAGCCGTGATAGTCCTCAATGTGGGCAGATCCTAACAGTTGCTCAGTTCTTATGTCTGTGATGGCGAACTTATGGCATGCGTGCTGGAAGTGGCACACAGAGCCATTTTTCCGGGCACATGAGCTGTCGCCCAACTCACCTGCAGCTGTGCATGTTCGCGTGCCCCAGCTGGTGTTCGGGCCTCCGGTGCACATGTGCGCGATTCAAGGGACCTAGTTGGTCTTGGAGCTCTCCTGCGCATGTGCATACATTTGTGCATGCGCACAAGAGTACTGGTGTGCAGTGCGTGCATGCGCAGACAGCACTCACGTGCGCACATTGTGCACGTGAAAGCCACATGCACGCACAGATGGTGCGATTGCATGGGCAGCGCACAGTGGGGCGCATGCATGAAAGCTGTACGCATGCACAAATGGTGCGGTTGCATGTGCAATGCATGGGGGAGGAGCCATGCATTCGCACGGATGGCACACACATGCGCAAAGGACACAAAGCACGGACCTGTTCGGTACTCGGTGAGTAAATGGTTTGCCCCCACTGTCCTACGTGGTGATACCAAGCCTATTTCTCTTATATATAGTCCAAATACTAACACAGTGAGAGGAGTTGAGTGCTTCGTTGTGCCTCAGGACTCTGCGGTTTTAATTCAAAAGCTCACGTTGGAAGAGATTCAGTCCAATCGCTCTTTCAAACTGAACCTTTGAGTCACATCGCTGAACGGACGTCAACTCATCAAATTAGGTGCCTTTGAATCAGTTTGATTTCGTGAACTTTTTGCACAGGCACAAATTAAGTTTTCATTAGATCCAAACTATTCGTTGGGAGTATTCAAACTGCAAAATCAAATCAAGTCACCGAAGCGCAAATGATCATCCAAGCCCAATCGAGACTTGCCACTCACTTTTTCAATTTGGTTTTAATCGTGTCTGGCGCACCCATATGGATACACAGTACCTATGTGGAGCTTCTGTAGCTGCTAATTCTTGCACATCATCCTATCTGGAGGACAGCAATCAAGACGGTACCTTACCTGCAGACCAAGGAAAAGTGCTGGATTGAGTTAGTCTACGGAAGAAACAACTCAGAGATGATATGGCAGCTATTCTTAAAATATTTGAAAATTTGTTTACTTGGAAAATGGATTAACTTGTTCTTTATTACTCTAAATAAGGGATGATGTACCTTCTATAAGTGTCTGGTTTGGTACAGCAAGCAAACAGGAACAGGTGCAGACTTCAGCAGATAGGTAGGACTTCAGAAGAAACAATTGCAACCAGCCTGTCTTCCATTAAGGACCTGTATACTGCCCAAGCCAGAAAGAGGGCTATGAAAATAACTACAGACCCCTCACATCCTGGTCATAAACTGTTTCAACTTCTTCCCCTAATACAACACTGTAGGGCATTGCATGCCAAAACAAGTGGATACAAGGACAATTTTCCCCCGTGTCATCACGCTGCTAAACAACCAATTCCCACAACACTGTCTTATACTCTGTCAAACCAGGTAAAAGGCCTCTCTTACTATTATCCTTCTCACCTTTCCTGTTACCTTCTCCTATTGGTATCTTATGATTATATTACTTTAGTGTTTGTATGTACACTGAGAGCTTATGCACTGGAGACAAATTCCTTGTGTGTTCAATCACACTTAATCAATAAAAAATATTCTATTCTATTCTATTCTATTCTATTCTATTCTAATTCTAATTCTAATTCTAATTCTGTTCTATTCTATTCTATTCTATTATACTGTACTCTACTGTACTCTATTCTTTATTCTGTTCTGTTCTGTTCTGTTTTGTTCTGTTCTGTTCTGTTCTATTCTATTTATTCTATTCTGTTCTAATCTATTCTATTTATTCTCTTCTGACCTATTCTATTTCTGTTCTGTTCTGTTCTATTCTATTCTTTAATCTGTTTTGTTCTGTTTTGTTCTATTCTATTTATTATGTTCTATTCTATTCTATTCTATTCTATTTATTCTGTTCTGTTCTAATCTATTCTATTTCTTCTCTTCTCTTCTGATATCTTCTACTTCTGTTCTGCTTCTGTTCTGTTCTGTTCTATTTTATTTTATTCTAAATAAGGGAAGATATCCAAATCACCGCCTTCCAATTAACAGAAATGGAATTTAAATGAAATATTGCAATGACAGCTGTTTGAAAAAGTGAAACAGAGGGCCTTGAAAAGTAATGGGTTCACTTTCCAGTAGTGATGTAGTAGTAGTGGTAATAGTAGTAGTACTTTTGGTACATTAGGAAGAGATTGAAACAGATGACCTCTGGATTTCCTTCCAGCTCTACGGGTTTCAAGAAGCTCGCATCAGTTCCATATGTGCATCAGAATACTGATCTATAGCTGTGACCTGTGATAAATAGCTAAAATAATTAGTATGAGACTAGGTCAAACCTCTGGTTGAATATTTTGCCAAGGAATGAGATATTTGCGGTTCCCAGCTGTTCCTCATTTGCAAAAATAACTCTGTTGCAGCAGGTCATTCAACCTGCTGAGCTTGTGCCGGTTCAAAAAAAACCCCGAATGTGTTGTTGTTGCCGACAGAGAGAACGCACTGTTGGCAAATCTTTCCGGTGGGGAAAAAAAAAAGGGGGGGGGAGACCGAGCAAGAGAAGCTGATTAAAATGTGCAAAACAACATCTTGCAAAATATTTGATCGCCTTTCTCGGGAGTTAGGTGATCCAGGTATAAAGTAACTTGGGAAGAGTAAGCAAAACAAAAGGAGGAAAGAGCAGATAAATCCAACAGATTGTTTGACAAACTCTCCCTCCCTCCCCCCCCCCCCCCCCCCCCCTCTCTCTCTCTCTCTCTCTCTCTGTGTGTGTGTGTGTGTGTGTGTGTGTGTGTGTGTGTGTGTGTGTAGAAAATTGCAAAGGTTTTGGCTGGTTTGATGGACTACCATCCACATCACTTTGGTTTTCCTTCGCCAATTGCCCGTTGAACTCAGTTTGGGTTTATTTTTAAATAAAAATCCGTAACATCTGGCTACGTATCACCCACAGGGCCTCTGAAATTCTCTTCCGCAGGGCTGTTTACAAGTGGGATTAAGCTGAAAAATCTCTTTCTTTTTCACAGTTCCATTCGCTAGTTGCACTGAATATGAGCCAGCTGTACACGGCAGCAGCCAAAAAAGCTAATGCAATGCTTGGTTGCCTAAAAACCAGAGGCAGGGAGTCCAGATCATGTGAAGCATTAATACCTTTTTATAAAACCTTAGTAAGACCACACCTGGAATACTGCATCCAGTTTTACAAAAAATATATTGAGACTTTGGGAAGCATTAAAATAAAGCAAAACTGAACAGAACCAAACAGAACAAGGCATTGTTGTTGTTAGTTGCAAAGTCATGTCCGACTCATCACGACCTCATGGACAACGTTCCTCCAGGACTTCCTGTCCTCTACCATCCTCTGGAGTCTATTTAAACTCATGCTGACTGCTTCAGTGACTCCATCCAGCCACCTCATTCTCTGCCGTCCCCTTCTTCTTTTGCCCTCAATCGTTCCCAGTATTAGGCTCTTCTCCAGTGAGTCCTTCCTTCTCATTTAGGTGGCCAGAGTAGTTGAGTTTCATCTTCAGGATCTGGCCTTCTAAAGAGCAGTCAGGATTGATCTCCTCTAGGACTGACTTGTTTGTTCGCCTGAACAAGGCATAGTAATATATTATAATGGTTTGTGAAATGAATGGGTGACCACAATCTGCTCAGTTTTTCAGACAGTGTAACAAAATTACACTGCCTTCACTACGTTCAGAGATACGGAATCATACTGATCTGACAATAGTAGAGTTAACATAAAAATGATCAGAGTTTCTGGAATATTTGATCAAGTAAGGTGTTATGAGTTCATGAATCCCTGGAGAGGACAAAAAGCAAGGATATGAGCTATACTTTCAATGACAATGGGGTTGTTTAAAAATATCTAAATGCCTTTTTTTTCCTCTATGTTTTGAAGAAGGTTCTAGTGAAGCCTTCTACTCAAGCATTAGGGTCTACTCTAACATCAGGGATTGAGCAAATCCCATAAGAGCCATGGTGGTGTAGTGGTTAGAATGTAGTATTGCAGGCTAATTATGTTGACTGCTGGCTGCCTGCGGTTTGGCAGTTCGAGTCTCACCGGCTCAAGATTGACTTAATATTAGCAATAGCAACTTAAACTTATATACTGTTTCATAGTGCTTTACAGCCCTCTCGAAGTGGTTTACAGAGTCAGCATATTGCCCCCAACAATCTGGGTCCTTATTTTACCGACCTCGGAAGGATGGAAGGATGAGTCAACGTTGAGCCTGGTGAGATTCGATCTGCCAACCTGCTGGCAGCCGGTGATCAGCAGAAATACTGCACTCTAACCACTGCACCGCTTGCCGGCTCATTGCAGGCAAACTCTGCCCACAGCCTGGAGTTTGATCTTGACCAGCTCAAGGTTCACTCAGTCTTCCATTCTTCTGAGGTTGGTAAAATGAGGGTCCAGATTGTTGTGGCCAATACGCTGACTCTGTAACCGCTTAGAGTGGGCTGTAAAGCACTATGAAACGATATATAAATCTAAGTGCCCTTGCTATTCAAGTACTTTTCAATATTTGTTTTTTTGAGTTCAGTTAAAAAAAAATAAAAGAATATGAAATCAATTCTAGCAGATTTCAGTGAAAGAAGATATAATTACAATACCGCAATCATCACATCATCTCTGCACAGGAAAATGATAGTGTGTGTTCTGTGTGCATTTGTTCTGACCCAGCCTTAGCAGAAGCAAGGAACAGACTCCTTGTCACGAAAAAAAACCCCCTCTTTATTTACCTCCTGTGAATTCATGGCATTTACCCACCGAAAAGTCCAAGCCAAAGTCCTGCAAGGCGTTAAAGTCAACAACAGACCTTATCATGACTGATAAGCCGTGAGCTCCAAGCTGAAAGGCTGCAAATTAAGTTCTGCAAGCAGTCTTTGTGGCACGAAATACGATGAGCAAAATCTTCAGAAATACGAACTGTTGTCTCCTACGACGACCACTCCCCTTTCCTTCTATTCATTCCCCAGCCAGGGAGGAGCCATTCAGCATCCATCTGTGCTTTGCTTCCCGAGTTGACTCTTTCTCCTCCGTTGTTCCCCTCTCCTAACTGCTCTGCGCATACATGCATCTGGAACAGGCCCCAGCTATTCTTCCTCCTCACTCATCTCAGCCTCCAAAGGCAGCTGCCTCTCCGGTGGCAGACAGCCCTGGCTGTATCTCTGTGTCCGATGCAGAGCATCCATCAGAGCCTTCCCCAGACTCCAGAACTGGCCCACCTTCCTCCCCAACCTCCTCATCGTCCGAGCCTGCCACCAACTCTGCTGGCAGCTGGCAGGCCACAACATCATTATTCTGTTCTTTTCAGGGGGAAAGACCCCCATTGCAAAAAAAGAAAAAAATGTTCCTACAGTTCTTCAATCTTTGTTCATTAGTCCTTAGAAGAATATCCTTTTTATTTTCATATTGTAAGAAGGATTTGAATCTGAGCCGGAGTGTCACATGAAGCAGTGGTGGGATTCAAAATTTTTTACTACCGGTTCTGTGGGCGTGGCTTGGTGGCCGTGGCATGGCTTGGTAGGCATGGCTTGGTGGGCATAGCATGGGAAGGATACTGTAAAATCTCCATTCCCACCTCACTCCAGGGGAAAGTTACTGCAAAATCCCCAATTCCTCCCCACTCCAAGGGAAGGTTACTGCAAAATCTCCATTCCCACCCCCACTCCAGGGGAAGGTTACTGCAAAATCCCCATTTCCTCCCCACTCCAAGGGAAGGTTACTGCAAAATCCCCACTCCCACCCCCACTCCAGGGGAAGGTTACTGCAAAATCCCCATTCCCACCCCCACTCCAGGGGAAGGTTACTGCAAAATCCCCATTCCCACCCCCACTCCAGGGGAAGGTTACTGCAAAATCTCCATTCCCACCCCCACTCCAGGGGAAGGTTATTGCAAAATCCCCATTCCCACCCCCACTCCAGGGGAAGGTTACTGCAAAATCCCCATTTCCGGCTGTGACTCAGGAGAATAGATGGGGGCGGGGACAGTCAGAGGTGGTATTTGCTGGTTCTCCAAACTACTCAAAATTTCCGCTACCGGTTCTCCAGAACTGGTCAGAACCTGCTGAATACCACCTGTGATGAAGGATGCCAAACATGCTGCGTGGAAGGGAGTTAGTATTTATTTCAAGAGCAAGGAAATCAACCTCGAAGGGAAACTACGAAGTGAGGGTACTAAGGCTAGAAATATTTATAGGGAAGGTCGTGTTTGTAGGGGTGTGGGTGTTTATGTGTTTTACGTGATGTTTAATTTAGTGAATGAGTAATTTTAGTGGGGAAACATATTTTAATTAACATCACTGTATTTGCAAACCTTCTTCTTTGATATCTGAGGTAAATTTTGGTGACTCATTTGTGGGTTCAAGGAAGTTTGAGTAAAGGATTTTCCCGATTTGCTATTTTTACTGGATTTAATAGGTTTGGGATCAGCTGTCATTTATTTAGCAGAGAGGCAATTCAGTAATCTTTGCAACAATGCATTTATCCTTGCTTACACCATTGTTTCTAGTTGGTCAATTCTGGTTTTGTCGATGGTTAAAGAAAAGTCAGAAACAGTACAGAATAAGGAGTTAATTTTGATATAAAAATACTTGAAATGACAATTATTTTAAAAATTTAAAAGAATAAAAGCAATAAAAAGTTTGACAGGAAAAGTAAGAAAAGTAAAGAAAGGTAATAAGTGAAAAAAGTAGAGAAAAGAAAGGGAAGTTATAAAGAAATGGCTTGCAATATATTTAATAGCAGTTGCAAGGACATTTATATTTTACCATCTCTGTCTCTCTCAAGTTACAACATAATTTCCTTCTTTCCATAGTCTACCCTTTCTAATAATCAAACCCATAAATCACAAGTTCCCGTTTCCCCCTCTTTTTTCAGGAAAAAAGTCCATAAGACATTTTCAGTCTCTAATAAATACAGTCCTTTCTCTAATTAAACAAGACAATTTTGCCTTCGCTACTAATTCTGTCATTTTCATCAGCCATTTCCCTGCAGTGGGTATTTCCATTTTTATGCATATAATAATCTTGCAGCAGTTATTATATATAGAAATTTTTTTTCCCAATGATTCTTTTTAAATTATCCATTAGTCTTTGAGGTAGGTCAGAGTAAGAAACAAGGATTTCATGTAATGTTATTTTATTGTTGTAGAATTCAGGTAGTCCTCGACTTACAACCTTGTGTTTAGTGGCCATTTGAAGTTAAACTGGGAAAAAGTGACTTATGACCATTTTTCACACTATTGTTGTAGCATCCCCATCACATGATCAAAATCCAGACACGTGTACTTATGATGGTTGCCAGCTATGGGTTTCACATTTGGTTACCACCAGTGGGATTCAAATAATTTAACAACCGGTTCTCTGCCCTAATGATTTCTTCCAACAACCAGGTCACCAAACTGCTCAGAAAGTTAACAATTGGTTCTCCCGAAGTGGTGCGAACTGACTGAATCCTACCACTGGTTACCACCGGTTTGCCGTACGCATGCACCTTCCGTGCATGCTCCCGGCCTCAAAAATGTGTCTGAATAGGACTGCATAGTGCTGGGGCGGACCTGCTATCTCTGCTACAGGTTCGCCCAAACTGGTACGAACAGTCTGAATACCACCTCTGATGGTTGCAGTGTCTCAAGGTCACGTGATCACTTTTTGCAATCTTCCATCAAGCAAAGCCAATAGGGAAGCCAGATTCACTTAACAACCATGGTACGAACTTCACAATCAAAGTGATTCACTTAACAACTGTTGGCAGGAAAGGTCATACAATGGAGCAAACTCACTTCACAACTGCCTTGCTTAGGAATGTAAATGTTAGGCTCAATTGTGGTCATAAGTCGAGGATGACCTGTAATAGTTGTTTGTGTAGACAACACTTATTAAAATCTTGAAATTCCAGTCAGCGTTTCAAATTCCAAGAAGGACAACAAGGATACTTGGCGATCAAAAACTATGCCCTCTGGAAACATGCCCTCTAGGTATATTTCGCTTTCAGAAAAGACAGCTGAGATAACATGGATCAAATACCTGAAACTTGAAGATCTGTGATTCTGTGAAGAAAAACCTAGGCTGCTTGAGTAACCATAACAAGTCATCCTGCTCTGCAAGCCGTTCAAATATCGTTCCAGCTTCTTTCATGATGGTTTTTTTAATAAAATGTTATCTGCATTTTCACATCGCATGTATTTCATTTCACAAAGCGATGATGATGCATTTGTGGGACATGCCGCGCATTTCATTTAGCAGTTACAAGCACTGAGGGATGCATTGAATTAAACAGATGATTACTCTAATTCTATATGACGAGGTAGATAGTGAATCTGGTTCAACATGTGATGCGTGAATACCTCACCTGCTTCCAGACATACTGAATTTCCTTTCTGTGTAAAAGCTGTGGATTTTCATTAGCACTGCTGACCTTTAAAAATGAGAAGATGAGAGAGAAATTCAGTAACAGGCACCACTGAAGCTTCCTTTCCATTAGATCAGAGATAGGGAACTGTGATTCCAATGCTGGCTCAGGAATTCTGGGAGTAGAAGTCCACCAGTCACAAAAGAATCATAGTTCCCTACCCCTGCATTAGATGCTTGGTGTCAACTGTCCCATTAGCAAACCCAAAACAAGGAAACACAGTCGGGAGAATTGAATTCCCCAAAGTAAAACTTTATTGGATACATGATGTTAGTACTGAAGAAACGAAACCAGCTCTGATTTCCCACCCAAATGCTTGCCCCGTTAAACAATACTTTCTCCTTCTCCTCACCTCTGGTTGATCACATTGTCCAATTACGAGACGGTCTTTTGTTATGAGAATGGTCCATCTTTTTCCCAAGCACCTGCAGAGGTGACCTTGCTGGCTCCATGCTTTCACGATCTATGCATACATTCTCCACATTCCATCTCCCTCCCCCCCCCAGTTCATTGGCAAGTTGAAGAGCATTAAGTTTGAAAGAAGCAAAGCGGTTCAAACTTGACAGTTGGCTTTACTGGGCTGAACGAGCTTGAAAGAGAGAGTCTTAAGTGTAGGACAGGGGTGTCAAACTCAATTTCATTGAGGGCCACATCAGGGTTGTGTTTGACCTTGGGGGGCTGGAGTGGACATGGCCGGTGTGAGCGTGGCCAGCTCGATGTCACTTGTGTTGGGGGCACGTGTGGTGGCCTGAGTGCTCTGCCAGTGAAAACGGGCTCCCGAACTCCGTTTTGGCTGTGACAGCTTCCTGCAACCCTCTGCCAGCAAAAATGGAGCTTGGGAGAGCCAATCGCGGCCCTCACAATCTCCGTTTTTGGCTGTGATGGCCTCCTACAACCTTCTGCCAGCGAAAACAGAGTTCGAGAGGGCCGCAGACAGTCTTTCCGAGCTCCATTTTCAATAACAGAGGCACTGTGGGCCGGTCCATCACTGTTTCCAGGGCGGCCCCATGAGCCAGATTTAAGCACCCCACAGGCCGGATCTGGCCCCTGGGCCTTGAGTTTGACACCCCTGGTGTAGGAGGTGACTGGGCTGAGCCAAAGGTCATCTGTTCATCAGTCAAGAGTCTCTTACAACAGGAAGGGGAAAACAGTATAGAAGAACTCATGGAAGAAGAGGGGAGCCAAGATGGAGGGATGGGTGATGTAGGAAATGACCCGGTTGAGCCTGAGGGAAGAGTCAAAGGCATCATCAGTCATGTTCAACTGAGATCCAGCCCATTTTGAATTCCTTTCTATGCTTAACTCCTGCTAAGGGTTGTTAGTAGCACAGATTCGTGTAGAAAGCTTAAACGTGAATAAATGCTAAATACGCATTTGAACTCCTGGATCTTCTGATTTCTCTGGTGCTTGACACTAAGATTGTGTCCAAAATGCCTTATGCATTAATAAAATAAAAGTCAATGTTATTTTAAACCTAGAGTTGCAGATAGTCCTCAGCTGACAACAGTTCATTTAGTGACCGTTTGAAGTTACAACGGCACTGGAAAAATGACCTATGAGCGTTTTTCACACTTACAACCATTGCAGCATCCCCATGATCACGTGATCAAAATTCAGATGCTTGTCAACCGACTCGTATTTATGACGGTTGCAAGTGTCCTGGGGTCATGTGGATATCTTTTACAACTTTCTGACAAGCAAAGTCAATGGGGAAGCTTTTCTTAACAACTACGTTACTAACGTAACAACTGCAGGGATGCACTTAACAATTACGGCAAGAAAGGTCATAAAATGGGGCAAAACTCACTTAACAACTGTCTCACTTAGCAACAGAAATTTTGGGCTCAATTGTGCCCGTACGTTGAATAACACATGGATAGATTGCTAAAATATAAGGGCAAGATGCAAGCCCAGTGAAAACCTGGATAGAAATAGGAAAAATGATTTTTTAAAAAATATCTGTCTCTCCTCCATTAGATCTACCTGGCTCATCAGAATGGGAAGGCAGGACATGGGTCCTATCAATTAGGGCAGGGGTCTGCAACCTTAAACACTCAAAGAGCCATTTGGACCCGTTTCCCACAGAAAAGAAAACACCGGGAGCCACAAAACCCTTCCTGTGTTTGACTAATTCTTGAGCGGCCACAAAACTAGCATATGTAGTTGAATTAAAAGTTCTGTTTTCTTCTGAAACTTTTCTTTTCTTGGATTTATCCATGGTTGACCTACCAGGGGTTGAAAAGCTCAATAAATTGCATGCCGGCAGGTGTCGCACATTGACAGATGTGACGGATATTTTGAGTGACAGGGAGCCGCAGTAGAGGGGTGAAAGAGCCACATGAGGCTCCAGAGCCACAGGTTGCTGACCCCTGGACTAGGGGTTGTCACCTGGTCTATGAAAGGTGTGGTGACCTAGAGGTGGAGTTCTCACCTCACAATCAGGAGGCTCTGAGTTCAGTCCTAGATATTTCTCTCTCTGGGAACACTGAGAATATAACTGTTGAATATAACTCCGCATTGGCGACAGGAAGGACATCCGGCCAGTAAACACTCAGTTCCATTCAGTTGCCCAGACTCCACCCCACAAGGGATTATGGAGTCGTTAAAAGAGGATGGTGATCTGGTGGGACTATGAAAAGGTCCTTCTCTATGGAACATCATCCCCTTCTGAGGTATTGTTGGCTCCTACCCTGCTGCTTTTCTGAAAGGCCCTACAATGTGGCTTTGTCAGGAGACTTGGCAACCATGAATGGAGACAGAGGCAAACAAATGGCTGATCTGATTGTGTTGCTGCTGTCATGGGGGGGGGGGGAGGATGGTGAGATGGTCTTTTTAATGGTATCTATATGATAGATTTTTATTTTTTAAAAAAATTTGTAGGCACCCTGGAGTCATCTATAAGTGAGTTGGATAGCTTTATAAATTTGTTTAATAATAAATTAATTAATTAAATTAAATTAAATTAAATTAAATTAAATTAAATTAAATTAAA